>JARHVA010000051.1:1995000-2595000 GCA_037957365.1 Torreya grandis | reverse complement strand
ACAAGCTATCTCATTAAAGGTTCTTCTAATATCTTGCCTCAATATGATTTCAAATACCTTAGCAGCATACTACAAGTACATTTGATTGGGCCAGTTTTTAACTCTTGTAATTAAAAAATTTGCAAGCTTATTGTTTCCTTTTACCTACCATACCAGTAAGTTTGGCACCAACTTTAATATTTTCATTGCTGTTGATGAATCCCCATTCTTCCAACTATTACAATACCATGATTTAGAAATAGAACTAATGGCATGTAGCAAGTCCTCCATCACCATTAATTTGTCAAGTTTTAAGCAAAAAAAAATCCTTATATTCTGTATTAATAATGAAACCCATGTACTATTGTTGGCATACCTAATTCTGCCTGAAGAAGTGATAACAAGAATTGCATTGTTCTCCTGGATAGCCGTAGTTGCTCTATTGCATTCTGTATTACCCTTGGCATGTCCATGCAAACTTAGCTAGTAACCAATACTCGGGAATTATTTGCTGATGGATCTAAATGTAGCAGATTTACCTGAAAAAAACAATTTAAAAATGAAATTGAATTTTTACAGGGATATGTTTATACACATAGGAAATCTCAGGCAACCTCATAAATTTGAATTAACTGTGAAGCGCTAATATTCAAAAAGAAATTTCTGTAAACATTAAAATCTGGAATGCTTTGTGCCTACAAAAGTAAGTTAGAAAGTACAATTTTTTTGGTATGTAAAAACTGGTTATTGTGAAATTAATTGTTTTTTTGTTTGGTTCCCTATATCTGTAGCTTAATTTATTGCTTGCTTGTGATTGGAAACCATTGGAAACCATTGACAATCTATGTAAACAGTATATAAATTTTGGCCTCACCTTTGAAATTTGAATGAATCCTCTCAGCTTAGATGATCTTTCATATTTTTCAGTGACGATCTTATAAATCAATTTTCATGCTGTGATCATGCAGGTTTATCGTTAGCTCCTCTTGTGGTAAAGGTGAATCCAAATTTGAATGTTGTCTTGACAGCATGTCTTACTGTGTACATTGGTTGCCATCGTTCAGTCAAACCTGCACCACCTTCTGTAAGTGCACAATCCTCTATCATGGAGGGTTTTTCTTGTGTTGTGTTCTTTATTTTTTAATATATATATATATATAATATTTTTTAAACCTTGCATTTTATACTGTGTTGTGAAATACAAAAAAAAAAAGTTACTGAGAGATAATGCCCTTTTAGCTACCATTGCAGAGTAAGCTGATCCTTGCATTTCGGCTTCTTGCACTAAAAAATGTGTTTCGCATTGCAAATGGATTGTTTCTTGTTGCTATTGAATTTTTGAATGTACTTCATGTTTTTCAGTCTGCCAAGTTGTTTGAGTATTTGCTATTTGCAATTTGACTCACCGTTTGACTTGCTGAGACATTGTCAAGTCCGTTTTATGTGACTTTTGAACCATTTGCAATTTGCACGATTGACGAATCTCTAAAAACATTGCAAATTTCATACATATAAGTACTTGCACGTAAATAAGCTTCTTGTGTCAAAAGCTCCCCAATCCCGTTTACCATTTCTCTTTTCTGGAAACATAGGCCATGCAGGACATTTATTATTGTGTTTTGGTTTATAGATTGTGAGTTAGCAGAATAAAATGGATATGAGATGTTGTATTGACTCCATATTTTTAATTTTATTGTTCAGGAGACCATGTCAAAGGAGCACGCCATGCGTTTTCCTTTGATTGGGAGCGTTGTACTCTTTTCGCTGTTCTTGTTATTTAAGTTTTTATCAAAAGACTTGGTCAATGCTATACTCACTTGTTACTTTTTCGTGCTTGGCATAATCGCATTCTCGTATGGTTTTGCTACCTTATACCATAAATATGTTCAAGTTAATAGTTTTCTGACCTTGTTATTATATCATGTAACTTTATTTTTGAGATAAGTTATAAATTTGATTTTCGGTACGCAGGGCGACATTGTTACCTGCTATTGATCGGTTTCTTCCAAGGGAGTGGAATGAAAAGACAATAAATTGGCATCTTCCATATTTCAGATGTATGCCTCTTGATTGCAAATATCACCTGCATTACTATATTTTCATCATTGTTTGTGTACAAGAGTGTGAATTTGTAAATTAATGGATTCTAATTTGCACTGTACTCAAGATTTCACAAACTGAGAACTCTCTTGCTGTTTTAATTTACTAGTGCAGCAGTATATATTATAGAGCCATGTTATTGTATTCGTGGAACATTTATAATTGACTGTTAAATTGTTTAACATTTGTTTTAACTTTTATTCATAGTCACCTGTAGAGTCCAGTACAGAGACAAGGACACCATGCCTGTTCTTGTCCCCACATTTTCTGGTGACTATATATATATATAACATAGGTGTACCCTTGTTCATTTACTCTGGAACCTTGTTTTGAAATGGTGCCCCTGTCCTTGTGCCTGTCCCCATATTTGTATCCCGTGTCTTCAGGTGAATGGGTTTATTTCCAGTTTGCATTACCTTTTTATTATTTTTGTATGCTCTGCAGTCCATATTTGAAATATTATATAAGACCATCTCCACAGATCCAAATCTGCAATTTTTTTTAACAAAGACAATCTGATTCCGATATTGGTGACTCTTGCTGTTCTATTTTACTATCGTAGCAATTCAATTTAATGGAGGCATGCTACAATATTTTTTAAACATTTACAGTGATTTTAAAATTATTTGAAGTTTGCTTTATTATCATTTTGCATTATCTCTTTGGCTTCTTATATTTGTATGCTTTACTGTTTATATTTGAAATATTATATGATCCATCGTCCAGGATCCATATCTGGAGAATCTTAACAAAGACAACCTGAATCCAACACTGGTTACTTGTTTTATAAAGGTTTTCATCTGATGTAATTTTATGTTCGTCCTATGCTGTTCTCATATGTTATCACGCATAATGCCTTTTACCCCTAATCGGTATCATATTTTTCAAAGTCAGCAATGATGGCTTTTCCAATTTAGAGTTTACAATTATTCACAAAAAGTCTCAAATTTAAGGTCATGCCTATTTAAGCTATGCTTGGACTAAAAAATGTACTAGGTGGGGTCTAATTCCATGCTACATTATTAAGAACACATATTCTATGTGCCATGTTTATTAAAAGATGTACCTATGTTGCATTGAGGATTTGAAAGCATTTGGTACGTATACAAACAACTTTTCATTTTTATAGGGATCCAACTTCATCTCTTCCTCCATCTCTTCCTCACTATCTCTCAACTACTTGCTTGAGTATAGGAAAGTACTCAACACTCTCTATAATAGGTAGTCTACTATAACTACCTTATAAACTATGGTGAACTGTTCATGGTTTCCCCAATAATCCTCCCTTATTATAGACAGTTCATATGCTGGGAGAGAATACACACTGCTTGAGAATTAGGACATACATGCAGTCCGAGGTAAACACAAACTGTTGATGGATGAGAACACATTGGTCATTCCATCAAGGAAAAAGTATGAACTAGGACTCACACATTAGCTCATACACATCTGTGTGAACAAGGATCACAATTATTCACTACAAACAAACCAAGTATTTGTAGTAGGGGTGGCCTCACTGCACAATAAAAACTTATTTTCCAGTGAGAACTTATCTTCACAAGATCACTCTCGTTGCTTAGATCAGTATACAAATTTATCCTCACTGTCGTGGGGAGGGTCTTCATCACTCATAATGACAATGTTGTCCACCACTATCAACAGTGATCAATGCCTTGCCCTTCAACTTGCCATTTATTGGGTCCTTAGATCTTTTATGGCAGTTTAACAGAATATGTCCTTGTTCCTTGCAGTAGTAAGAAACATACCTGTTCTTTGGTTTTTTTGGAGGTTGAGTTACTCTGACTTGACGTGGAAGGAAGATTAGGTTTGTTTTTCATGAACATAAAAGTTTCTTCTTTGATCGACTCATTTATTTTAGCTCTATTTTCTTCATCGATCAAGGAAGAAATTAAGCTTTCTAGACTTGGGTTAATCTTGCTCAAGGTAAACATAGTATTGGAATAACTAGTTAACAAAATAGGTTTTGCATCATCATTGTCTAATTTAATCTTTATTCTTGCTAGTTGATTTTTCAAAGAGCGAATCTCACTTATATGCTGAACCATATTGTCTCCTCCTTCGTTCTTCAGCCCGAACAATCTCTGCTTCAAAGTCATTTAGCACTAACTACTTGTCACCTGAACAGAATATTAAGTATTTCCCACATTGTTTTGGAGGACTTAGAAAGATCTATGTGATGCAAATTTGCATCAGATAAACCTAGACCAATGGCGGCCATTGCCTTTTGATCTTTGATGATCCATTTAGTCACCTTGTCAGCATTTTGTGGCTTTGGTATTTTTCCATTGACAATTTTCCAGAGCTCTTTCTCAATCAAGACAAGTTGAACTTAACTTTTCCACAGTTACAACCCCCCCGCTCCCCCCCTCCCTCCTTTTCAAACTGGCTTATATTGATGTTGTCATGTCTTGAAAATGCATCCGCTTACAATTTGGGACTTTAAGCATTTGGAAATCATGGCATTTAATAACTTAAAGGCAAAAATAACTTGGATATAGTATGACGGACATCTTGGTAAAATTTTATCAAATAAAAACTTCCTGATCAATGGATACACCATTAACTCTGTTGCAAGCTACTATAAGAAATAATAAAATAGAAAAAACAAGTCTTTTAAGTTTTATAAAACTAAAACAAAAATATACTAATCTAAGACCTAGATTTTTATAAAATAAAAGCTGAAGAACTTTACAAAACAAAATCTTAAACAATTTTTTTTTATGTGACTGTAGCTGGGCTGTACGACTTAACATCATCCTGTAGATCCTCTCTCGCCATCCTCCCACGACCTGTGCTGCATTTTTTTAGATCTCAGGCTGACAATACTCAATTCCAAACACCTTTTAGTGCTGCAATCCAGCATTAAAAAAAACAATTTTAATTGATCTTGTTGGTTGCTTCTTTATTGATAGGTCCGCACTTTATTTTCAGGTACCATTTAAGCAATACGCCATTTTTCAAATGCCATTCAAGCAATTGCTTTACAGCCTGCTATCAAATGCCTCTCCTGGCTTTATATCACACATGGACCATCATACTATTGCCATTCACAGCCACACTACTCTGATTTATCAGGCCAGCTACCTCTGTGGTGCCTTTTTCAGCTGCACTTAAATGCCCTTGACAAAAACTATTTTCCAAGCTGTTATTTTCTACAGCAGCTCTAACATCCAATGCTTTTGTTGTAGCTATAGTTTGCACTAAAAAAACAAACAAAAACATTTACCTCAAATGCTGTCTATCTTCGTGCACCAGTCTCTACACCTCTCCAACGCTCAAGGCTGCAACTTAAAATATTTATTCTAATTAGTAATCATCATTGCATCTTATAACTGATCTAACTTGTAACACTTTGTTAATGCTTGTCTCTTTCTCTCAGAGGCTCAGATTTCCTGCTGTGATGCCTAATGAAAGCATTTGGTAAGATCTGAATGGTCTTTATTTTGTTTTGAGAGGTATTTATACAAAAAGCTGGTCCTAATTTCTAGGGATCCAACTTCATCTTTTCGACACATCTATCAACTACTTTCTTGAGTAGAGGAAACTACTCAGCACAGTCTCTATAATAGGTAGTCTGTTATAAGTACCTTGTAAATTATGGTGGAATATATAGTTTTCCCAATGGTATTGGAGACTAGAAGTTGGAAATGGTACAAACATGATTTCTAGGAATGGGGATTGCTTGTCCAATATTGGCTGGAAGCTGGGGTATGCCTATTAGAAGCACAAAAACTAGAGGAAGTAAAACTAGTTGGTGAGTTGGTTGGGGAAAATGATTTTTTTTGCACTTAATCACAGAAAAATTCTGGAAACTTCTCATAGGCATCTGGGATTTTCTTTGAGGTTTAGCAGCTGTTTTTGGGAAGGGAAAGTTAAAAACTTTTAAATAAAACATTTCTGGGTTCCACATGCTGGGGGAGTTCTGTCCTTAAAATCTTACTAAATTTCAGGTGTGTTATGGGGATGCATACCCTAGATTTTGCTGATGTCCCGAATGTCTCAAATGTTTTGGGGACTTGGAGTGGATGTTCCCAATTTTTTTTAATTTTTATTTTTTTCCCTGATGCTTTTACTTTAAAATAGAATCCCTTCCCCCCAAAAAAAGTTATTATTTTAACAAAAACATTGAACCCGAAACCCAAAAGTACATTGAGAAACATTAAATAAAGTTAAAACCCCTAAATTTCATTGAATAGAGTTAAAATATTTAAATCTTAATTTTTATATATTATTTTAGTAGCTGTCCCCCCACTGTCCCCAAAAAGTTGGGATTTTTTTTGCCAACCTGGAAACCCTGTTCCCCCGTCCCCCGTCTCTGAGACTTAGGTAACTATTTGGAACTTGTTAGAAAAACCTGTAAGTGGTTTTAACTTTCTAAATTCGTTGTAAAGTCTGTACATTGTTGGCTGCTATCAAGTGTATCTAATCAGAGTGAGTCGTTTGGTAGTGGTTCGATAATTTGATGGGGAACATTACTGAAAATGGTTCTAACTAAGAGATTGATTTTTTCTTTTTGTCACAAGATGTTGTTCATAGATTATAAATATAGTAGGAAGAATGAAAATCTCAAGTTCATTTACTTGTTTCTTTATTCCAAATTCAGATAACTTGTCTTTTTGGTGCATGTTTGCTGTTTTGTCTTTTCTTTTTGTCACAAGATGTTGTTCATAGATTATAAATACAGTCGGAAGAATGAAAATCTTGAGTTCATTTACTTGTTTCTTTATTCCAAATTCAGATAACTTGTCTTTTTGGTGCATACTTGTATTGGGGCAGCTGTAGAGGTAGAATTCACGAAATCACAGGTTGTGGCTGCTATACCTGGAACATTTTTCTGTACGTGGTATGCATTGAAAAAGCACTGGTTAGCAAACAACGTTCTGGGATTGGCATTTTGTATACAGGTTTGCAATTTTGTATAGCACATTGTTCTTGAATTTTTTTGTGGATGCAGGGATTAAGTGCACTGCAGAATTTTACAGTTTACACTGAACTTCTAGTTTTATTGATGACATAGCTTTGCAAATCAGATGATAGTTTGACATTTGTATATTGTCCTAACTTTGAAGTTTCTATATTTAGCAGTACTCTAGAAATGCTTTTGGATGTTTTTTATATTTTACTAAAGCAAAATAATAATTATTCAATGTTTTATTCATGACCAGAATATTTGCCATCATTAATTATTAGTAAGAGACCTACCACTGAAATTTGGAAGTCTCGAATCTGACTAACATCTGAAATTTGATTTTGTGGAAGCTAAAATCTGAATTTTGAAAGTTTTCTAGACTAATTTTCTTTGATAAGTTGGGTCAAAAAAGGGACACTGGCCCCACTAATATAGTAATAATTAAAATTCCTGAAAAAAAAAGGGAAGTTCAACCACATATCACTACAGAATGAGAGTTTTTTGATCAGAAAGATGATCATGCAAGCAAAGGACACCAAAATCACACCCAAGATCACCTTGTCAGCAGCTACATAAACACCAAATCTAGTTTCCCCGAACCTCAGCTTTCTTTCAGGGACAGCAATAGTAGGTTAATGCTCAAGCAACTTGTCCCCAAAAAATCAGTTTTTCCAGAACAGTGGCAAGGGTAGGCACATTGCTTTCCACTGGCTCTCGTACTCAGCATGCTGCAGATTGCATTAATATTTTCCAAACTACTCAAAAGATTGAATTCCAACTGCTGCAAGTTTTCATGGATGGCTAAATTGTTGTTGGCACTGAACAGAATAGTTTGGACACCAATTTATCTTGCCACCTTCAGATTGTCCATCCTTGGTGTAGATTGCCCAGGGTCTTTTATGGCTTGAAGTACACAATACACTAAAGCCCCTTCCCCAAGCCTAGTAGATAACTGAGCTTGAAAGAGATTGGTGGCAGCCCATTTTAGCAACTTCTCATCCTTGATATCCTCAATCAAAGCACTCTTCCAGAAATACAATGTTTGTTTGGAGTCATTCTTGTAGATTTGTCAAGGAGGACCCTGCCATGCGCAAGCTTTTTGAGTTTCAAATCATCTACTAAGCCCAGAAAACATGAGTACACATCTTCCAAAGAAAATTTGTTGATAATTGTCTCATTCTATTCGTTATTAATATTTTCTGAAAATTGCTTTTTGAGTTTCAAATCATCTACTAAGCCCAGAAAACATGAGTACACATCTTCCAAAGAAAATTTGTTGATAATTTTCTCATTCTATTCGTTATTAATATTTTCTGAAAATTCCTTCCCATTTGACCAGGTTTGGGCTATGGCAGTTTCTAGATCCCTCTGCCATACTTGTAAAATTTATTCCTTCAAAAAAATTGGGAGAAACCATAAATACAGGTTCGTAGTGTACTTGTTTTGGCAGGGTATGCAAGGCCGCAACTAAGATCATCTGAAACCTTAAAATATAAAAAGATACTTAATGACTAAAGCAAGGAAAATATCATACAAATTTGTAGCCTTCTTTCAATAATCCCAACAAAATTTATCCACACAATTCAATGACCCAGAGACTTCTTTCACACCATTCTTGAAGACTGACAATGTTGGGCAAAATTGAGAGACTTATCCTTAAAGTAGATTACCCAGACTCAACATCAAAATTGATATACAGCTGGTCACTGTCCTAGACAACAAGGAATTACAGAGTATACACACTATCTCTTGGCCAGCATTTAGTAGCATAGGTGTCCACGAGCCAATCTTTAGATACCCTTCAGTGCTTTAAAGTAGAGATTCCATAATCAAATATGCTTGAGGACCAAATTACCAGTTTATTGGAGAGAAATATGCTTAATGGGGGCCAAATTTCCAGTTTTGCAGGAGAAAGAAAGAAATAAAGAAATTATATTAATGTCCACAAATGACCAAAAGTAGATCAATGGGACTGAAGGAAACAACCAATAGCAATAGAGAGTTCTAGGAAGAGAGAATCCTAGAGGGTGAATCAAAGAAATAAAGTGCAAAGACAAAATAGAACAGCGTGCCACTAACACAAGTGGCAAAGAAACCAAAACAAATAGCAATGAGGGGCGAGCAGAAGCCCCAAGAGCATGTGCCAATGAAGACTGGAGGCAAGTCTTATTGAATATCCCTGTCTATGCCTGAAGTGGAGAAATCATTTGGGCCATGATCGATCGCTGTGAGAGATCTGATAATGTTGTTCAGCGAGTATACATGGTTCGAGGAGCTAGGTACGGGGATCCTAGGAGGAAGCAAGACACTTCTTCTAGGATCTCCCCTAAAATCCAAGGCCAGTGTAACTCCTGGAGTAGGAAAGAAGCTAATAATATCAGTTTGCCCCTGTGTTTTGGGGAGCTATTGGCGAGTAGTAGACCCATGTCGTCGGAGAGGGGTAGAGCCATGCTGACAAATCGGAGAGCCACAGTGTCTAGAGATAACAAGCTTGGAGATCTGAGTAGTAATTATGCGCGGCCTAACTGATCTATCAGATCTGATGTGTGGTGTAGCGGTGTCCAAAGGACACTTAGTGTTGTCAATCACTTGACTGGGCTAAAAGAAAGAGGTGATAAATATGAAAGCTCTAGAGCCTCTAGGCTCCCCCTATAGGGATCTGCTCCGGAAGGTGACAGCCTTGCGAAGATAAAGAGCCAGACACCACTGGTTGGTAT
Organism: Torreya grandis; assembly: GCA_037957365.1. NCBI lineage: Eukaryota > Viridiplantae > Streptophyta > Pinopsida > Cupressales > Taxaceae > Torreya > Torreya grandis. Next base: position 2,585,274 of record JARHVA010000051.1, on the reverse strand, counting down.
AGCTGAAGAAAGTAGCTAGAGTGTTGTTTGAGTCTCTGTAAAGGCAGTGGTATCTTCCTTGGATCTCATAATAAATTGGGCATCTGAAAATGAAGTGGGCCTCAATCTCCACCTCTTGGAGGGAGCACAGAGGATAGAGATGCGGTCTTGACGAAGAATGTGATGGTCTGTTTCAACTCGTAGCTGGTGGGAACAAACTCTCATCTGGCCAAGGGGAAACCCATAGCTGGAGAGGAATTAAAAAGCAGATCTCAATAATCCATTTTACAGATAGAGGCATGCCATGCAAAATCTCAAGAGCTAAGCAGGGCAAGGGGTTAAACAAATATCCAATGAATATAGCTACAATTCCAGCATAACCAGAGAATCCATATACTAAAACAGCCAATCAAACATTCTTTTGAAGATAGGGAACAAAATAGGAGGGCCATACGAGACCAAGCATATGTGTAGGTTCTCTCGCAGCAATGGTTGCTGCTCTCCCGGTCCTCTTCGATTGAACAAGTGAGAAAGGAGAGAAGCAAGGGAAATATAATGCATTTCACATGCTTTGGACAAGCCAGCTGTCCATTGTGGCCTTTGAGCACAATAGAAATACAATGGGTGTGGCTGAAAGGTGACATGTATTATGGGCAGTAATGCTTGTATTATCCTCATTTATTAGATTAGGTGGGTATATTGCTTGAATCATGACCCCTTTGGCAAAATCCAGCTCGATCACTAAGTTTGCTAAAAGGTCAGCCACCTGATTTCCTTCTCTCTGGACATGGTTTATGGAACTTAACCTTGATTACCTTTGCCATCTGTCTGCAAACTTCAATGATGCGGGTGAGTTGGCAATGCTTACTAATGTTATTATTAATGGAGTTCACGTTGATTTTAGAGTCGCCTTCAATTTCTAGCCAAGACCAACCCCTTTTCTTGACCTATAATATTTCTATCCTCAACTTTAGCTTCATTATAATCACGGGACACTTTTCCTAGGGCTTCATAATAGGCTAAAACTGGATAATGCTGTTCTTGGACCATCCTGAGCAGCAGTGTTCATTTTCCTTGTACAGGTGATCGACCAATCTAAACACACTCTCCATTTTCTGCCAATAGAAGTTTTCATTGCTTTTCCATTCAAAAGGAAGTCCTCCCATTTTATCCTCTTTGTCTTCAATCATATTGAAATCTTCTCCGATGATCCACAAAATATATTTAAGGTTCGAGGGCAGCCAGTTCCAGAGGTCAAACCTTTCTCCCTAGTTATTAGGGGCATACATGGAGCAAATTCCAAACTCAGTGTCATCAATCCTAAGGGTGACCCACAGAGCCCTATTAGATGAGGAGCAACCAAAATTGGTGGTAGTCTGAACACAGTCTTTGCTAATACTTATAGCAAACCCGCCTTTCCATGTATCATGATTTGTAGGACCCTAGCCAGATGGACAAAACTGACTCAAGTTCAAACCCAATAGATTTAACATCTTGAAGGAGGGAGAAATTCAAACCCTCGCCTTGCAAAATCTTTTGACAATGGCTCTTCTATCCCGAGCTTTTAATCCCTTGACATTATAGCTGACCACTTTCATAAATTACATAGATGGAGGGCCTAGAGTCTTATTTCCTCCTGCATTCTTATATAGTCTTTCAAAACAAGTAGGCAACTTATCTTCTCTACCCTTATTTTTGTGACTATCACACTGAGCGGTTTCAGATCCTTATTTCTTCTTAGGTCTCCACTACCAGCCATGATATCATCCAAGGGTTCAACCATCTCGTCTTTTTTCTTCCTTTTAACTCCTTGCTTGGGCTTAGGGCCCTTAGAGAGGGGTTTCCTATCACTTGGGCCTTTCTCCTTAAGTTTTCAGTCAACAGAGATGGCAAGGGGTCACACCCAACATTAATGTTCTAGGGCAGCCTATCTTCATCTGGTGTGGTGCTAATGGCTTACTTGCTCCACTCTTTCATATGATCCTCAACCAAGTTAATGGCCTTAGTAGTGGAATCTACATATTCCCTCATGGCCAAGCTATCCGAGTCCATATTTTTAGCAAGAATGACTTCATAATATTCAGACACCATTGCCTTATTAAGCGGGAAAATCTCCATGTCCAACCGCCCAAGGGTTTCAACATTCTCAATTAACTTCTCTCGCAGATTCTCAGACCATGGTTTGCTTTTGCAAAGTCCCAAGGAACCAAAATCGCCTTCACGGTTAGGATGAGCATTCAATGCAACAAAGGAAACCCTAGGTGTTTCAAGGAGCTCAGATGAATCAACATGCAGGGTAGGGGAGGCAAGATCACAAACATGTCTATCAGCCTACAAGGGGGAGCTGTTAACCAATACAATTTCAGGGGCAGGTTCAGGAATAGGAAGGGGTTTGCGGCTAACCAACGGACTATCTTTTTTGAGATGCCCATCCTTTTTACAAAAGACACAAGCATTAAACTCCCCAACCCAAAGATAGGGCAAACAATTTTTTACTTTTTATTTTCCATATCTAGGGTTTTCGGGAAGGAAGTGGATGGATTTAAAGAAATAATTAGCTGGGCATTCATAAGTGATAGGGTAAGCCTAGACCATTCGACTTGCAAAACCTCACTAAGGGGCTTAGGCAACTGGGGCAAAAGATGCCAAATTTGGAGAGGGATATTTTTCCATTCAACACATTTGGGCGCCGTTTGGAGGATGACTCATCCGGGCACCGTTTGGAGGACGAGTTTGTCCTATCCCATCTCAGAGACCCTTGGAAGGGCTCTACAAATAGAACGTCCAATATTCCAAAATGGCCTAGAAATCATTCTCCCTTGCATATTAGATTTTTTAAAAGAGAATAAGAAAAACCTCGGTGAATCAAATGACACAAATTTACATAGAGCCCTTGCTTTTTACCCCAAACTGAGGCCCACCCAATTATCATTTTTTTTTCTGGAAGACAATTTAGCCTTGTTCAAACACACTAAGCAAGTATCTACATTTTTAAACCTGGCTTTTTTCTTTCTCAGTACTTCTGACATTTCTTCATTTCGAGCAAGGGTAAGAGAAACGGGATTAATTTACCTTCTTCCCCCCATCCCTTTCTCCACAGCTGCTCTGCTTTGGTTCACAACCATATCTGCAAATGACAAAGTGAGCTTCGATGGGTATATCAACTCTCATCCTGCACCGTGTCCTTGAAAGATGTTTTCCTTTCCTCTGCAACTTACGCAGCTTCATCAACACAACTCTCAGTAATAGGTATCCATTTTTAATGTATGCAGCATTAATTCTTTATTTGCTACAGTATCACCTCCCATATGCGTTATGCATAAAATTATAAGTTAAGGTCTGTGCTGCAACTCAACCGTTCTCCTCAAAAGTGTCTGTGGCCACACAAACAAACAAGTGGAAACAACAAAAGCAATGACACCTAAAAGCAACCTGCACACAAAAGAGGAAGAACAAAGAGAACAAAGGAGGACTAAACGAAAATTGCTCCTAACCATGGTCACAACAAAGGAAAGCTTGAAGATACTCTCGCGAATGATTACTTTCCATCTTCCCAAGATCAGATCTCCATGCTTGCCCCCATCATTGCCAATTTCAGATGTTGTATGTGTTGGTTATGATTGCTTCTTCACTTATTGCTGCTTCTTTTTTTCTTCTGATCTATGTGGGTGATTTTGTTGAAGTTCCTTTGCATTACTGCACATCTATGAAAGAAGGAAGTATTCCTATTTCCTTCCTTCAACCAGTTTACCTTGGAGTTTTTTTTCCAGTGTATTTCCTCTTGGAATAGTACTCTATTCGAGTCATCCACTGATTTCTTTTCTTTCTCCTTTAGATCTTGGTCTAAGCCTCCCTGTTGAATCTACTTTTCCACTTTGGACAGTTCTTCTTGAATACCTGATTTCTTGTCTGAAAGGATTTTGAGCTCTTTGTTGTTGTGCTCCTTCAATTTACCCCTAATTGTTCCTAGTTTCCGAGCTAACACATTTTCGAGCTGAAGATTGTTGAATTCCACCACTTTTTATTTTTCCTCTTAAGGACTCTTCCTTTGTCCACATCAGATCAAATTTGAAAGGTCAGTTTTTTTTGCTTTTCTTCGTTTGTTATTGAGAGTCTTATTGGCCAATGGTCAGATCTTGTTGTAAGATCTCAAATTCTAAAAGAGTTTTCATTTGGATCCAATCAATGCCTGGTAGGAATCTATCCAGTCTCTTTGTCAGAATTTTTTTGACCTGGTCTCTATTTGACGAGGTAAAGATACCTGACTTGGGTTTAAGGTAAGACAATGATAGGTCATCAATTATCCGAATAAATTAATCGAAGATTGGGATAGTGCTGTTGATCCTTGTGATTTTTTAGCAGGAGAGATAATTGTATAAAAGTCACCTCCCAAAATCCACTTATCATTTGAATATGATAATCTTAAACCGCGGGGTGACTGCCAGCACGGTTCCCTACCTTGTGAATTTGGCCCATAAATGTTGATGCAAATGAACCTTCTGTCAAAATCAATTTCATCTATCCTAACTGCTTGCCAATTAACAGTCTTCTAGCAAGAATTCAGACACCAATTTAGGATTCCAGATAAAAGCTAGACCTCTGGATGCCCCAACTGCATTCTGTAATGGTATTAGAGGCAGCAAAATTGCTATTCTGCACATCCCCATCATAATTACACTGAATAGTTTCTGATTCATCTTTGTTTCCTGAACGGTACAATATCTGGCATTTTCCACTAATTTGTGGGAGGGTTTAACACCTGCACATATTATGATATAATCAACACAATGGGTTCTTTTCCTGCTACTGCAGGTAAAGAGCTTATCTTCTGTCAGAGCCATAATTGATTTTTTACCACCCTTAGTGGTTCCAAGATGCTGAAATTTTCGTTGTCCTTTTCCAGTTCCCATCCTTTGGTTGCATACTGGAGGAGTCTCCTTTTCTGATTTTTGTTCTTTGTTTTTGTTGACATATCCAAAATTTGTTTCTGACATTCTCGTCCAATATGTTGATCTGAGCTTGGACATTCTTGGAATTTGATTGAGGAGGTATACGTTGTTTTTTCTAACCTTGCTAGGTTGCTTTGTTTGCCAATTTAGATATAGTTATTTAAACTTGAATGGCTAAGAACCTCTCTTAGCTGGGAATTGGAGAGGTCCTACAATCCAAATATATCTTCTGTGTCAACTTCTTCTCCATCCTCTTCCTCTTCTCTAGACATTCAACCTTTAAGGTCTTCTGTATCTTGAATGCAACTTATTTCAGGACCTTAGTCCTGAATGTTAGGTTGAGCAGATGGAGGGAAAATTTCCTTCTCCATTGATGCTATCTTTTCCTCGATTGGGTTTTCCTTCATCCCAAGATTTAGAACAATAAATTTATTGATGTTGTCTATGGTTTCTTTTGGCTTTCACACTTTATTGTTTTGTATCCTGCCCATCTTTGGCTCATTGAATCCTACCTCCTGTTCTGATGACTTTTTGGCCTCTGGACAATCCCTAACAAAATGTCCATTCGCATTGCATATTTGGCATTTGAAAGCAGTATTTTTGTAATTAATCTCCTGGTGCCATTCTCTGGATTTTGATTGAACTTGATTGTTTTTGGTAAAGGCTTTTAAAGATCCATTTTAACATGAATTTTTTCACAGACAGATAACAGACCAATTTCTATAGGCTGCCAGACAAATATATTCTCCCATCTAGTTTCTTAGTTAAAAAATTCATTATTTCAATATTCTGGTGGAAGCCCATATAGCTACAACGTCGAAATGGGATCTTTGACCAGGTCCTCAGTTTTTGTCTTGATGCCCACTTTCCATGGCCAGTTCTAGGGACAATTTTGTTGTCCAGTGTTTTGACACGAACACTTGAGGGGTAAAATACCCTCCAGATTGGGCCTAAGGAAACTAGGCTAGTAACGGGTTACCCTAACCTTCTGAAGGTACAGGAAAATAAAATAATGAACGCCAAACAAACTAATTTAAAACACACACCAAAATAATAAACAAAGTAATTATTTGGAATTTTAAAGAGATGAATGCTAACTACATTGGATGCATGGGATCGCCTTACTTACTCCCTCTATTAGGAGTTAGGTACTTTCCGCCTTCTTAGTTGGGGCCACTGGCTTCTCTTCCAGAAAGGTTTTTGTCAACATCTTCAAATCAATAATCACTTGGCATGGATTTTTGACTGCAACACAACAACGTTCTTGAACTCTTCAATTACTAGCCATTTACCATTTAAAACAAACCAGTGGCCTTTTCAATTAGAGCATTCAACAACATTGTTGTATTCCACAATTGTTTAACAAGAGCATACATCAATCAAATGATTATTAACAACATCCGTCACCATCTCTGACTCAAATTTAGAAAAAGTGATGAACTCAGAAGCTTCAGAGCCTAACTGTAGCTTGATCGCTTCAATAAAACCCACCATATCTTTAATCTCTATCAACGTCTCACTCAAAAGAAGGCAAACGCGGTAGATTCCCATTTATAATACAAGAATGAGTGTGACGCACAACTGACTGTTATCATATTTTAAGCTTCAATGTTGCCTTGCCCCATGGCTATAACTTGTTTGGTATATAACATAGAACTTATTAAACAAGAAACTGATTGTATTTTCAATAAAAACTAAGCTTGATATTGTTTGCATCTCATGAGAAACAAATCACAATACTTACTAGTGGTACTATTTATGTACAAATTAATAGCTCATAGATAAATATCAACTCGAGACAATTCAAGTTCTTCACAAACCTCAGCTCAATCAACATTAATTTCATATCAGATAAACTTTACCATGCAATTTGTACAATATCAATGCAGCATTATTTATTTACAAAAATAGTAACCTTGATTTCGTACAAATAGAGACTGATGAATTGAATTCACAAGACAGTGAATCCAGTTCCCCAGTTCCATTGGTTTGCCCAAGGTTCTCACCATTTAAGTCAAACATAGTGTTGTCACCCAGTTAAGAACTGAAACAAGTAACAAGCAGAATTCCTTGACTTTCCTTAACAGAACAGACAACTGTAACGATTTCGTACAAATAGAGACTGATGAATTGAATTCACAGGACAGTGAATCCAGTTACCCAGTTCCATTGGTTTGCCCAAGGTTCTCACCATTTAAGTCAAACATAGTGTTGTCACCCAATTAAGAACTGAAACAAGTAACAAGAAGAATTCCTTGACTTTCCTTAACAGAACAGACAACTGTAACGATTTCGTACAAATAGAGACTGATGAATTGAATTCACAGGACAGTGAATCCAGTTCCCCAGTTCCATTGGTTTGCCCAAGGTTCTCACCATTTTAAGTCAAACATAGTGTTGTCACCCAGTTAAGAACTGAAACAAGTAACAAGAAGAATTCCTCGACTTTCCTTAACAGAACAGACAACTGTAACATTCTCCATTGGTTTCATTTAAGGTCGTCAACATCTATTCACTATATTTCCATCACATATCAAAACAGTTTTCATCCATCTGAGTAACATAAAGAATCAAACGCTTCTCATTGTGTCTGTTGATACTAGTTCAGAAATGCAGTGAAGCACAGAATGCTCATCAATTACCTTAATAAGACATGATGACTGTGTATCCATGTCAAGATAGGGATTATATTATAAGTCTTCCTTCCTGTATACACAGGAGAATGGGCAACATATTTGCATTATTCTAGAATCACACATGAATTCATAGTATCAATGAAAGAATCTAACGTGATATCAATCATGCTATTTGCTTAGAGCAGGTGAGTCTTTAACTTATACAGCCCAAAGAATGGCTTCATAATTAAAATTTATAAACAAAGCTCGAATGTCTTCCAAGAGTAATATTCTTGGCAAAATAACAATGGGATGTTAATTACAAACCCTGTTTTATCACCACCACATCTTTTTAATCAAGGTACAAAGACACTGAAGTTATTGAACTAATTTTGCCATCAATGAGCAGAAAATTCAAAGTCAACCCATGTAGAGTAGTTGACTAGTCTCAATAACTGGAGTTCATACGGGGGTGGGGGCTATGTGTCCTCCAGAGGTGGCCCTCTCCATTCCCCATCCATCAATTGATGAAAAGAGCACAAGCATCGGTGTCAAATGATTACCATGACCAGGACTCTAGGGGTTTCTTAGGTTCCTGCTGGGTATTAATAATTCTTTAAGTATCTTTACATGTTGTATTAATAAGATTAAGGCTAGTTACTAATTGCCTAAGCTGTGCATGGTTGGTTAGCCCCTCAACCTGGTTCCCGCTTTTGTCAGGGATACCAGTCTCTTAATTCTTTCTCCAATTCATATATTGGTTGAAAAGTATTTCAACAAAGATAACATTTCTCTCTGCAACCTTCACAAGCAGTTGAGAGGCATAAATGTAACATTTCTCTTACAACCTTAACAAGAGGTTGAGAGGCAACAACTAATGAGATAGATTTATAGGTCAGGTGCCATGGGTGTACTATTAGCTCTCCCATGCCTTGGTCAGATTGAAGATGACAAGCCTTGTGTCCACTTAGGAGCCCACATGCTCAACTACAATATACCTCTACCTAATTATGTTGATAGGCATTCTACAATCGCGCAAGGGAGTGTAATGGAGTGAGTTGTTCACAATTATGTTTGATCTTAAGTTTGACGTCCTTTTGACTATCACATAAATTTTGACCTTAATTTTGACATCCATTTGACTCTCTTAGAATTTTTTTTTTTTTACTTGGGGAAGTCAATTGAAAAATCGTAATATCTTGGCCACATGGTGGAGTTTGGAGCCATTTTTTTGTCCAGAAATATTTTTTCTAACCTAACACAATGGTGTAGCTAGATTGATGTCATTTGTCACCAGTCTGTGAGGAATTGATAAAGAAGGAAATGAAATTATCAATCAATGTAGTATGTGAAAAATCTAAGATAAGAACCTTGAGATTGATATTTCTCGGCATTTTTCAGATATAGTTTTAGATATCTGTACTAGTATTAGCTACTTAAACTAGTGTAACAAATTCCTTTAAGACTCAAGATTAATGTACTGTAGACTTTGGGTTAACAGAATTTCTGTAATGCCTTCAAGCCACATAGACTATAAACTTTAGGGGCAGGCTTTCTAATGAAAAGCCATAAATGTCAACACATTACATACTACAAGCTGGGAATTTGAATATCCAATTACCACTTGAAGCCTATGTTGTTTGGGTACGGGGACGGGGACGGGGACGGGGACGGGGACGTCTCGGGTACGCGGGTACGTCATTTTTCAAAAACCTTGATTTGGATACGTCGTGGGTACGTTTGTGTATATATATATATATATATATATTACTCATTTTTTTAGTAAAACACTTGAAACTACATAGTATGAAAATATTTGTCTATAAATGATAAAACACTTAAAAATATATAATATTCATTCATTACTTCAAAGACAAGATGTACATTCAAATTGAGAATAAATCATCTTGATTGCCCACAAAATCATGAATGCCACTCCTATTATTTTTCAACTTTGTCATTTACTAACACTTTCTCTCACAAGGGCTCATCGGTGCATTGAATCTCACGAGTGCATACCTTAAGGGGTGCACAGGGAATGGGGTGGGATCGGCTTGTGGCACTTTGCAAGAGATATTCTCATACTATTCTATCACGCATACATCCCTTCATGTAGCCTTCATACCTCGTATGATGTCTCCTTGAAATCTTGAAACCTTGAAATATGGCTAAGTTTGAAACTCGGGAATCTGACTAACTCTGAAATATGATAGGATCCTCCAAAACCTAGAATTTGCATTATAGCTCCTAGCGGTCCGAAACCCCTCTCAAACATCCTGAAAATATATAAATAAAATATAACTTAAAAGTATAAAAAATTAGATGTAAACTTATACTTAAATTTTTATTCTTTATATATCTACTTTGGCGGCATGTGTGCTTAAAAATGACAAAAAATGATGTTTTTTCCATATTTTTCCTACATGCTAACCACACTGGTGAGTATTTACACAGTACTCACCCAATACTCGCAAGTACTTGCCAGTACTGTGAAATTAGATGTAAACTTATACTTAAATGTTTATTTTATTTATACACTGTTGGGTTTGGACTGGATTTACATTTAGGGTTGCTTAGTTTTTAGGGTTTGTTTTTAAGCATTTTCTGAGTATTTTTTAAAAAGTTTTTCGCCATTTTTTTACCGGAATCCCTCGGGCACGCTCGGAGGCGTCTGTGGCCGTGCCGGACGTGGGAGTACCAAGGACGTCCCCGTGCCAGAGGCGTCGGGGGGGAGGGCGTACCTCTGCAACGTAGCTTGAAGCATATGCGCCAGTCATGTTATGCACACCCCATAGACAAAAATATTCCCTTTGTATTCTTTTCTCAAAGCAAAAGCAATAAGAGACTGATTGCTTGATTTATCATCGTGGCAAACCCTTGAAACCAAGCTCTCCTTTTTCCCTTTAATATTCTCTTCCATGTCACACTTCTCAAACCCTGTGAGCGTGCCCCCTTTTATAGAAACCCTTGTTTCCCTTTTTGTCCTCTTAATTTTCTATATGACCATTCGACATGTAGAGATCCTGTGAGTGGATTCTAGTCGATCTCTGATGGACTCTAAAAATTGGCCATTGACATGCATCCTCTTGCCATCCACTACCATGTTTATAACTACACTAATCCATCTCTTCAATATCCTCACTGAAATTTCTTGTCAAGCTAATCATGCAAAGCCAAAAATGGATTTGCAGCCTCCTTATTGACAGACAACCTCCATGCCAATATGATTAGGGTTTTGATTTCGTAAAAATAGTCATGATTTTCCATCTTGTGCATATTATTTTCTTTTGAATCAACATAAAAATTCACTCCGAATGAGTCCTTTCCTATTATAGGATATGATCACACGTCAAGTTAATCAATAATGTCGTTCAAACAACTTTATCCCCATGGTATGTTCATGCCAAAGCATGCTACGATTAAGGTTCCCTTATCATAGTCATTTACCTTTCACATTACATGCACGTTAGATTAGAATAGGGTGTCTAAGTGATTATCACCATCCATAATATTGGTACTTCAAATATATTTTTATTCATGTCTTAATTTTAATGAGCTTAGGCTCTAAACATAGCGTAGGCTCCTACTAACCCAAGGTTTACTACTATCCTTATGAGGAATACCAACTTAAACCATATCATACATTGTCAAGGTCTAGCATAGGTTTAGGTGAAAGTTGTAGGTCTAAGTTTTCAGACGGTCCAACCACTAGTGTCTTGAGACATGGCAAACATTGTTGACTATCACTGTGCCGCCGATGGTGCAGTCATCGACTGAGCTGGTCCACCACTATCTTCGACTTGCACCCATAACAAGACATTAGTAGCATCTGAAGGAGACAATAAATGCTAATGAAGAAATCATATAAATAATTGCTTTAACACAAATGAATCTATAGGAACCATTTAATACTCCTCACTTAATGAATTTGCTTGAATCATAATGTTTCAATAAAAGATTAAAAGCGATAACATAGGCCAGAGACACAATCTCTAATCCGACAAGGTAACAATATCTGTGCTATAATGATCACATAATTAAATGTAGTACAATCTTTCCATATCAATAAACAAAATTATTACAAATAACCCAATCAGTGTTTTCAAATGCATTTTAAGAAATAAACTGCCACAAAGGGATATGCCAACGTGGCGCTTTCGATGCTAACACTTATAATCATTACTGAATTAATATTGGTTACACATTGTTTTACTATTTTCTCTATGCTGCCCAAGTAATTCTTCAATATTACTCTATGTTACCAGGTACCCCTATACGAGGGGACCAGTCCTGGTATGTGTTGTACTGGGTTCCAGTCCCGGGTTGAAATGGCCTTTGGTGAGGCCCAGGTTCAGCCTTGGACTGACTTGGGCTGAACCTGGGGCGCACATATCACAAAATGCAGTGATTTTTCAGCCAGAGAGCAGTCATGTCATAGACACAAGCTGCATTTGTGGAGTGTCATACGACCCCAGCCACATCTTACTTTTCTTCTTTGGCTCCGAGTGAAGCACTCGTCTGTATTTCAATTCTTCAATCACTTGTTTGCACCATTGTAAGCCTCAGTTCCTTTCTCACTTACCAAATTCATTACGATAAATTATTGGCTTACACTTCAGTTATGTATTGAAACTCTGAACAGTGGAAAAAGCGCTATTTTACCGTACAATGCTTGATGGCCTTTCATCTGGCTAAAATTGGATAATTTGAAGTTATCATTTGTCATTTGCCCTCCATTGTCTTTGAGGAATGATACTTTAAAATGTCCAGAATAATGTCCACATCATTCTGTATTTCTAACCCCCTTAACCAAAGTCTAGCTCGCCGGCTTTTCTAATTAATGTTACCTGATAACAAGTAGGGTAAGGGGGTGATAAAAAATTGAAATGATTAATCTAACTCATAATATTAAAAAGTCTTTAGCGCACCAACTATTCTCCTTAAAGTTACCTGCTAACAGCTAGGGTAAGGGAGTAATAAAAAATTGAAATGATTAATTTAACTGATAATATAATTATTATAATTTATAGGTAAAACAAGGGTCACATTACGTAAAATTTGAAAGGGCTATGGACTTCAAACATTTAGTCTGACAAGTTTATTAATTAGTCGATATTAAACCATTAAAAAATTTAAGCTAAAGACTTACTGTAGTAATTAAAGATTTGGTTAGCTTAATGGTTACGTAAATGGTATCCCTATTGAATTAAATGTGGTTAACTTATTTTGTTTACTCTATGCATATTGTGTGGTTAATTCCTATTTATTTGGCTAGAATATTTATGTTTTTAATATTTTTTTGTATGGCTGAACCCAGGCAGTACCCGGGCAAAAATAAATTGCTGCACTGGTGTTTAAATATATTGTTACTATATTTTTGATACTGTTACTGCTTTCAACATCACTGCTTGGATGGAAAATATGACAATTCTTCGCCAGTCTAATGTTTCAATTTAACTTTCTACTTGTTCTTTAATTTCTGAAATATCTACCCATATGCAGACAGGAACGGGGACACTACTTTTGAGACATTGGGTACTGGGTTACTTGGAGACGGCAAAAGAAATAAAACATTAATATAAATATATATAAATTTCTGAAAATGAAAATTTAAAATACATCATATTCTTATTTCATAAACATTGAAAAGTTTTAACTATTTATTTATTAATATTTATCATTCAACTTTATCTCGTTTTAAAGTTTTAATTTATTTATTTTAAATATATATAAATTTCTGAAAATGAAAATTTAAAACACATCATATTCTGATATCATAAACATTGAAAAGTTTTAACTTTTAAGTGTTTATTTTTTAATATTTATTATTCAACTTTATCTTGTTTTAAAGTTTTAATTTATTTATTTTTTAAATTTTAAGGCATGGGATAGAGTTTTTAGAAGAGAGCCATAGGAAACGCGAGAGGCGTTTCTGTACCCGGCTCATGTCTTTGTTCTAGAGACGCGTCCCAGGTACCAGGGGACGCATATCCTGGTTTCTATGTATCTAACTCATTTTATAAGTTGGAATATCCTTTCCATCTACCAAGTCGTAACAAGCTCCTTGATGTTTGGATGTTTACAGTTTAAACTACAAATTAATTATAAAATTGAAAAGCACAATTTTAAATTTATAGGATGATGATCAGAAACAGTAAAATTACCTCAATTTAAAAAACCTCCATTATTTCTATCCTAGAAACAAATTATTTTGTCTACCTCCTCGTCATTGAATACCTATTTGTGTTGGCTGTATGTTTATTTGTTATATTTGATTGATCTGCACCCGAGAGTTGTTATGGGGATGTCTATTGTCTGCACCAAAGAATGAAAAGGAAGAAGGAAAAAACTGATTGGTAAAATTTCAACAGCTTTCCACTTAACCATCAGAGCGGAGAGTTTATAGTCCATAGAATCGAGTCCGACTGCTCTTGTTAAGGACTCGTGGATTTGAGCCCGACTCTATGCCCGACTCTATCTGAGTGAGTTTTTGCCAAAAAATTGACAGACTTGTCCAGGGGTGAGTTGTCAAACTGACCAGTCAGATTTGCGAATCCTGTGTTTGTTCTTGCGAGTTTGTTTTCTTTAAAAAAAATTAAAAACCTGCCCCTGTCCCCTCCCCCCCCACAAAAAATACAGTAAAGTAAAAAAAAAAATGAGAAATCTAAATCTAAAAGCTACTCCAATACACTAAACCATTCATTCACTCATTCAAACCTTACTTTCATGAGCCCATTCAATATTTCACTTTTCTCATTCTCACACACCATTGAATCATTTTGATTTTCTGTTTTTGCTTCAAATGTGTTGATTGTTTGTGTGCAAACGCTGGATAAGAGGTGATCAGTGTGAATTGTGTGTATTGGTGGAGCTGAGTGAAGGGATTGGTTTTTTTTTAAACATTTTTCAAGCATCTATAAGAGATAAATGAATCAAAACATGAATACTCCCCTCTTCTTTCTTTCATTTCTCAACCCTTTTTTCCTTTTCTTCCTCTTCTTCTTTGTTTAAAATATAAAATAGAAAAAAGATAAAGTCTTAGGTTTTCTTAATTTTTTTCTTTTCGTTTTTCTTATTTTTCTTTTACAGACCATGGTTACCGCTGTTTTTTGCGCTCCTTTGTTTTTTCTTGTTTTATATTTGAGATTTGCAAGTTAAAATTTAACCTTACGGTCATTCTCTCTATTGTTTGTACTCTACAATGTATATTTTTTTTGGTTGTCAAGAGCACCAGACAAACAAAAAGACTTTGCCTGGAAGCATGCTAATGAGGGTACGAAGAAATGACGCATTTTTTTGCAAATATTGTGGTGCGGAGTTTTAGGAGCTGGCATTAATCACTTGCTAGCAATACCTATATGTGATATGCTGCAACGTGTCCATCTAAAACCCTGAGGTTGTAAGGGAGATAACAACTCAGTTGGAGAGCTTTTAAGAAAAGAAGCAAAGGATGAGGCAAATCAAACAAATAGCTGCCGTTTCTGCTCCGCGAAGTAGCATCAAGCCTAGACTGTGGAACTCAGGGAGTTGATGTGTGCCATATAGTGCTCTTGGTTCCCAACCATTGTTGGAAAGCACATGTTGGAACAAGCATACACAACCATGAGTTCAAGTTTTAAGTTCAACTTCAAACATTCATTATCGCATTATTTACTTATTTATGTATACATGTGTCTGTTAGATGTAATTTATTAGTTTCGAGCATAGTTCACATACTCATACTGGGTGAGTACTCACCTAGGCCTAGAAAATTTTAAGCGGTGATTAATTGACAACCATTCGCTGTTAATCAGCAATTTAAGAAAATACATAAATTTATTTAAAAAACATAAATTTTATAGATGTGTTTGCAGGGTCTGAACACATTCTGGACACATACAGGCCATAAACCGTGCCCAGCGAGTACTGGCACAAAAAAAAAACCGCGATTTCGAGCAATGATTACTGGGTTTTGTTCATGGTTGGCAATTAATCGAGTAACCGGCGAGTATGCCATCTTTGGTTTTGAGTGTATTTTAAGTTGATTTGATATGTTATGCATTTTAATTACTTTTACCCCCTGAAATTTGCTATTTTTAATGATTTTTTAAAGTTTGTCTAGTCTTGGCCGATTTTTGTTGTTGAGTCTGAAAAATTGGCTTCCAAGTTTTTGCCAAGTCCTAGTCTCATTACTATGAGTTACACACAGCCTGGGACTACACCTTCACAGCCATCTCCGGCGAAAAGGAATGCTTCACACATCTCCTGTGGCATACATTGGCGTTGGAGAGCATGGGTTCTAAATTCTAATGCATCTATAGGCTTCTGCAGACGTTGACATTATATCCTTTCTGTCTGAATACACATCTGAGATGGCACACGGTTCCTTACAGAAAGTTAGAGGATAATATATTCTACTCATTTACAGAGTTTACTTTTATACTTATTGTGTCTGTACTTTGTTATTGTACACCCTCTCAGTTTTGTTCTAATTGGTAGAACTCTGCTTTTGAGTCATTTACAGATTAATTCTACTATTATTTCTGAAATGGATGTTTTGCCCCCAATATTTTCCTGAGATCCGGATTCCCATTGCAGGAGCTAAAAAACAAAGCATTGGTTGCCATGAGTGTTCAATTTGGTTAATGCAGCATTCGCTCTAACATCTGTAATGTTACTAGCTATGTAATTATTCATTGGATAGCTCTTTTTGGATATGGCTTTGGCATATATGCCATTGTGGAGGCAAATTTGCCAGCATTGTATATTTCTTTACTAGGAACAAATTATTTTGTCCACCATAATTATGCATATTATGTACGTCCTCATCTTTGAATACTTTTTCGTTTTGTTAGGATGTTTATTTGTTATACTTAATTCATCTGCACCAGATAATTGTTATGGGGATGTCTACTTTCTGCACCAAATAATGAAAAGGAAGAAATAAAAAATCAATTGGTTAATTTTTTGAATTTTTTGGTTTAGACAAGTGTGATAAAATGTTGTTCCTTATTGTGCTTTTCTTACATTATATTTTGCAGGGTATTGAGATGTTGTCTCTTGGATCCTTCAAAACTGGCGCGATCCTCTTGGTAACGTTATCATTGCCATAGTGTTCATTCATTTTTCTGATTGTGTTACAATTTTTTTCCTTCATCAAAATTTATCTTCTGACATTATTTCTCACTTAACCCAGAAATGATTTCATTTAAATAAAGTTTAGGATCAAAGTGGTAGTAGCGTACCAGAAAGTGGCTAGAGGGAAAAATGCTGCAAGAAATGTTAGGTCAAATGATGTGGGACATAATGTAAAAATAAATATCAATATGTATTGGGTAGTGTTTTAAAAATTTAGCTAGGCCACAACCACAAATATATTGTGGCAATTTATGATGTCTAGCTTTATAGAATTGAAATGGTAGTTTGTAATGCTTATCTTGGAGATTACGAAACATGGTAGAAAATGATCTGTTAGCATCATTATATGTGGCATTCTGGTGGAAGCTTATTTTTGTTTTAGCATTTTTGTAACAGGCAGGACTCTTTGTATATGATATTTTTTGGGTCTTCTTCACTCCTGTGATGGTTAGTGTGGCCAAGTCCTTTGATGCTCCGATCAAGGTTGGTTTGCATAAATAACCTTTCAAAGATTTTTTTTCGCCTCTAAGAAATATTTTTTTAATAAACTGTTAGAATATTTTTTCAATTAATTGTTTATATTTACTTTCTTTTCTGTTTTCTGCAGCTTTTGTTTCCCACGGCAGATTTGGCTCGACCATATTCTATGCTTGGGCTTGGTGATATTGTTATTCCAGGTCAATCATTGCAAAATTTGGCTGGTCTTTGAATGTATAAATCAAATATGGTAGAACTTGCTGTCATGGTCAATTTTGTAATTTGGGTTTGTACACAGTTTCCACTAGTCTGCCATATATGAATGAGTGAGTAGCTCAGGGATTCGAAAGATTTTTATACAAGAAGCATGTTAAAATAGTGCTGAACACATGGTGTCATAAAAAAACAAGTAGATGCAGTGCGAAGGTTCCATTTAAAATTGGGTCTTATGAGAACTTTCTTGATTGAATGGGTCTAAGTTTTTGGCCAATAATGTTCTGTGAGAGATTGAATTTGCAGAATTCCTGTGTTTTTTGCAAGAATTTCATTATTTGTTTAAGGTTAGGAATTGGGCTTTACTATGAATGTATTTCTGTTTGCAGGCATTTTTGTGGCTTTGGCTTTGCGTTTTGATGTCTCAAGAGGAAAGGGAGAGCGATATTTTAGGAGTGCATTCTTTGGTTATTCAGTAGGCTTGATTGTGACAATCATTGTGATGAACTGGTTTCAAGCAGCACAAGTAAGCTGGGGAGAATTCATTTTAGTGTTGAGATAAAATGGAAGCTCTTATCCTGCATATTAAGTGAATATCTTAGTTTTTTTCCGTTTATCATTCGTATACATTCTTCAACATCAAGTCATTTTGGACATTGCAGCCTGCCCTTCTATATATTGTTCCTGGTGTAATTGGATTTTTAGCGGTACATTGCTTTTGGAATGGGGAAGTCAAGCCTGTAAGTTTGCATGTCTTAATAAGATTCTTCCTTATATTTTTCATTAGATGCATTTTTCTGTTGGATCTCACGGACAATAATGAATCGTGCTGGATGCTATTTCAGTTGTTGGAGTTTGATGAGTCTAAGACATCAGCAGAATCAAGTTCAGTCGACTCTAAACAAGACACAGATTCAGCTCTTGTGGATGGCAAACCAGATCACAAGTCAGATTAGCAAGATGAGAAAGGTCATGATATTAGTCATGGTAAATAATTTTGCTTATTTACGTGTCTGCTTGTTCCAAACAACTGATAGTTGTACTTGAGAGTAGAAGCAAATTAAAATTATAAAAATAAATAATGAAATTTTTGATAAATAGGGTCTGTTTTTTTGTTCCATGAATACTACTCGGTCAAGTAATGATGGATTGATGTAGATGTTATATACAGGAAGGTTGTTCAGTGCTTGGAACTGGAGCGGTTTCTTTCTTGACATCATATCAAATATTCCTCAATCAGTGCACGTCAATCTGTGCTGCTGGTATTTCTATTTCAAAAAGCCTAGTGTAGAAACTCGAAACTTACAATTTCTTCAAATATATTGTCTTTTCTTTATAAAATTTTAAAGGCAGTTTAACCAGGGGGCACTTGCCTTAATTTTGCATGGCATGTGCTATTTTTTCTATATTTGGGAGTAGCTCATGAAATATGATTAATTAAGATGGATAGTGAACTCCATATTTGCTCATAAATGGGCCTTTGAGAGAACGAACTGTGCAATATTATTAACAGCAAGGATGATTCTGGACAGGGGCTGCAATTAGTGCAGGTACGCTCACTCTAATTGCCTTTGTTTCTACAAAGTGTTGGTTGGGAGGGAGGATGCCTTCAATGTTATCAGCATCCCATTTTGTATTGATGCAATTGATTGCATTTATAGATGGTAGATTAGGAGGGCTAAATTAATTCTCTCTGCTGATTTACCATCCACCACCCATTCCTACAGGGCCTTTTAATTAATGCGTTGCGTCAGGTTTGAACAAGGGTCTTTTAATCCTGGTTTGGTCTAAACATGAGATAATGTGTATTGTGACTCTAATTTTGTGCACAAAAAATTACTTGTTTAGTTAATTGTAATCCCTGCTTGATCCAGGTCACTATAGTTTTGTACCCAAGGGAACAATTCGTTTTGCAAATTATGATAGTGGAAATTAAAGATTCTAATAAATTGTCATTTTTGGGAAAAGCTTTTGAATGTTAAATGTTGAGACACCATTGGTGGTCATATTTTGTGATATGAATGCACTTGTTTTAATGTTTACTCAACTGCCATGTAACTTGTAAAGAAAATTCTAATGCTTTTTGAAATTATCTTTTATACAAGATCTCATACCTGCCAGTAATTTTTGGAAAGAGTTGCTAGATATTCACAGATCTATGCAAAGCTCTTTTTTGGGAAAAATAAGCTAATAAATCTGTTGATATCATGCATGCTGAACAAACCGATTATATGCTGGAGTAATTTTTTTTCTAGTACATTTACCTGTGGAAAGGTTTATCTTGAAAGCACTTTTATTTTGTTAAATAGTCATGCTATGCTGAGCTCTCCCAAATGCATTTATGAAGTAATTTATTTATAAAACAAGACTATAAGTAATTTGTTTGACACAAATGCAAGCCTAGATTTCATGTAATACATTTATGAATCAGAGCCTCACTTTTTGAATTTATGAGCAAAGTTTCACATAATTTCTGTATGGAGCAATACTTCACATAAGTTATTTATGACCAAGGCTTAACATAGGTTATTATGACCAAGGATTAACACAAGTTATATATGACCAAGGCTTAACATAGGTTATTATGACCAAGGATTAACACAAGTTATTTATGAATCAGGGATTTAAATGGTGTCTTCTTGAATTTAATTAAACTAATAGCCTAATTTAATGGGCAGCAGCAATGTGAGTGAGCTGAACTGGGCAAAAAAATCAAATAATAAACAAGTTAAGCACGACATGACTTCATGGTAGCAACGTAGAATAAACAAGGTGAGTAGGGCAGCGTAGACTGACTTTATGGTAGTAAGGAGTGACATGCAGATTCAGTGAAAGGTAAGGGGAGCATGGTGCGAAAATTTATGGATATTGAGCAAACCTTCATTTTGATTGAAGGTCAAAAAGAGGGATTAAGATTCACCAATACAACCAGTACGGAAGAACTGAAAGATACTTAAATGTATGGGTTTTTGGCCAATGGCAGTAGTTTTTTAACAATTTATAAGCTATTGCTGGAACCCGAAAGGTGATTGGGAGCTTTGACTTCTCCCATTGGGCTTCTATGTAAGGGAAATGTTTAGAGGTCTTTTGGTTTTTGCCAAGTTGGAATTTACACAAAGTTCTATGATGAAGGATTTGAACCAGAACCAGAACCTTTTCTAGTGGTCTGGAATGGGTTAGACTATATGGGTTCCCACCTGAATTTTGGAAGCAATATATGTCATAAAATAATAAACCTAGATTTAGCTCTCTTATCAATCCCCGATGGCATCGCTATCTTTTACCTGGATACCAATGTCAGTATGCTCCTTTACTGATGGTTACAATGGAAGCTATGATTTCCCTTCGATGCTATGATCATTCATTATAACATTAATAAAATATCATTACAATGAAATTATTAAAATATTTTACAAAAATCATATTTATTAACCTCTAAATAGAATCTCCAATGTTCATTCAAAAGTCTTTGGATGTGGAGGAAATATTCAATCCTATCTGAGGTCAAATATTATTAGTATCCATGCTCTAGGATTGCTATAGAGGAGAAACTAGTATTAGGATTCACCAATAGAACTAGCAAGGAAGATCTAGTGGTAGAATGAAAACATTGTGAAATGCCTATGAAAGTATAGTTTTTCAAAGGAAAAAGTACTAATTAGGGAATTTGTGTGTTTTTGGCAAAGGGCAATAGGTTTATTAAAATGAATAAAAATTGTTGGAACCGAGAAGGGCATTGGTAGTTTTGACTCAAGTAAGATTTTATCTAAGGGGCAACATGATTTATAGGGCGGTCTTGGGTATTTTTTGGTAGCGTCGATTGTACAAGAAGTTCTGAACTAGAAAATGAATCATACTCTAAAAGTTTTGGTATGGCTGGGGTATTCTATGTTGGCCCCTTGGAATTTTTTCATTAAAAAATTAAAAAATTGGTGATGTTGGGCAAGGTTTCTTTTCATAGTGAAAGCTTCAAAGTATCTACTATTCTAGTTATGATGGGATATGTGTTAAGATTGACATAAAAGATGGCAGTCAATTGAGTTGGAAAATTTTAAGAATGATGGTAATAGATCGATATACATCAATTCAAAAGTTGTGAAATTTAATCCTGAAATTTAGAAAAAGATCACAATATTTATGATATGTTTTTTTTTGGTTTCCGATGCAGTCTATCATAATGATGCTTGGGAGAGAATGAACAAGGAATTCCTTTTTAATCGTCATTGGAAGAAATGAGCTCGGATGGTTGTGTCATAATTACCACCATTTTGGGAGGGAATGTCCTAGGAAATCTCCCCCATTCAACACAAAGGAAGAAATGGATTGAAAGGTTTTAAGATTCCTAAAATGACAAAGGGTAGGAGATTGAAGAAATGGATTGAAAGGTTTTAAGATTCCTAAAATGACAAAGGGTAGGAGATTGAGTGGTAACGAGTATAAAATAATAATGTTGTGGATATTGATTTCAGCGTCGGAGTTTTTAGGATTAAATTATAGAGGATATTGGAAATATATAGAGGCACAAGTCACTATGTTACTAGCCTATGAAATAGATACTTAAAAGGTGATGATCTAGTAAAGTAGTTGTTAAAATGCCTTGAGATCCAAATATCGGTCCCAAGTAGGGGAATTGTTGAATTTGGAAAAAGGGGCCATTTACCTTATTGGCCAATTGCCAATTTCTCCAACATCAATGGATAGGCCACTTGTGGCCCCATTTAGGGGGGCAAGTTGATGGCTTTGAGGAGGAATAACATGAAGGGTGGTGTTGTTCAATGTTTTAGTTTAGGTAATATGGGGTAAAATATGCTTCCATTCTAGGCTTAAGAAACTAGATTGGGTGTGGTTTGCTGAAACTTACTAAATGCACATAAAATAAAATATTAAATAAAGAAAAAACTAATTTGAAATACACACTTAAATTTTATTATACCGACCAGTAATTGAAAATAAATTTCTACTAATAAAAAAGATAATTTTAAAATAAACTATTAAAATAGTAAATTATAAGTGAAAATATTCAATATAAACCTCTACAATCAAAGTATTGAAACAAGAGATGTTAAGTGAAGAGAGTTTGACATGTTATTGAAATATGTTCCAAAATAATTAGTTCGTCAAGGCAAGTTTCCATAGTTTTCACTTAATCAATTAATTATTTGGTTGTAGCTAATCAAATGCTAGGATTAACATAGTATTCAAATAATTTTGAAGTTTAGTATCATTTTTTTTGAGAATATTCTATATATTTATTAATGATTGACTCAAATTTTTATACACCACATATTGTCAAAAAAGAATGTGATGTCATCTTTTTATACCTAACAATAGTTGTCTTCAAAGGACTTCAAATTATGTAATATTATTTGTTAATTAAATTTAATAACTTATTAAAAATTATTATGTTTCTATTCTAACTAGTATAAAACTGAAATAACATTTTTAATGTACTATTTTGGAGCAAGCCAAATGGAGAGCTCATGCTCTTTCTATATATATATATATATATAATTTTATTTATTGGTTAATATTACTACGAATTATTTTATTTGTACAATTTTTAGACCAATTTATTTTGTTTATAATTTAATGTTGATTTATCTCTTTATTTTTAGAAAATAATAATTTATTTGTAATATTCATTTATCTGAGTTTTTTAAAAGCATATGTTATATAATTATAGTAATATAGATTTCTTAAAATATTATAATTATTTTATTAATATAAGGTTCAAGATATTGAGCAATTGAATTTGATTATGCATTTTAATTAAAATTATTCAAAATACTAATTTACCATTAAAATTTATAGTCATTAGGATAAAAATACAAATAGATGAATATTCATAACAATATTAGATTCTAAAGCTAAGTGCTCTAGATCAAGATCAAAACAAGAAAAATATTGGACGTTTATAAATTCCTTATAAACTTAGATTTTCTTGGACAACATGATATTGGTTTTGATTCAAGACATTGATTAGTTGATGGTATGATAGAGAGGATTAATGGGTTTTGATCATAAGATTGGCATGAAAGCTCTCGAATTTCATAGGCAATGGATGGGTGGCTGATTTAATTAGAGGAAGGAGGGAGAATTAAAATGAATTAATTTTTTTTTGGAAGCCTTTAGAGAGAAGGGTTAGATAGAGAGGATTCTAGAATTAGAGAATTCTAGAATCTATTGGAGGGGTTAATGATGATTAGAGGGAGGTTAAGTTAGTGATTAGACAAGGGTTAGGATGGGTGATTAAGGGGTAGGCTTGTAGGAAAGCCTAGGAGTAGGTAGGTGGGTGGGTTATGAATTAAAAATTCACAATATAATAGATAAGTGGGGTTAGGTGATAGTCAAGCTAGATTAAAAAAATTAATGAAGACATGGGAAGGGATAAGGTTGATGTATGATAAAATGAATTAAGGGGATGTTACGAAAATTATTAGGAGTCAATAAGGAGGAATTAGAGATTAGTGGTTATTAGACGAAATTGACGATGTTAGTGTTGATTAATAATAATACTAGTGACGATAAACAAAGTGAGTAAATTTAGATGCATATACTTTGTCTTTTTTTGAAAGGGCATTGCAACAAAATGAAGTGGAATGAATAATGGTCTTTCAAAGAAGAAAGACACTCATAGATGAGTATTAGTAAGCGATGTTAGTGGACACATGATGCCCTCTCAAGGAGACATGCAAGGAGGAAAGACGCAGAAGGCCACTCGAAAAGAAATGGGAGGCGGGATGGATGAATTAACAAGGCAATGAGATGCAAGATGGGGAATTGACAATGAAAAAATGAAATTGATATGAGTAGTGAGCTACAAATTGATGATGCCCTTGGGAAAGACATGCATAAGGAGCAGAAAGGATAGTGTCATGGTTGTCGACACATCTCAAGAGGGATTCAACCGTAATATGATGATAAGACAACATTGCAAGCTTTCGACGTATCCTGAGCGAGGACACATGCCAAAGAGAGCTGCAGACCAAGGTGATTGATAAAAAAGACCACGAGCTATCGACATATCACAAGCAAGGACACATGTATGGGAGGGCATCAGGTCAAAGATTAATGACAAGTGTAGCTCAAATCTAAAGTCGAGCGATATGATGAATGGAAAGAATTAGAGTGCATTGCATCGAATCAATGACCGACAATGTGATTTATAACGACAATGCCCCTGGCAAGGACACATGCAAGGGAGTGAGAGACGATAGGAAATTTACCGTTCTAGTCGTGACCCAATCAAAGGAGAAAATCCTAAATTTTAAATGATGAATTGACCAATTAGTGATAATGGATGACTGATGGAAGAAAAGATGGATGTTGTTTGTTAGGCCCAATCGACAGGTGCGGACGATTGATGAAAAGATTAGGGAGATGATTGTAGGGATGGTGATGATGAATTGACCGATTGATGTTATAGCTCAAGGAATTAATTGATGCAAGACTTGAGGATGATGAGAGACAAGAGATATGTGGTGACGAATGATGGGGAAAGAGGAGAACGTGGTCGAGCTTACCTTAGGCATACCATGTCATTTAGTGCTCCCTACATAGTTTGAAAAGACCTCAGATCAATGTAGTTTGAATTAGACGACAAATGACAATATAGACTAAAGGAGGATGACAATGATTATTAGACATGTTAGTTTTTAGATAGAGGATGCGACTCAGAGGTTAGACATGAAGATAGAGGACTGGGAGAAATGATGGGATATGAGATGTTGATGATAACTAGAGGATATAGACGGGATGTCAAATGGCTTATAATAATGATTGGATATTAGGTGAGTGGTCTGAGATGATCGACTTGACAGTATTAGACATTTAGACACACGAGAGTGGATAGGTGAAATGATGAGTGCAGTCCATTATCAAGCCATCATTGCTGTAATAGGTCTTGTCATAGACTAAGCAATTCGATGTAAATATAACACTAAGTAGTATGCCCCATGATATAAGTATGATGAAGAGGATGTTGTGCCAAAGTGCATGAGGATAAAAGGGGCAAATGATGAACTTTGCATAGGGCACCCAAAAGCATTATTATGGCATTTTTGGCTCAATCATAGCATCTTTGTTCATTGCACCCTTGATGCAAGACTAATTGAAAGACTAATAAAAGAAGATAAATATAGACAAGCTAATCAACATACATATATACATGATAAAAGACATGCAAACAAGTCAAACAACACATAACATACGTGGAACACATAAGAATCTACATAGAGATGCGCTGTGATTAATGTCTTGTTTGTTGTCCTAATGAGAGTCAACAGGATGACTGATCAGGTGATAAGTTAGACTAAGTTGATTGTGATGATGTGAAACTTCGATTAAGGTTATAGACTTAGATAAGAGTATGGAGTTGGAGTAGACTAGTGACTTGGATTAGGATAAGGTTATGGATAAGGACTTGGATGCCAAGATTAAGACATAGGACAAGGCAAGATGAAAAAATTATTAAGACCACAGGACATAAGATAAGGCAAGATGACAAGATGATAAGACAACTAAGACATTAGATAGGATGATTGAGATATTTAGGACATAGGATAGGATGACTGAGATGATTTGGGATTTTGTGGATTTTATAATTTTTAGGGTTTTTGGAATATTTCATTTTTAGGGCTTTTTGGAATATGTATGTATATATACAAAGGGGGTTACTAGCAAAGGGAATACCAAGCGTAGCAACTAGGATAAAGATGGATGAAATGTTGGATGGGACAACTAAGGATGAGGATAAACTTAAAGAGGGAATGAGGACCAAGGAAGAATGGACTAGGGATCGCTAATGACCACATCATGAAGGAACTAGATATCTAGTTGTCTGAGTGACCATTGGAGGATATGTGAAGATGATTCCAGAACATTTTTCAAGACATCTTCCACTCCCTTACGAAGGTCAAGATTAGAAGAAATGATGGACATATTAGGATGCAATATATGATGGCAAATGATGGGTAGGACCAATGGACCAAATGATAAGATAGACAAGGATGGAGGGGGTTGACAAGGGATATTATGTGGATGAAATGGATTTACCCCAAGTGTTGAGGTATGTAGACAATAGACTATTTTACCTTGATGTCATAAATTGGTTTTCATCATGGGACTTGTCCAAGGTGCTAGAAGATTGATTTTCACCATTAGATGAATGATTTTATTTTTGACTTTTTGGGCATCTCGATTTATTAGAGGTAGGTTAGATGCAAGATGCAGACATTTTATTGATCTTCAGCCAACACCCATTCTGAAGAGATGTGATGCTAAGATCATGTTTTCACTATTGGATGTATTGATGTCCTCGTGACCTCTATTGACTCTTGATTGAGGCCCCTCCGTACATCTAGACCAGGTGTCTTCGTCACCCCTATAAGAGGCAATGTTGCCCAGGTTTATGAGATGTAAAATGGATGGATTTAGGGTTTGGATTTGATGGTAATATATAGGACTTTAATGGATGATAGGATCATGATAGGGAGGTGTGATGTTTGTTTAGGAAATGGGACTAGTAGTCGCACACATTGTTGGAGATGTTGGATATTTTGCATTTGATTGGTGACATATGACAAAAGAATAATAGATCCAAGCCACTTTGACTTTGCGGTTCATCTTTGATCCAATTATTTGAAGGATTATCAACCATCTTAATACTACTTTTGACATTGTTTTGATTTTCAGACTTGATTATATCTCGACTACCCCTTAGTGCTTGACTTTGGGTTTCCCTAGCGGAGATTGATCTTTGACTTGATAGATGATGATTATTTTCACTTTGATGGTCCCCTAATGCCTCAAAGAGGGTTTTACTAAGGGAAGACATTTTTTTTATTAGGTCGATGATTTGAATTTTCTTGATTTTAATTAATTGGATCAAAGATGATTTGATCATCATGTATGACTTTTTGAATATGGTCTTGAACCTTTATATTCTCTGCATGGGTTATGCTACTCAGGGAATCGTCCAATGATGTATGTTCCAGTTCATCCCTATGGAGGGAGGTGATTAAATGATCATTGATAGGAAGAAAAGGGTCTATGATGGATGAAGGTGGGGGATATGGTATGATGAGGTCAATCAGTGGTGGTGGGGCAACATAGTTCTCATAGGAGTTCTTAGGAGACCAAGTTTTAACATCGGAGAAAATCTCTTCAAGTTTAGTAAAAGGATCATTAAGACTATCTATAGGACACACATTTGAGACATGATGAGATTCATCGACTGATAAAGCTTGTAAGAACTATGTTATGATTTCATCATCCTAATTAAAATCAAAAGATATGCCTTGTGATTAGTTGACATCTGGATTGGAGGTATCCTCAAAAAGGCAGGCATAGTCACCATCTGCAACATTAATCAAGGATGATGATTCTAATAAAAGATCTGATTCGAATACCGGTGTTGATCATGATCCTGATGCAAATAAGATTTGTGATGACTTCAATGTTGGCTATGATGTACATGATGCAATGTTGCTAGTAGAGGATTCATTGTCCGTAAGCAGCCTCTCCAAATGGGGTCGTTGATATGATGGGTGAGAGGAAGATGATGGAAGGACAATGGATTCGTTAAATATAGGCCCATGGAAAGACTCATGAGAGAAAGGAGGACTAGGTTTATGAGAAATGGACTCATCGTTAACATAGGATTTGTCAAAGATTGGAACCATGGAAGATGGACTTAGTGTCTTGACCTTGGATCAGAAAGGGAAGGGCTTGTCGTGATCACAAATGCAATCTTAGCATACCTCTTCTTGTTCACTCTTAGGTGTAGATTCATCCGATTCATTCTCGATTTTGATGTCACCACGGTTGATGAGGTCTTGGACATAGTTTTGAAAATTACATCAATTAATGGTATGCCCCCATGTTTGGTGATATATACAATAGTGGTGGCTTTATACCAAGAAGGATTATGATTGGCAAGATCAAGATGTTGTATGGGTGGATAGACCATCATGTCGGAGACAAGTTGGTGGAAGAGGGATTCTAAGGATATAGGAAGAGGAGTATGGGGCATCTCTTCACCTCTTGACTTGGGTGATGAAGCATTAGACTTTCGATCAAATGGTTGTTTTCATAATTAGGTGGGCAGACTAGTAGTAGATGAGGTGTCTAGGATTAGATTCCCTTTGTTAAAAGAGGAAGGGGTACATGACTGGCTATGATTGGTGGATGGAGGATTTAAATGGGATTGGGTAGTATGAAGACTAGGAGTTGACTGATGGGAATGGGTGTAGACTGGAGGTAATGTTGGGTGGATAGGGTTGAATTTTGTAGGACATTGGTGCTTATCTCAAGGAGGTGGGAAAGGAGTACCTCCATTTGGCCATGAAGCATTTCTCAATTAGGGTATCAATTAAATCTTTATTAGGTTCCATAGATTGAGATGAGAGAAAGTAAGAATGATGTGGTTTGTTGGCCCCAATCGGTAGGTGTAGGGGATTGAATGGAAAGATTGAGGAATGAAGACTTGATCAGGTTTGTCGGCCAGTATGATTTGACTTGACTTGCGATGACTTGATCGATAAGATAGGAGGATTGATAGGATTGGATTTTGTGTATGAGTCAAACTTGATTAGACACAAACAAGCTTAAAATCAGGGCCCTGATGTGGAAATAGTTATTTGTCAATGTAGATGAAGACTAGCGTATGACTACAAACTTGATATGATGACTAGTATTAACAAGGGGATGACAAGGTAAAGATAAGTTGGACTATGATTAGGACTAGATTGTATAAGCAAGGAATATGATGATGGACAAGGTGATTTGGCTAAACAAGGTCAAGACGAGTTGTGTGATTAAGATGAGGTGAGCTACAGGTTTGGACTTGGACCCTAAGGATGAGTAAGACAAGACAAAGTGGGGATGCGAGGAAAAGATGAACTAGAATATGAAAAGATTAGGGGATGACTAGAATGTGACTATACACAAGGAAGATGACTAGGAGTAGATGCTAGTGTATAAGACAAGGGATAATGATGATGGTCAAGATTAGGTAATGATTGAAGAACAGATGATGGTTGACCTAAGGCTTATATTTGTAGGGATAATATTTTGTGTGTTTGGTTCAAGGGATGCAAATAATACAGGCCTCCACAACACAACAAAACTAGCAAGCCATAAACCTAGAATTTATGACTAACTCAGGAGTGTAACTTGACAATTGCACCGTCTAACGGCTTCGTGGGTGATGTTGTAGCTTCGTCACCCATTACAGAATCTTCCAAACTATCTCAACCCCATCTACACTTAATGGTCACTTAAGAGTTGATACTGATTTTGACAGCAAATCATCTATTACGGTCGAATGTCCTATTCTAGGTTATGCGAGCTTTCTAAGGGCGTCCTTGATATACACTAGTTGTGTGATGCACGACTCCGTATAGGGTGTTGTCTCATGCGTGGTTTGGATAATTAAATCTTCACCTTCATGGGATCCTATATGGGGTCTCTCACTTGGCCTAATGATAACACTCTTTGATTTTTAGACTCCACCAGAATATGCACTGTGGTTGAATGTGCAGTGATGAACTCTACATCACCAACCCCTAAGACTATGACAAGTGCATGGGAATCACTTCCATGTTATGTTGCCTCTTTAAAAAAATAAAAAAGAGAGGGTTTGTTAGTGGTTTTTGATCCTCTGAGACCTGCTACAAGGACGCAGGGAGGAGACAAAAAGTTGATTAACCGATTAATTATGATATGTACAAAATATATACAAGATGGTTTTCAAAATTTTAAAATCTTTGATAGGCGGCCTGTAAAGCAAGTGATTAGTAGTTTTAATTTTGCAATCTTGAGGGGCAACCTACAAGATAAGATGTTAGACAAAGATAAAATATGACCTACACGACAAGTGGTTAGTAGTCTTAAGCAAGACAAAATTGCCACTAAATTTTCCCCTTTACAAATCCAAACAAAATTTTATTATAATAAGCCTCAATAAAAACACTGAAAGAAAATTGTGGATTTTACATTTTGCATCTTTGAATGAGAGGCTAGGATGTAGGGGTTTGAGGGCGGTAGCCCCTTGCAGGGTAAGGGGAGTGAATTCACTGAATCTATTGAAAATGGTATGTACCTGGAACTTGCAGAACCCTTGGAATGACCAAACATTCACTGAAAATGATCTTAAAAGGGCACTCTAAAAGACAATTTTGAGGCAAACAAAAAGGCAATTCTAAATGCAAAATTGGTACTGAAATAATCAAAATTACAGATACAAATTTAGTGTTAGTCAAAATTGCACACAGAGACACGAAATCACAAATGATAGGTCAAAATCACTGATGATTGATAAATGATGTTGCAGACTACAAACAGACTATGAGAGTGATTGCTCGATTAGGAAGAATTTTTCACTTCTATTGTCAATTGACAAATTCTTCAAAGAAGGAATACATTATCGATTCTTACTACTGATAAGAGTGAAAAGGATTATTATTATGAAAAGTCTTTATATACAAGACTATAAAGCATAAGATTATTGACAAGACTAGTCACATACTAATTAACAACTATTAATAAATAGCCTATTAACAATGATCTGTTGGATATTATGAGAATAATATAACAAATGCAACTTATAACTACGAAATTAATATTAACCCTAGAGCAAATTACAATGAACATGATTAATGGAAAACACCACACAAAAAGATTGTTAAGATGAGTGTGTTTTAATTAATACCGACGTTGGAAGTTTTGATGATTTCACTTATTTGAGGAGGCCAAAATGGCTATACAACTATTGTGACTGAAAGTTGAATCACAATGTCAACAAAACTAACAGGTCGAGAATACAAAGGAAGACATGGACTTCCTAAGACTCGTGGCCCAATAAATATGGTGCTCGACTCAAGAAATACAACATTTGGATCAAGGAGTATGGCGCTAAACTCAAAAGGTATAGATTGAGAATAGGGTTTCAAACATCCATCAAAGCATAATGGAAAAGGGGATTTTCATTGGGTCTTCACCCTGATAGACATATCTAGAGAGAGGGTTGTCGACAGAAAGCAAGGAATTTTTAGATGTTAAAAGTTTAATTATTTCAAATAATGGACTATAATAGTTGATTTAAGAGGTTCTCAATGAGATTACAAGCTTGAAATTATACAAAACACCAAGATATAAGATAAATTTCAGATAACAAATTAGGTGAAACAATGTTGCGTGGATTTAGATAACAAAACCTATCAAGCAAAATAGTCAGATGATCATTAACAGTCTTATGCAAAAATCTGACGAATGTTGATGATCATAAGACAGTTATATTTGATTTCCTATAAATATTTGACTCACGTTTCAAAAGACTTAAGACAAACAATTGAATTTTAGTCGAATTGACTTGCTAATGATTGCAGGTGTTTAATATCATACATGGGGGGATATGAAATAACAAAATCGTGAACAATGTCTTAAATTAGGTCTTCAATCTTGCATGTACGAGTTTGTCCCTGCTAAAAACAAAGATCCAAAGTTATTTATGTCAATTTCATGGATTTAGATCTACAGATTTGTGCCTTGTGAACACAAAGTAAACATATGGTGCAAAGATGTCGATTAGTTTGAAAAATGATTAGTCTGAGGCTACCATGTCTATAGTCATCTACTTCAGAATAGACAAAAGGCCTATCAATTACGTGATTGGACCAGTAGAATTGATACGCATAATACGAGATTTTGATTAGTGAGGAACTGTACTAATAAGGCAAAAGAAGTTCTTATATTATAAAAGACTAGACGATGATACTAGATTTTGACTATAGACCAAATTTTTTTGACGGGATGATCTTATGGATTTGAGTTGCCATGCCGTGCTAGGCTAAATGTGGGATCACTCTACACAGATAGAACAATCAACAAACAAAAATTTGTTTTAATATTAACAATATCGTGTTAGATAAAACAAACCCACTTTATGAGAGACACGGGATCACGAAAAGAAAAGACAGGATAAATTTTGGATTGATAGAATATATTGATAAACTGGAAGGAATTTCACGTTAGTTCACTGCAATTTCAAGTTCGCCTTTGCAACTTGGAAATAAAAAGAAAATGAATGGATATTAGCCCAACCTTTTGACTTCTTCAACCTGTAAGCACAAGGTTATAAAAAAGAGGGCTCTCACTGTGGTCGTCAAATGTGAAATCAAGATTTTGAGTAATTGAATTTGATTATGCAATTTAACCAAAATTACTCAAAATGCCAATCTACCATTAAAATTTAGAGTCATTAGGATAAAAATGCAAATAGATGAACATTCATAACAACATTAGATCCGAAAGTTAAGCGCTGTAGATCAAGATCAAAACAAGAAAAATATTAGATGCTTTTGGATTGCTTATAGACTCATATTTTCTTGGACAACATGATATTGACTTGATTCAAGACATATATTAGTTGATAGCATGATAGAGAGGACTAATGGATTTGATCATAAGATTGGCATGGAAGCTCTTAGATTTCATAATTAGTTTGGCAATGGAGGGGTGGCTGATTTAAATAGAGGAAGGAGAAAGAATTGTAATGAATTAAAAATTCTTTGGAAGTCTCTAAAATTAGAGGATTCTAGAGAGGAGGGCTAAGATGGAGAGGATTCTAGAATTGGAGAATTCTAGAATCCATTAGGAGGGGTTAATGATGATTAGAGGGAGGTTAGGTTAGTGATTAGACAAGGGTTATGATGGGTGATTAGGGGGTAGACTTGTAGGAAAGCCTAGGAGTAGGTAGGTAGGTGGGTTGTGAATTAAAAATTCACAATATAATAGATAAGTGGGGTTAGGTGATAGTCAAGATAGATTAAAAGAATTAATAAAGACATGGGAAGGGGTAAGGTTGATGTATGATAAAATGAATGAAGGGGATGTTTGAAAAATTATTAGAAGTTAGTAAGGAGGAATTAGACGAAGATGGACGAGATCAATGATTATTAGATGAAATTGGCGATGTTAGTATTGACTAATAATAATATTAGTGACGATAAATGAAACGAGCAAATTTAGATGCATACAATATATTAATATTGATACTTAACTAAATTTTTAGAAAAAAATTATTGATTTGATTTATTCAAATTATTTTAGATTATTAAATGCATAAGTTATATAAATATAATAGTGTATATTCTACATATAACACACTTAAAACTTGATTATTATATTCTTGCTAATTTTTATAAATTTTTTATAGTAATAAAAAACTTAAAAAATCTCAATTGCTTCCTAATTTATTAATAGATTTTGATAATTTATTATCTTTGATTCTAAATTTATTATTAAATTTAAATAATTATTAGATAAGATTAATAGATATTTAATTTTAAATTATTCATCTTATTTTCATTTTTTATTGAAAAGCTTATGTCAACTACATTATCAAATATAAGCGCGCACACACACACACTTATAAAATCCAGAAAAATGTTATTAATTTGAAAAAACATGCTAGTGACTTGAAATGCACATATTGACTATATAAATTTTATTTACATATTATGCACATTTGTACAATGAGAACACTTCCTCTCTGTATCTTACAACAAGGACTATCTAGTTCTAATATGCAACCTTTGTCCCACTGACCCATAACTTAGCCTCCAAAATGCCTTAATTTAATTCGACAAAATGTGTATTACAATTTTTATTATAATTAACACATTAAAGATAGGGACTAGCCGCTACACGGTCCTTGTTATAAGATAGCACGATGTGCATTTTTTTCAAGAGAAACTAAAATCCTTAGAAGCACAAAAATAAATCTCAAAAGACTCTAAAAGATGTCATAAAATGAGTACAAAGGAAAATA
Organism: Torreya grandis; assembly: GCA_037957365.1. Lineage (NCBI taxonomy): Eukaryota > Viridiplantae > Streptophyta > Pinopsida > Cupressales > Taxaceae > Torreya > Torreya grandis. The sequence continues at coordinate 2,551,093 of JARHVA010000051.1, read as the reverse complement.
TTCGACTCTTTAAATTGCATGAAAAATGATTTAAAAAAAAAGGGTTACAAAATAACTTTGATCATTGTTTTTGCCAACCTTTCGTGTGGGTTTAGTGTCCCTATTTTTCACATAGTGAATAAAAAGTGTGTAAAGTTACAAATGAGTTGTATATAAAACGAAACTCCAATATTTATCATGATGAAGAATATATCTCTAATTAGACATAAAATGTGAAGGTTATATGTTACTTCATTGATTAAATTATATGGATTCAAAAATCACGTTCAAATAATTAAAAGACAAATGTATGATATTTAATATACCTAAGCAAAAATTAATCTTCAACAAACCCCCATATCCTTCCTTTAAGTTTTATGTTAGGGTTATAAAACTGAAAAAAAAATAAAGACTTAAAAGGGAGGTGTCGTTACTTAATGTTTCCTCTTGATGACAACTTTCTTAATTAGGAACAATCATAAAATTACAATGTTGTGCAAAATAAATTGCATTTTTTTAAAAACAAATATTACAAATTTGGAGGTGAAATTATCGATAATCTCTTAAGAACACTTTTCAAAAAAGGTGGTCAATCCTTTTAAAAAAATAGCAAACAAAATAAAATAAAAATAAACATAAAAATTTACGTCAATATCAAGTTAGCAAAATATTATGTTGTAAAATATAATTTACATATATTTTAATGTAATAAAATTAAATATGCATATAAAAAATATACAATTTTTATAACAAAATGTTAAATCCTTTTTCTAGTAAATACAATTAAAAAAAGGTTATCGAAATAAAAAGATACAATTCGAATATTATAACTTTAAAAAATTTAATAATCGTCACTATAAATAGAAGGTAATATGTGAAAAAAAATTGTAATAAATTGGCTCCAAATATTTATTTTATCAATAAAAAGAAATGATAAAAGTAAGAAAACTAGAAAAGGTCATAACTTTAACCAAGAGCAAAGGATACCAAATTGTTTACGTAAAGAACAAATAGAAAATTTCTATAACAAAATATTAAATCCTTTTTCTATTAGGTAGGATAAAATAAAGTTTATCAAAAAAAAATGATTCCATATGAATATCATAACTTCAAAAGCTTTAATAATCATTATAATAGATGGAAGGTAATATGTGAAGATTAATTGTAATAATTTGGCTTTAAATATTGCATGTAACAAGTTACAATAAAAAGTAAGGAAAACATAAAAAGCCATAGCTTTAACTAAGAGTAAAAGACACCAAATTGTATATATATGTAAAAATGGAAATTGAACCAAAAATAATAAAAATATATTTTAATATTGAAATATTAATCACATGCATAAGAAAATTAGGAGTTACAAAACAACTTACTATTAGGTATTGTTAAAAGCTTTGTTAATAAAGAAAGAGGCTAGAGAACAAAAGTTTACCATTCATTTTTCTCACTAAAAACTGTTTATGATAGCTAAATAAAGTGGGTTTTTTTGTTTTATAATTATTACCAAAAATATAAGGAAATATTGTCATTGATGTCAAAGGTCTAGTATTATTGGTGATAAAGGCCTCATTACATTTAATATTGCTTGTAATAAATATATCTTGGCTAATATGAGTTGATATTTATTTAATATTAATAAATATATTTTTGGTTGCATATGAGAGAAAAGAAGGGCCCATGGAGAAGTCAAAGAGCCACGGGATAAAGACAAAAGAAGGATGGGGTGCATTTTTCCATGAAGAGTCATCTTGGGGAATTTCAAGAGTCACCAAGTGAAGACAAAAGAGGAAGGGCGCAATTTCTCATGAAATGACACTTTAAGGAATATGAAAAGTCACCAAGATGAGGACAAAAGAGGGAAGGACGTTTTTGATCATGAAGGGTCACCACATGACCTTTCAAAGACTTGAATATGAAAGGTCATACAAGTTTGGTGCCATTTTTCATGAGGATTGAAGGGTCACAAAGGGGGAAGGCCAAAGGTCATTTGGAAAGCTATAAATAAAGGCTTGAGAAGCCATTTGTAAATATGTGAGAAAGAGGTTGATTTGATATTGTAATATCTAGCTTAGAAGAGCAATTGTGAGAGATGAATATGATTTATATTTGTTATATCTAGCTTAGAAGAGCAAAGGTGAGAGAGTGAAAAGAGATGTTGTATTGAACTATCATTTGTTGAGATAGCAACATTGAGAGATATGTGTGTGGTATACACAAAGGGGTTGGTGCTCCTGTGGGTTGGTGCTCACGAATAGTAGCTGGGTTGGTGCTCGGCAAAGGGGTTTGGTGCACCTGTGGGTTGGTGCTCATGAATAGTCGCTGAGTTGGTGCTCGGTAAAGGGGTTTGGTGCTCCTGCAAGTTTGTGCTTACAAATATTATTTGGGTTGGTGCTCATTCATATACTTGAGATTGTTCTCCGTAGTTTTTTTCACATTGGGTTTTCACGTTATATCTGGTGTCTCTCTCTATCTTGTGTGGTGCTTATTGTTTGAGTTTTATTGCATATCTTGAATGTTTGATTAAGTAGATTTTGGTTTAGATATATGATATACTGATTCACCCCCCTCTTAGTATATCCCATGCTTAACAATTGGTATCAGAGTAGGTTCTTTTTTGAAAAAGTTTTACAGCTTGAAGGTAGATCATGAAAGCACAAGATGGCCATACATAAAGGTGCCTCTACAAATAAAAGAATAGTTGATCAAGAAGAAAAAGAGGATGAAGCCGAAGTGAATATGGAAGGAGAACTCATGTGTGCCTTAGAAGAGTTGAAAGTTGTTGAAAAAAATCGAAGATTGAAGCATCAAATCGAGAAAAATGAAAAGGAGTCAAAGGAGATAATTGAATATCTACAAGCGCACTTTGAAAAAGCCAAGAAAAATGAAGAAGATCTAACGACACAGTTGGAAATATCAAGAAAATAATGCGAAAGGTATGTTACTGAAATTGCCTCTTTAAAAGAAGAGATTGAGAAAGCAGTCAATAATAAAATAGTCAATGATTCAAAATTTGAGAATAACACTAATATGCTGAATCAGATATTAGAAAGTCAAAAGGCAATATCAGATAAGACAGGTATCGATTTTGAAAAGAAGAGCTATGTTGAAGCTCTTACAAATAAAGAAACAAGAAGAGAAAAAGTAAAGAATACAGAGGACAAAGAAGGATGGAAAGAACAAAGCTATAAAAGGCAATCAGGTCAGAGATTCACAAATAGGTCTTATTTTTATGGTTACTATTTTTATTGTAATGGATATGGTCATAAGAAATTAGAATGTAGAAAAAGAGCTAACAATCTCAAAAATAAGGAAAAGGAAGGTCATGTACAGTCAAGTAGAAGCTATAACTCTTTTGCTCTTCTATCAATCTTTGATAAAGAGACCATAATTTGTTACAAGTGTAACAACTTCGGACACATAGCTCAGTATTTTAGAAGCGTGTTCGAGTCAGTCAAGAAGGCCCAGAGTTTTAGGGCTCCATTCATCAAGAAAAAGGTTCAGACATGGCAAAAGAAATAATCTGAAGGTTCTATGTTGGTCCAGATAGCTTTGCATGCAAGAAATGAAGAAAAGCCATGGTTTATTGATAGCAGATGTTTGAAGCACATGATAGGAGACAAGAGCAAGTTCATAACCTTGAAGAAGATCAATGGTGGCACAATGAAATTTGGGGACAATACTACTGCCAAAATTATCGAAAAAGGTACACTAAGTTTAGATAATGGTAGAACTAAAACTGAAAATGTTTTATATGTAGAAGGTCTTAAGCATAATCTTTTGAGTGTAAGTCAAATATGTGATTAGGGGCACACACTAAAGTTTTATGCAAAAGATTGTGAAATTAGAAGAAAAGATTCAGATGTATTGATTGAAGATGCTCAGAGAATAGGTAATAACTTATATATGCTATCAGACATCAAAGGTCAAAAATGTTGCTTGAGTCAAATTGAAGAAAGTTGGCTATGGCACAGGAGAATGGGGCACATAAATTTTGACAATCTTGTCAAAATTTGTAAAAAACAAGCAATCAGGAATTTTCCAAAGATCACAAAGCCATCTAACACGCTTTGTGGACCTTGTCAGCATGGGAAGCAGGCTAGAAGACGGTTCAAAACAAAAGAGTACTCAATCACTCAGATGCTAGAGCTTGTTCAAACTGATCTATGTGGACCTATGAGGATTCAAAGTACTCACGATGATAAATATTTCATGTTGCTTATTGATGATTTTTTACGTATGACTTGGATAATATTTTAAAAGAAAAAATTAGAAGCTTTTAGATAATTCAAAGCATTCAAAGCATTAGTTGAAAATGAAACTAATCTGAAGATTAAGTGTCTAAGATCAGATTGAGGAAGAGAATTCATGTCAGATCAATTTATTGAGTTTTGTGAAGATCATGGAATAAAGAGATAGTATTCAGCACCCAGAACTCCATAACAAATGGAGTAGTTGAACGAAAAAATAGAACAATTTAGGAGATGGCGAGGACAATGCTAAATGAATCCAAAATAGCAAATAAATATTAGAGAGAGGTGGTTGGTACAGCAGTGCATATTCATAATAGAGATTTATTAAGAGTCAACAATGACAAGACTCCTTATGAGCTATGGAAAGACAAACCAGCAATAGTTGATTATTTCAGAGTTTTCGGTAGCAAATGCTTCATAAAGAGAACCGATGAAAAACATGGTAAGTTTGAATCCAGAGCAGATGAAGGTATATTTCTTGGTTATTCTTGAAAAAGTAAAGCTTATAAATGTTATAACAAAAGAACCAAGAAATTTGTTGAAAGTGTAAGTGTCAGGATAGAAGAAGATGGAACACAAAAGATCAGTGATCCAGTAGACCTTCTTGAAATCATTGAAGATGAAGGCTTTGAAGAATCAGATGAAGATGAGGAAAAGGAGAAGGAGAAAAAGGGCACCAAGACTCCATCCAAATATGTTCAAAAAAATCATAATGAAAGTGACATCATTGGGGACATAAAATAAGGAGTTCGCACCAGAAAAATGATGGTAAGTGAATCTGAACAAGTTAATTTCTCTTTGTTATCTAAAATTCAGCCTAATTTTTTTTTAGAAGCTAGACATGATGAGCATTGGGTTAAGGCTATGGATGAGGAATTATATTAGATAGAAAAGAATGATACTTGGGAATTAGTTCTTAGACCAAAAGATCACAATGTGATAGGAAAAAAATGGGTTTATAGAATTAAGTTTAATAAAAATAGAGAAGTAACCAGAAATAAACCAAGATTAGTATGTAAAGGATATGCTCAGATTGAGGGAATAGATTTTGAAGAAAATTTTGCACCAGTGGCAAGGTTAGAGGCTATTAGAATGTTTCTTGCATATGCAGTATTTAAACATATCAAAGTGTTTCAAATAGATGTCAAATATGCCTTCCTAAATGAGAATCTTGAAGAAGAGGTCTACATTGAGCAGCCTGAGGGGTTTATTCTCTTGAATTTTAGTAATCATGTATGCAGATTGAAAAAAGTATTGTATGGATTAAAACAGGCTCTCAAAGCTTGGTATGCAAGACTTGATAAGTACCTGCAAGATCAAGGATTCAAGAGAGGATTTGCTGATAGTAATCTTTACATCAAAACAAAAGGTGAGCATCAATTGATTGTTGTGGTATATGTTGATGATATCATTTTTGGAAGAAATATTGAAAAGATGACAATTTTTTTTTGATAGAATGCAAAAAAAATTGAAATGTCTATGCTTGGAGAATTATCATTTTTCTTAAGATTACAAATATTTCAATCAAATAAAAGAATTTTTATATCTCAAAGTAAATATGCCAAGGAAATGTTGAAAAAATTTGGTTTTGAGGATTGTGTACCAGTTGGCACACCTATGTGTATAAAAAATAAGGTGAGCGACGATGTAGATTCACCTGTTACAGATCAATCTTTGTATAGATCTATGATTGGTAGTCTTTTATATTTGACAGCATTGAGACCAGACATCATGCATGCAGTAGGTATGGTTGCAAGATATCAATCATCTCCAAGAGATAGTCATGTTAAGTTGGTGAAAAGAATATTCAGATTTATCAAGGGGATATTAGATTATGGATTATGGTATCCCACAGGTAAAGATTTCACTTTAGTTGCTTATACAGATTCAGATTGGGCAGGGTGCTTAGATGACAAAAAGAGTACAAGTGGAGGAGCTTTCTTCCTTGGTGATAGCTTATTATCATGGCTAAGCAAGAAGTAGAACTCGGTATCACTTTCTATAGCTGAAGTAGAATATATTACAACAGTATTGTGTTGTACTCAAGTGCTTTAGATGAAGCAAACTTTGGAAGATATCAAGGTAAAGTATGATGAACCTATTTCCATTTTTTGTGATAACACAAGTGCTATAAATATTTTAAAAAATCCAGTAATGCATTCAAGAACAAAACATATTCCCATTAGATATCACTTTTTGAGAGAGCAGGTTGCAGATCAATAGGTTAAGATGGAATATATTAGTACTACAGAGTAAATTGCAGATATTTTCACAAAGGCACTACCAAAAGACACATTTGAGTATCTGTGAAAGAAGTTGGGAGTAATTTTCTTTACTTCCTGCCATTGAGGTTCAACATCAGTTGAGGGGGAGCTAAGTGTTAGCTCCATGTAGGCCCTTTGCCATTGATGTCAAAAAAAGAGAATAAGAGGTACAGGTACACGTGCAGAAAATAGATACAGGGAACATGTACAGGTTGCTATAGTAAGGTGGAGTTACTGTATATTTTCAGATGACAGTATGTGCAGGTGACATGATGTGGCAGTTTCAGGATTGAGGTTTCCATCAATGACAAAGGGGGAGATTGTTAGAAATATTGTCATTGATGTCAAAGGTCTAGTATTATTGGTGATAAAGGCCCCATTGCATTTAATGTTGTTTGTAATAAATATATCTTGGTTAATATGAGTTAATATTTATTTAATATTAACGAATATATTTTTGGTTGCATATGAGACAAAAAAAGGGTCCATAGAGAAGTCAAAGAGCCACGGGGTAAAGACAAAAGAAGGATGGGACGCATTTTTCCATGAAGAGTCATCTTGGGGAATTCCAAGAGTCACCAAGTGAAGACAAAAGAGGAAGGGCACAATTTTTCATGAAAGGACACTTTAAGGAATATGAAAAGTCACCAAGATGAGGACAAAAGAGGGAAGGATGTTTTTGATCATGAAGGGTCACCACATGACCTTTCAAAGGCTCGAATATGAAGGGTCATACAAGTTTGGTGCCATTTTCCATGAGGATTGAAGGGTCACAAAGGGGGAAGGCCAAAGATCATTTGGAAAGCTATAAATAAAAGCTTGAGAAGCCATTTTTAAATATGTGAGATAGAGGTTGATTTGATATTGTAATATCTAGCTTAGAAGAGCAATTGTGAGAGATGAATATGATTTGTATTTTTTATATCTAGTTTAGAAGAGCAAAGGTGAGAGAGTGGAAAGAGATGTATTGAACTATCATTTGTTGAGATAACAACATTGAGAGATAGGTGTGTGGTATACACAAAGGGGTTGGTGTTCCTAGGGGTTGGTGCTTATGAATAGTAGCTGGGTTGGTGCTCGACAAAGGGGTTTGGTGCTCATGTGGGTTGGTGCTCACAAATAGTAGCTGGGTTGGTGCTCGGCAAAGGGGTTTGGTGCTCCTGTACGTTTGTGCTTGCGAATATTGTTTGGGTTGGTGCTCCTTCATATACTTGAGATTGTTCTCCATGATTATTCCCACATTGGGTTTCTATGTTATATCTGGTGTCTCTCTCTATCTTGTGTGGTGCTTATTCTTTGAGTTTTATTGCATATCTTGAATGTTTGATTAAGTGGATTTTGGTTTAGATATATAATATACTGATTCAACCCCCCTCTCAGTATATCCCGTGCTTAACAAATATCATTTTGGTAATGACTAAAAAACACGAGTATAAATCTCATAAAAAATAATATCTAATGAAATTTACCTCTGAAAGCCTTCAACTTAACATAAAATACATACTTGAGTTACAATTGAATTAATCTCACATTAGTGATAATTATGAGACTAGGGTGGTTTATTAGGCACCACATCCTCCAAAAACATTGCCAATGGGGAAATAGGTTAGAGGGTGAGAAATCCAAAATGATGAATTACTACATTCACCATTCCTACCCCCAGTAACAAATGTTTATTGTAACTATGCGTTAAAGTGAGTCCCCTTACTTTATAGTTATTACCAAAAAACATGAGAAAAATATCTAATACTAAAGGTTAATTTTAGAAAAAGCAAACAAGAATAGAAGGAATAATTAATTAAGAAAATAAAAGAAAAAAATTGCCCTTTACAAAAGATATCTTACATTTCTTAATCAAATATTTATCTAAAAAAGGTGCACCCTTTTCATTAAATTCACAAATTTTGAGGGATCCAAATTTATTTATTTTTGGTCTAATAAGTTTAACTGATTTCTAACAACAAGAAGAGTCATGATTTGTTTTACCACAAGAATAACAAGAAATAATTTTAAACATTTAGTAATAGCATCTCTATCTCTACCATAACATTCACAAAACCTTTTAAACCAAAGTATTGGTAAAATAAACACTATTATACAATTTTGCACAAGGTTGAGGATTATATGAGTTTATATTAACTTTATTATCATTAAAATTGAGGCCATCAATTCAAAATTAGTTTTAAGATAAAAGATTTAGAAATAATATATCTATCTTTACCAAAGACCATCTCCATTATCTTTACTTGAATTAAAAACTAAATCACATGGAATATCAGCATTAAAAGCTTGAAATGATCAAAATATGTAAACTATTTATTACAAATATCAACTAAATTTCAAATGTTTGACAATTTTCCATCATGTGAGTTTTGTAATTAATTAATAATCAATTTTTTATATTCAACTTGACATTAAGAACAAAAAATCAAGTCATTCTTTCTATTTTTGTAAATTAATTGTATAAGAAGAATCTAAGGTGATACAATCTAAAATAATAATTAAGAACCTTAAAGTAATTGGAAGTATGAAAAACAAGTGAAATAAATTAGAGATGGACACTGACATACTAGGGCATTGTTTTGAAATATGAGACTAGAAATATGGTCTAGAAGTTGATTGTACTTTGTTTCCATAATTCCAGGTCATAACTCTTTTTAGGAAAATATTAGTAGGCCACCAATTGTGTATCTTTTTTGCTTTTGATTGTGTACTTGGGTGTTGATTGTATGTTATACTTATTTTTCTATTATATAATTTTATAGGTAGCTACGCATTGTAATTACAACTAGGGTTACAACTGTGCTTTGCAAAATTGATAAACAAAATGTGATGTAATGTTTTTCCTTTGCTTATTGACTGATTCTCAAATGTATACATAAAAGAGTGCGTGCCATTTAGTTAACATGGGCAACCTCTTGAGGAGTTGTAGCTACATATCCCGTATACTTAGATTCAAATTCAATGTAGTTCTAGCACATGTGAGTAAAATCATAACCCAAGTAAAAGACAAGGCTTCACATTCTCTTCCTAAATTAATCAAATGTGATTATATACCCCACTATAATCACCTACTTTTAGCACAATGGCATAATGCCTAAATTTGATGTAGATGTAATGAAAGATCAATGTGCAGGCTCTTGGATAAGTGTAGTTATAAATGGGATCAATATGTGGCTCAAACTTAAGGAGGGATCATGGTTTATACTTGGATAAGTGTAGTATATTGATTTGCATATATAGGGTTCTCTAGGACACAAAATATAGGCTAACCATTGTAAACAATGACAACTAAAATTCTAGGAGCAAAGAAATAGGCCAAGTTCAATAAACCCACAAAATTAAGAGGGACTTTAGATGAAATTGATAGACTGCAGTTTCTAGACTGGGAGACAAAAAACTCATAATGAAATTAGGGTGAACAAAAAATGGAAGAACAAGTTTTTGAAGCTGATAACAAATAGAACTAAGATTTTTTTATTAGATGAGGTAAAAATGTGTTTTGAAATGCCCTAGATCCTTATACCATGGAGCGAAAGATGAAACTATGATGCTCAAATGGGATGCCTCTTATAATGGTATTAAAGTGGGTTATAATAAGAAATGCTACAAAAACTTTTGCCAACAGTCAAATGGAAAACTACCTTACTTTCTAGGAAACTTCTACCAAGCTTCTACCAAACTTACCTGAGGAACTTGACCCCTTTTTCTTGTCTTCTAAATTTCAACATGGGGTCCCCTTGATCTTAGGTACATACAAGAGGGTTGAGCAATGGTTTTCTTTGTTTTTTACCTTTTTGAACTATGAACCACCATTCCTCATACAATCAATTGAATTGGAGGGGAGTTTACAATTGAAACACAGGGCTGGGATTTGATTTCCACTATAGCACCATTGAAAGTTTTCACCCTGGGTAAAATAATTTTTGGATTCACCACTGGTGAGAAGGTTGGAATGAAGGAAGCATCAACCCTAGTTTTCATCTTCCTAGGAGAGATTAGATCAACCAACAATTCTTTAGAGTGGGGGAACTTTTTGTGTCCTCATTTGAAACAAGGGTAGCAGGATCTTCCAAAGAAGAGGCATCCTCACTATCAAAAACCCACTCTTCATCCACAGTCAACACCGTAAGGTTTTTGAGAGAGAAGTCTTTCCACCAAGATGATTCCTTTTATTTTTAAGGAATTATTTTTGGTCAAGTGTCTAATGCCAAAACAATTATGACATCAAAATAACAAGCCTTCATAGTCAAGGGGTTGAGAACGCGGGTAGTCTCCAACTTGCAAAAGGATTTTTTTAGGAAGATTTTTGGAAGTATCTATATTCACCAGAATCTTAGAGAAATTAGTGAGGGAGAAGTTGTCAGTGTCTAGGTGCATTTGTAGAAACTCATCCAATGATTTAATAATGGCCTTTAGACTGGATTCAGTCCAAAACTAAAGAGAGAGATGGGGAAGGTGAAACTAGATGGGTTTAATATGCAGAGGTCAAGTGAGGGGATTAAAGGTTTAGGATCATTGTTTGAGGACTAGGGGATGGTGATTCAAGACCCATAATTAATTTTGAATCTTTTCCTTCTCCTCAATTTTTTTGAAAACAATAATAAGAAAGCTTTTATCACATGGGAAATTTTCAAGTCTCCCTGAGAGGAGAGGTTGTTAATGCTTCGAGATCCAGGCATGGAGATCATGAAGTTTTGGCTAGTGATCTAAAAATCTGTAGATGACACCTTTGGCCGAGAAGTATTCTTATAATTTATTCAATTGCATGGTTTCCTCCTCATTAAAAAACACCATCGAGTCTAGATAAGCAATAATAAGGGATTTGGGGTCTACTCTAGAAGATGACCTATAGGAGATAATGTCTATGAAAGAGCTTGGATTGAATCTATCAGGGATCTTAGTTTTTTAGCCTCCATCACCATTACATCCCAACACCTGGAGGACAAATGAACAAATCTGCCATTCTTGCGCTGAGTGTAACTAGTAGGAAATTGGGAGAAATAGGAAGACCAAGCTTTTAACACCGTGTGTCTCAAAGCCCAACAATTATACAAGGAGAAACAATCAGCCTTGGCTACACCATATTTGGCTGAATAGGGTTGCAAGGGTGGAAGCGCTGAGAAGATTTGAATCATGCCTGAGCAAGAGCTTATCATCGAAGCTATTGGAGTATGATTTTAGATAGATCTAAGGTAAATAGAAAGAAACATAAATGAATCAAAGTTAGAAAAACTCTAATGTGGGCAAAAAGATGTCCAAAATAGTCAAATGTATATAATTGGACCACATGTGATAATTCATCACAAAGATACAATAGAAAATGAGGTTGTACTAAAATTAGGTGTTTACATAATACTCCACATTGATGTGTGTGAACGTGAACGAATGCATGCGTCAAAGTAAAATAATAATTAAAGTAAATACCTTCACTTACCTTAGGAAGGAAGGATGAAAAATTTGGATGCTTAGGCTAGGCTCCACTCATGTGTTTGGTTCATGAATCGACTAGATTTAGAATGTACCTACAAATAATCATGAATGTATACAAGTAGGTAATGTCTCGATATATCAGTGTGGATAAAGTAAACTAAAATATAAAATGATATATGAGCACATGAATGAATAAACTTAGTGGTATGTGATCTGTGGTGACACTCTTGAGCAACTGAAATTGAAAACAAAATCTACTTGGGTCTTCTTGAGTATTTAACAACTTTTAGAGTAAGTTTTTACAACTCAAGTCTGCTTCTTGATTAGGGAAAAAATATTTAATAGTTTTCCTAGTATTTTTAAATAACTTGGTACATCTTAGTATCTGGAATAGCTCAACTGTCACTCATCTAAAAAAAATATTTGTGCACATCGCGTGTTATCGTATAATATAGCCAAAGCTATTAAAAATTTTGAAAAATATTTATAAACACATGTTGTAGCTATAAAACAACTATCATCATGCAAATATTGATAGGAATACACAACCTCATGTGAGGATGAGACAATGAGGGGTAAGCAACATCCCTTGCTTTACCTTGGTGATGGGGAATGAAGTTATGGCCTAATGTGATAGGATATGGAAGTACCCAATGTTGCAAAATTATGTATCTTAAAATAATTGCATGTTTTTTTACACCAAATTTGAATTCTCCACCCATGAAACATTGCTTGGGAATAACCCTGGATTAATGTAATATTTTTATGCATATGTGGGTATAAAACTCAAGATGGCCCACCTTCTAATCAAAAGGGATAAAACCCATGCATAAGCCAAGGGCTTTAAAAGAAAACAAGGATTAAAATATTTTAAAAGACTTTCATCCTTAAAAGTAGCTTATATCCATCCATTCGGGCATATATGCCTCTAGGTATCTGACATAGAGAGTCAAGTATTTAAGGCTAGGATCGTGCCCTGGGTGATTTTGATAACATGGATGCCTTCTAATCATGGTTGCTTAGCCAAAGGAGCTCACTGATTTAGATGTATGCTTACTCATCATTGCAATCTACTATATGTCTATTTTTGAAACATGGGCTGAGACGCTGACATTCTATGCAATTCAGTGATTCCATGTGAACGTCGTCTATTGTGGCACGCATAAAAAAAAATTAGGCAAAGGCATGAGCATGCATGGAGAAGAAAACTTTTATTTATAAAGTGAGGACCACCAAAATGCTTTTAAAATTACACCCATGGAGGGGCATGCATATAAGAGGATTTAATAAAAGCTTTTGCTTTTATTGAAAAAGAAGATTATAGAATTTAAATTTTAATAACTAGTAAATCCATGGGAGTGGAGGGGAAAAATGTGGAGATTTATTTTATTAAAATATTTTAAGCTTCCCAATAAAAGGTCAAAATTATTAAGGGCTCCACTGAATTCACAAGAATATTTTGGTGAAAGTGGAAAAAAATGTGTGGAAATGTTAGGTAAATTTTTGCATTAAAGGTGGTAACAAAATTTGATATGCAGAGATACTCATATCTTTCTTATACATTCTGAATTAAATAGGGGAGTTCTATTATTCAGATCGTTGGCATAGGAAAAATTTCCAACACTCCATGAGAGCTTTCATTATGATGTCCGAAGCCTTCGTATTTTTTTCGTTGATTATTAATTTATTTCTATAATTTTATGCAACTGCATAATATTAAAAATATATACGTCATCTAAATTTGTGGAGAGGGTTAACGTGTTTGCTATAGACACCCCATTCTGACTACAACTAGCTTTTGACTAAACTTCAAACTGATTTTTACCAAACACTGCAAATTAAGCCTAGTAATCACTAAACATCTCAATTTCATTCATACATCAATCATTAATGCTCATAATCATGTTGAGGTATCCCTATTTGAGGTACTGGCCTGTACATAATAATAACCTCTCACAAATTCATCTTTAGTCACCTTGCGACCTATCAACTGGTTGTTTGGCCTATGGACCCATTAAGCGAGACACTTGAACAATTCTTAAAAGAGCTAAAATGATAATAAAAATGAATGAACTAATTAAACTAGATTAAATGCTTAGCTAAATTATCTATTTGAAATTATTGAACATCTAAAAATAGAAATTAAAAAATTCAAAATATCAAGCCTCTTCATCATTGCCTTTATGAATTGTCAAAATCTCCCAAAATATTTAAAAATATATAATTTAAGATCCATGCCTATTAATTGAAAATCATAATTACATGTACACTCCTTAACTCAATCGGAGTTAACTTTAGCTCACCTAAGGTTAGTTTGAACCCATTTCATGCTTAAATCATAACCTAACTCATCTTGGGTGAGACTTAACTTTGGAGGCTATAAATACAAGGCCTTACCTCTTAATCCATAAGATATTTTGGTGTAAAGTTATTATGCTCAAATAGGTGCAAGAAGATTTATTATTAAAATTTTATAATGCCAAAATACCTCTAAGAAGCTCTTTTAGTAGTGTTACCATGCTAAATTCATAAGCCAAGATAAGCCAACCAACCAAACCAAGGTGCCAAGGAGAGGTGGAGCAAATGGAGCTTCATTGACAAAGATTTATTGATGCATAAAGCCGAGAAAGCCACTTCAACAAGCCATTTTGGAGCTACAAGGATGGTAAAAGGATGATTTCTTTTGTTTTCTAGTTGTGTTTTTATTGTATGCTTGTTACGTATGCTCTCCCTGGTGTGTAGGCTAGAGATGTTAGTGTTTAGTGTGTTTTTTTTAATTTTATTTTCTTGACTAACACTATACTAATCTCCCATCTATGGATTTTTTGTTCACATGATGGCACGCCTAGTGGGACCCACACCCTATAAAATTCTTCTCATGGCATTTTAAGACCTCTTTCTAACAATTTTCATGTCAAAATACTAACTTACTGGCAAAAAAAGTGGAAAGTTAAAGCTCACAAACATTCTATAGGAAATCATATTTTTTCTCTATGTAGTTACGATATTGCACTATGGAGTGGCGATATTATAGTTGCATTTTTGCCTTGATAAGTAGTGATATTATTTTTATAAGTCATAGTTTTGCCTTGATAAGTAGTGATTTTGCCTGATAGCTATGTTTTTGCCTTCATAGTCATGATTTTGTTAGAAAATCTTGATATTACTCAGACAATTATGATATTGCTTTCGTGATCTACGATATTGCACTGTAGAATAGTGATTTTACACTATATAATCGCATTTTTGTGTTAACCCTTTGTTTTATAATAAATTGCAATTTTGCACTGTAAACTTGTGATTTTAAACTGTAGAATAATGATTTTACACTATATATTCATGGTTTTGCACTAACACTTTGCTCTACAGGAAGTTGCACTTTTGTGCTAACTAGTTGCGATTTTACAAGAAAAGTTGTGGTATTGCTCTATGTATCTGTGGTTTTTCACTATGTGAAAAACATTTGAAAACTAAGAGCTATATTTCAAAAGTTATTTGCTCACTTAATTTTAGTTTCTAACCACAAGGACCCCCTAACATCTTTTTCAAGACCCAAAGACCAAGGAAAGATTTTTTTGACACTCTAAGATTCAAACTCACATTTACATTTGGTGTTTTAAAAACTCATTTAATTGACTTATTTTTATTTTTCAAAGTTCTCAAACAATGCCAAGGGGCTAAACATCATATCATATTTCACTTGGTGTCCTAAAAATGAACTCACACTCAAGTTAAATGCTCATAAGAGATTTCATTTTTATGATTGTTGTTGTGTGTTTGTTTCACAAGCCAAGTGTAGAATGTATGCTCTCCCCCATCCCCTTTAAGAAATTTGGGTGATAAAAAATACTTCAATTATTTCTTTGTCACTTTGTCCAAAAGCATGGAAGGAAAGTTGCTAAGGCCCTCCCCAAAATCCAAGTGATTTGGGTGATCCCAAAATGACCTTAAAGTCCTACTCAATTTCTATTTCATGTATCTTGGCTTATGGATAGGAGTTTATCGTCTCCCCATGATTTATCTAGGGAAGTGTTAATTTTAGAATTCATCTCTCGATGTCATTTCAACCCCACTCCATGGTAGGGGTATACAAATTGAGGTCAACTTACTAGGGTGCTTGTTCGAATGATTAAACAAGCTCCGTTAGCAAGAGATTATCTCAGAACATAGGTTTAACTTGGACATCACACTACACTAAGCAATTGATGGATGTAGTGGTTGTGAAAAGGATAAAAAAATTTCTCAAAATTCATATAACGCAGATCCAAATGACGTGTTGTGCCCTAGTGTTAACTACACAGATGGGACTATTTAGAATGTACAAAAATTGATAAGTTTGTAGACAACTCCACTTACAGAAGAAATATTATCAATGCAGGGTGAGTAGCCCAAAATTTCATGCCATTGTATGAATTCTTGAGAGGAGAGGGGGCCTAAAAACCCTAAATTGCATGCGCATTTTCATTTTTGGATCAACAACATAATTTTCTCCCAATAGTAAGAATATAGATGGAATTTGATAGTACGAAGCCACCTTATCAATTTTACGATTAAGGCAATACACTTAGGAGTTTTTGTTGTTTTTCCTTTTTACTTGCATTATCTTGAGTCAAAATTATTTGTTTGCCATACCAAATTAAAAAAATTCATGTTTTCACATCACTCTTTTGTTTAAAGAGGTGTTGTGCTATCCATTTGATACCACACTTTTCCTTAGTCATTTATAAAACTTTTGTGCATATGTGTCACTTGTTTGAAAGGAGTGTCATTACACTGCCCATTTCATTCCAAGTCTTGTGACTTAGAGATTTTGAAATAAACCATTTGTCATATCTTTAGATCAAGATAACATCGTTATATTGATCATATTGTTTTAAATACTTATTGCCTTGTGTTCAATCAATTTTAAAACACATGTGCCTTTTGGTTATATGCCTAGTATCATTATGTCATCCATTTTGGTCTAGCCTTCTAAATCGAGTTCAAAAATGGTCTTGATAAGTTTAGATTCAAACATTGATTGGTTTATGCCTATGCCTTGTGTAAATTTTGGCTTAGACATTTATCTCTCAAATTTGGGTTGTGCAACTTACGTTGATTCCTTGCTCAAGTTAAAGACTATTTTTATGCCTAGATTTGGAAGTGGTCTATCTTTCGTGTGACTAAAGTCCAATGTATTTTACCAAAGGTCAATTTTATATTTGGATATGAATGCCTAGTTTGAGTCAAATTATTTAAAATCTATTAGATTGATTATCTTGCCTTTTAGACCTAGTTTGTGCTAAGTCTAACTTTTGTGTCGTGTTCCCAATAGACCTAGCACTTTACCTTTTTTTATTATTAGACCTAGCATGTTCCAAGTCTATCTCTTGTGTCATGTTTCCAAGAGTCCTAACATCTTACCTCATTGTTTTAGACATAGTTGTTTTGAGTCTAGCTTTGTGCCTTGTTCCCAAGAGACCTAACAATTTTTCTTTCATCTTTAAACCTAGATTAGAATTGTTTGAAGCACTTCTTTATCGAGTTTGTCATTCAGATTTATCAATTCACTTGATCATTTGTGTAATACATTTAACATTAGACCTTGAAGATATTATAAGACCAAGCTTATCATTGCCTATTTTTGGAGAGACAACTCCATCCCTAGACCATTTTTTACCAAGTTTGGACCATTAATATTTTAGACCTTGTTTTTAAGAGTTTGTAGAACTCTAGGCCTATCTTCATGGAAATTTAGTCATTGATTTGGATATGTCTCATTACACTCGTAGTGAAGCCATGTATAATCTAGGTTACAATAACGTGGTCAATAATGATAACTTTGTTCAAGACCCCTATGGCAATGATGTAGTTTTTGAAATAGATCCCTATTCTCCTTACGTTGCTCAATATAGGGAACAAAGTCAAGATCTGTTAGTCCACTATTTGGTTAACACACCTCCTTATTCAGAGCAAATTGTGTAATATCTCACTAGCATACCATCAGTTATAGAATAAGTTCAACAATAATCATAATACATCACTATGCCATCAACATATGATATTTATTTGTTTGATCGTCACTTGCTTGAAAAAAAGGACAATATTTTAATCAAAAATACAAAGATAGGGGCCAAGTTTCCAACAGACCCCCCATGAAAATTTACCGAGTCTAGTTAGAGTGCCTTTAAACATGCCTTATACCAAAACCATTGAGCAGGCCTCCACTAGCTATCCTCAAGTGCACATGAAGATGTCATATCAAGACCCAAATATGATTGTAAAATGAAACGGCCTCATGAAGGACCACTTTATACAAATACAACAAGCATATCAAACCTATTTGAATCTAGCAGGCAATGTCAATGCCATGGCTATGTCAAACACTCCACTCATAGAGATAGTTATTTCAATAGGAGTATTAATTGAGTTGACATGTAAAGATAATTTGGTTATAGACCCATTTGCATAAATCACTTCAATGGGTGACATGTATAATGTCCCATCTATTGAAAAGGTGACTATAGATTCTACACAAAACAATGTGCCAAACATGGTGGTTAACACACAAGTGTCTTCTAATCCAGGCCCAAGTGGTTTAACTACACCAAAAAATAGTCCACAACAACAAGTGTCTTTAATTAATACCACAAGTGGTGCACAATAGTAGGGGGCAGGAACTCCTACATACAAACCACAAAAAGTTACTTCCAATCCTCAACTAGCTGCTTCATCAAGAACGCAACCAAAGGGATTAAGTAATCAAGCATTGGCTAGTGTTTTGCCTTAATGACAAGTGATGAATGTTATCTCACCTAAATAAGTGGTGACTAATATTCAACAACAATAAGCACAATATAATCTACCACCATAGTAAAGGTAGAACACTATGCCAGCTCAATAGGGGCAATAAATGTTCCACCTCGTTAGGTAGTAATAAGCGCACCTCTATGGTCATAGACCAATATACCTTTACAATTGTAAACATTATCTAATCAACAACATGTGTATATTGGTCAAAGATAAATGTCAAACACCCTACAAATGTCTAGTTTACAATGATGTTTGCACAACAAAGAGGTATTGTTGTCCAATAAGTACCTATTAGGTAACAATTGCCTTTTACCTAGTACATGCCATAAATCTAAAGACAAGGCCTTGGTCCACAACAAGTTCACCTTATTTAGCTAGGTTCGACTAGTCGGAAGTAAATCCCTCATCAACCTTAATAGGCAAAATATTTTATCCAAATCCATATCCTTCCATCGTATCCCTAATTCCTTTAAAACTAAGGCTATATACCAAATTTAAACCAGAATATAGCATGATAATGCATGCAATTTCAATAATCGTACCCAACTTTATGGATGCATATTCATGGTTGGTTCTCTCATCAAACCAACATTCAATATAGACTATACCTCCATTATACCCTGGTCAAAAAAATCTACCTTTAATCACTTGACCACCACCTCAGTGAAATGTCTCCATTTAAGCAAGGAAGCAGACCAAGAAATTCAAGTTAGATGATGTGTGTTCATACCCATTCAACATGGAGTATCTTCATATACAATTTCCTCTAGGTTATGAACCACCAAAATTTGATAAATACAAGGGTAAAGGAGACCCTAAGGCCCATTTGATAGAGTTTTTTATTGCTTGTTAACGAGTGGCTTATAATGACATTTACCTCCTCCTTTTGTTTCATCAAAGTCTAGAAGGATAGGCTTTGGAGTGGTTTCTCAAATTGCCTAAGAATTATGTATCTAATTTTGACAACCTCTTGGACAAATTTGTACAACATTTCTCCTATAATTTCAAGCATGAGATTTCATTAGTATATTTGACTCATGACAAACATAAAGTTGGTTAAATATTTGCAAGCTATGTATAGAGACGGAGAATGCTTGCTAGTGGCTTCACCCACAGCTTACCAAATAAACAATTAGTTGTTGTTTTTACTAAAAAAATTTACAACAAAATATCTTATCATCTGTAACTTCAATGTGCACATACTTTTAAAGAAATCATTGACAAAGGTTTATAGATTGAAAAAGCCCAAAATCCCTTATTAATAAAGGTATTATTAATCTAACCTCCTCAAACCATAATCAAAATCAAAACCAAGGCATAGGTCCAAGTTAGAACCCTCACCAAGTTGAAGCACAAGCATCAACACCATCTCAGGTTAGTAACTACGATAAATCCAAGTAATACAATTACAATAACAATGTTTTTTGAAATAGAGTAATTGATTTGCATCATGTCCAAACTATGCAAACACCATCTACTCAACCTAGATCGTAAATACAACTTACTCCTCATTAGTAGCCTATTCAACAAGTGCAACCTTTGTAACAACCTAGACGAGCTTCACAAATGCAACAACCACCACCTTTGCAAACCCCTCCTCCAAGAAGAAGACCCACTCCTAGAGTCTTTAGCGATCTTGGTGAACCCATCGAAGCAGTGTTTTGAAAGCTGGTTACAACTAATACGATTAGTTCACTACTTTTGAAGCACTATCTTGAGGGTATTCCATATCTTGACTGGTACAAAGAACATGAATTATTTGAATACCATCATGTTCATGGACATAATCTACATCGTTGTGTGTAGATAAAATGCCTCATTAAAAATATGTTGTAAACTGGGGTAAAATGCCTCATTAAAAATATGTTGTAAACTGGGGAGATTACATTGGATAATAAAGCATCTACATCCAATTAGAACTTGGGTATCTATCAAACCCCTTTTTTGCAACATAACAATAATAATCAATAACAACAATGATGAAGGCTAGAATAACAACAAAAATAGTATCAACAACCACCATGACAATAATAATAATAATATCAATAGTAAAAATAATAACACCAATCGAATGGGAGGAACCAAGACCAAAATGATTCCAAGAACCAACAGACATACCACGTAGTTGCACATGACTATAATAAAGTTTTAGGTCATATTAAGGGAGGTCACATTTCAACCATTATTATTAAACCTTGAACAATAATAGACCAGGACCGTTGCCAAAAAATTCCAATCAATCCACCTAAGCCAATTCTTTCTTTCCTTGACCTAAGATTGCAACCAAGCACAACATTGACTAGGTATTACTATTTCAAGACCTTATACCTATAACTCATCATTATCCTATGACCACAACCAAGTGCACTGGAAATCAAGACTTATCTATCTAGCCCATCTCCATCATCATCAAGTTGCAATGGCCATGTATCCAATCTTGATTGTACAAACACAACTTGGCGGTTTAAGATTACCATTCCAGGCCCACGACCTCCTACCAACGAACAAATCCAACCCACTGTGTTGGCTAAGAACAAGCCATTTAACATTGTTAAGTAAAAACTATATGATATTTTGGAACAACTCTAAAAGACACCCACATAGATATCCATTGTAGATGTGTTGCATATGTCTACCATCCATAATAACATCCTAATAGAACACTTGGTCTAATCCCAAGTTACCAATGACATAACTCTAGATAGATTCCAAGCTTTAGTTGGACATCTAGCCCTAAGCCAATAGTTGACCTTTGACCAAAGTGATACGTTATCCCTCGACCCTCTCCAAAATAATCCCATGTACATTGAAGTTGTCATAATATCGCACAAAGTCAAATGTGTCCTCATAGATAATGGATCAGGCCTGAATATTGTGTCTTTAAAGCTCATTAAGCATTTTAGATAGACAACAATCGATCTACAACTAAGAAAAATTACTATCAAATCCTATGATAATGAAGAATGGGAATCACAAGGCACCATAAGCTTGTCAGTTATTGTTGGGAATTTGACCCATGATACACTTTGCCATGTGTTAGACCTAGATTTATCATACAATTTACTTTTGGGTAGACCCTGGATACATGAAATTCATGCAATCTCTTCAATATTGCACCAGTGTCTCAAGTTCTTACACTCAGGCATGGAGGTCACTATCAATGGGGATTTTTATAACTATGAACATTTCAAACATTTGGAGGCTGAGTAAAAAAGTTACAACTACCGCTTTAGCCTAGATCCAGTTCTAAAAAAGGATAGACAAAAAATACTTATTGAACTACCAGAGGCCAATTGTATATATCTAGATAGCCTTGACTCATCTTCACATATGCTTCCTCTTAAAATGTCTAATCATTTTACCATCTTGACTAGTGGTCTAGGAGAGTATTTGACCCATGACACATTTCACATTGCTAAGCTTCCAAAGAACTCTGAGTCCCATGGAAGAACTAAAGCTAGGCCACATTACATGGAATAGCAATGAAAAGGAAAAGGTAAACTTAATAGTCTAGCTTCAGTTATTTTCACACCATCCACTAGCCAAGAAGAGGACCCACTTGCCAATAATGAATCTTAGTTGTACAATGATAAGTTGGCCGATTGCTACAAAAATACCAAATATCCCATTCCTAACACGATCATGGAGAACCAAGCCTATGAAGGAGGGTGCCTAGGGCCAAATCAATAGGGCACTATTGAGCCAATTTCTATAACTCAGTACAAAGGAACTTATGGTCTTAGATTTAAACCACCTGGGGTTGACCCCACATATCTTATTCATGTTCCAATTCCAACGTCTAGTGATGATGATGCCAATAGTGAAGCAGAGTTTGATCATAGCATTTATGAAGACCTTACCAATATTAACTTGTTTGACCCCCATACCATTTGTACCATTACCTCAATAATCTGATTAACCCGCATCCTCTATATCACCCTCAACTTATAGCCTATGACCAACAAGAATCCACAGTGATTGTAGACGAGTTTGAGAATGATGAGGCTTTTTATGATTTTCTAGGCATAAGAGACAATGTCCTTTGGAAGACCATAAACAAGGGTTCTCTATCAAATTGGATCCTGCAACCTATTTTGGAGAATGGGTGAGCACCCTTAGCCAAAAATAAAAGAATAAAACATTGAGGTCCCAAAGTGAAAACCTCTTTGAGGTGCTTTTAGACTATGATAAAAGTAAAGAGAAAGGCTAATCTTTTAGTGAAAACCTATTTTAGACACCATTATATGAGGGTGTTCACCTTTCCTCAAATAAAACTCAAGAGACCACCAACAACGAACTTGCCTTTGGGTCTGAGTTCAATTCAGTAGAACATCATGCCTTTGATCAAATTATCCATGAATTTACTACAATATTTATAACATGGCCATCATTGCCATTAGGCAATTCAGATTCATATTTTTTAGGAGAGATTGAAGAACTAGTACAACTAAAAGCTTTGCAATTGTAGGCCAATTCACATCATTGAGACTTCAGACGACCTAAAGTGGATCAAATTAGGTGCGTCCCTCACTGAGGAGGAACATGAAATATTTACATCCCTTTTGATGGAATTTATTGACATCTTTTCTTGAACCTATTCATACATGCTAGGTTTGGACCTTGCCTTGGTTGTACACCATCTTTTCATGCATCCTGATGCCAAACCTGTGAAGCATAAATTGTGCAAGATGCATTCTCATATTGTTATACTAGTAAAGAAAGAGTTGGAAAAACTCTTAGAAGTGAGATTCATCTGATCAATTGACTATTCAAAGAGTATCTCAAATGTTGTACCTATCAGTAAGAATCCAGAAGGAATCAAAATCTGCACTGATTTTAGAGACATCAACAAGGCCTACCCTAAGGATGAATTTCCTCTACCGAATATCAACATGATATTTGATTCCATAATGGGGTATGAAATACTTTCACTTATGAATGGATTTTCAAGGTACAATTATATTAGGATTGCACTAGATGACCAACACAAGACAACATTCACCACTCCACAGGGAACATTTTGTAATCGGGTTAAGCCATTTAGCCTCAAGAATGCTTGGGCCACATACCAAAGAGCCATGACCATCATATTTCATGATATGATGTATGACATTATTGAATACTATTTCAATGACATTAGATAAATCAAAGACCTGTACCAATCATCTAGCTGCACTACAAAGAATATTTGAGAGGCTTCATGAATACAAGGTCAAACTCATTTGTAAGAAGTGCATTTTTGGTGTCACTTTAGGTAAATTATTAGGCTTCATCATCTCTCACCAAGGTATTGAAATTAATCTTGCCAAAGTACAAGCCATTATCGAGATGCCACCACCTTCTATTTTAAATTAGCTGTGCAATTTGTAGGGGAAAATCTAGTCTATAAGATGCTTCATTTTGCACTAGGCTGACAGATGCCACCCCTTCACTCACTAAAGAAAGGTGTTAAATTTATTTAGGATAAAGATTGTCAAAAATCCTTTCAACATTTAAAGGAATATCTTGCCAACCTGCCTATTTTGTTACTGCCAATGGCAGGAAAGCCATTTCTATTGTACCTATTTGCCACAGATAAAGCTCTAAAGGCACTTATAGCTTAGCATGATGATAATGGAATAGATCATGTTGTGTATTATCTAATCTATACACTTGTCATGTATGAACACAACTATATGCTAATAGAAAAACTTGTTTATGTTAGAAATATTGTCATTGATGTCAAAGGTCTAGCATTGGTGATAAAAGCCCCATTGCATTTAATGGTGTTTTTAATATTCATATCTTGACTAATGTGTGTTAATATTTATTTAATATTAACGAATATATTTTTGGTTGTATATAAGTCAAAAGAGGGCCCATGGAGAAGTCAAAGAGTCACGGGGTAAAGACAAAAGAGGAATGGGATGCATTTTTTCATGAAGAGTCATCTTGAGGAATTTCAAGAGTCACCACGTGAAGATAAAAGAAGGTATGGTGCATTTTTTCATGAAAAGACACTTTGAGAAATATGAAAAGTCACCAAGATAAAGACAAAAGAAGAAAAGATGCATTTGCTTATGAAGGGTCACCATGTAACTTTTCAAATACAAAGATATGAAGGATCATGCAAGTTTGGCACCATTTTCTATGAAGATTGAAGGGTCACAAAGGGTGAATGCCAAAGATCATTTGGAAAGCTATAAATAAAGGCTTGAAAAGTCATTTGTATTATAAAAAAGAGTGTATGGTTTTGTAATTATTTTATATAAAAAAAGAGGAGAGAAAAGTAGGAGGTATTGTAGAGTTCTATCATTTGTTGAGTAAACAACATTAAGAGATAGTTGTGTTTTATACACAAAAGGGGTCGGTGCTCCTGTGGGTTGGTGCTCACAAATTTTTGCAAAGAATTAGTGCTCCTGTGAGTTGGTGCTCACAAATAGTTGATGTGTTGGTGCTTGACAAATGGGTTGGTGCTCCTGCAAGTTGGTGCTTGCAAATTTTATAATTTGAGTTGGTGTTCATTCATATACTTGAGATTTTTCTCTATGGTTTTTCTCACTTTGGGTTTTCATGTAAAAATTTGGTATCTCTCTCTCTCTCTTGTGTGGTGCAATGTTATTATTTTAGTTTTACTGTATATCTTAAATGTGTGATTAAGTGGTTAAAGAAAAAAATTAGATTAAGTAAAAGATATATAATATACTGATTCATCCCCCATCTCAATACATTTCATGCTTAACAATTGGTATTAAAGAAAATTGTTTTTAAAAAAGTCTTACAACTTGAAGGTAGATCGGGGAAGGCACGATGGTTGGATCACATGAAAGTTTTTATATAAATAAGGCACCTTTGTTTGATGGGACAAATTATGCTTTTTGGAGCATAAGGATGAGGACTTATTTGATGGCTCTTAGATTCGACATTTGGCAAGTAGTGGTGGAGGAATATGAAGAGCCATAAACACTTTTAACTACTCTGATGAAAAAGAAGGCAAGTGAAAATAACGCTAAAGATTTAAATGCTATTTTATGTGGTTTATGTGAATCAAAATTTGTTAAAGTTATGTAATGTAAATCTGTTCATGAAACTTGGGTAAAGCTTGAGAATATTTACAAAGGTGATGGAAAGGTTCAACAAGCCAACCTTCAAACTTTTAGAAGATAGTTTGAGAGTTTGAAGATAGAAGAGAAAAAAATATAAGGAGTTATCTTTTGTAGATTGATCAAATAGTTAATCAGATTCAAGGTCTTGGAGAAAAGTTAGAAGAATCAACCGTGGTACAAAAAGTTTTGATTTTTCTACCATTGAGATATGATGCAAAAGTTTTGGCAATTGAAGAGATGAAGAATTTAGCCAAGTTAAATATGGATGAGCTACATGGTATTCTTATGGCATATGATATGCAGATCGAAAAAGAGAAACTCTCAAAGAGAGAAGCTACTTTCAAGACATCAAAGAAATAGAAGACTAAGATTCAAGAATACAGTGACAGTTCTAGTGATGATGAAGATGACAACGAAGCTCTATTAATTTGCAAGATGAAAAAGGCACAGATAAATATAAAGGAGAATTATCTTTTAAATGTTTTAATTGTAGAAATATTTGACATTTTGTATCTAAGTACCTAGATAAAGGTAATGGTGACAATGAAGAAGGAAAATCTGCATACAAGAAGAATTTAAAAGAAAAATTTAAGAAAAAATTTGAGAAGAAGAGTTTGTATTCTAAAGATCCTAGCTTAGCCGAAGATAGTGGAGTCATTGATTAAGAATAAGAAGAGATTCTATTCATGGCCATTCATGAAGATGCTTCCACAAACAAAAGTACATATGATCAAAAAGAATAATAGGATGAAGTCGAAGTGAATTTGGAAAGAGAACTAGTTTGTGTCTTAGAAGAGTTAAAATCTCTTGAGAAGAAGAATCAAAGATTAAAACTTCAGATCAAGAAAAATAAAAAGGAGTCAAAATAAATAATTGAAGATCTACGAGCACACTTTGAAGAAGCCAAGAAGAATGAAAAATATCTAAAGACATAGTTGCAAAAAGTAAGTGAAGAATGTGAAAGGTATGTTATTGAAATTGCTTCTTTAATAACAGATCTTGAGAAAACAAATAAAGTAATCAATGATAGAGCAATCAATGATTCAAAATTTGATAATATCACTAATATATTGAAAAAGATATTAGAAAGTCAAAGATCAATGTTAGATAAGACAAGTATTATATTTAAAAAAGAGAAAAGGGAGGCCACTACTTTTACAGACAAGGTTAACATAGAAAAGAGAAAGAGTTATGTGGAAGCTCTTACAAAAAAAGAAATAAAAAGGGAAGAATTTAAGAATACAGAGGACATCTCAAATAAAGAAGGTTGGAAGGAACAGAGCTATAAAAAGAAATCAGGTCAGAGATACACAAATAAGTCCTATTTTTATAGTTACTATTTTTATTGTAATGGATATGGTCATAACAAAATAGAATGTTGGAAAGGGGATAATAATTTTAGAAATAAGGAGAAGGAAATTTATGCAGAGTCAAGTAGAAGCTACAACTCTTTTGCTCGTTATCAGGATTTAATAAAAAGGCCTTAATATGTTACAAGTGTAACAACTTCAGACACATATCTTGGTACTGTAGAAGCATGTTCGATTCAGTCAAGAAGGACTAGAGTTTCAAGGCTCCATTCATCAAGAAGAAAGTTTAGATAGGTTAATGGTAGAAGAAATAATTTGAAAAATCTATGTTAGTACAGAAAACTTTACATGTAAGAGATGAAGAAAAGCCATGGTTCATTGATAGTGGATGTTCGATGTACATGACAAGAGGTAAGAGCAAGTTTATAACCTTGAAGAAGATCAATGGTGGCACAGTGAAATTCAGAGATAATACTACTGTCAAAATTATTGAAAAAGGTACACTAAATTTGGATAATGGTAGAACTAAAATTAAAAATATTTTATATGTAGAAGGTCTTAAGCATAATCTTTTGAGTGTAAATAAAATATGTGATCAGGGGCACACACTAAAGTTTTATGCAGAAGGTTGTGAAATTAGGAGAAAAGATTCAGATGTGTTGGTTGTAGATGCTCAGAGAATAGGTAATAATTTGTATCTGTTATCAGACATCAAAGGTCAAAGATGTTGTTTGAGTCAGATTAAAAAAATTTACCTATGGTATAGAAGAATGGGACACATAAATTTTAACAATCTTGTCAATATTAGTAAGAAACAAGCAGTCAAAAATCTTTCAAAGATTACAAAGCCATCCAACACGCTTTGTGAACCTTGTCAGCATGGGAAGCAGGCCAGAAGGTGGTTCAAAACAAAAGAATACTTGACCACTCAGATGTTAGAGCTCATTCACATTGATTTATATGGACCTATGAGAATTCAAAGTACTCAATGTGAGAAATATTTCATATTGCTTATTGATGATTTTTCACATATAACTTGGATAGTGTTTTTAAAGAAAAAATTAGAAGTTTTTAGACATTTCAAAGCGTTCAAAGCATTAGTTGAGAATGAAATCGATTTGAAGATTAAGTGCTTAAGATCAGATAGAGGAGGAGAATTCATGTCAAATTAGTTTATTGAGTTTTATGAAGACCATGGAATAAAGAGACATTATTCAACAGCTAGAACTCTACAACAAAATGGAGTAGTTAAATAGAGAATAGAATAGTTCAAGAGATGGTAATGATAATGCTAAATAAATCCAAGATACCATACAAATATTATAGAGAAAAAATTGGTAAAATAGTACATATTCATAATAGAGTATTATTGAGAGTCAACAGTGACAAGACTCTTTATAAACTATGGAAAGACAAACTAGCTACGATTGATTATTTCAGAGTTTTTGGTAGTAGATGCTTCATAAAAAGAATCGATAAAAAAATGGGTAAGTTTGAATCTAAAAAAGATGAAAGTATATTTTTTGGTTATTCTTGAAAAAATAAAGCTTATAAATATTATAAAAAAAGAACCAAGAAAATAGTTTAAAGTCTAAGTGTTAGTATAGAAGAAGATGGAGCACAAAGAATTAGTGATCCAATAGACATCCATGAAATCATTGAAGAGGAAGATTTTGAAGAATCAGATGAAGATGAGAAGGAGACAAAAGACATCAAAAGCTCATCCAAATATGTCTAGAAAAATCGTAATAAAAGTGACATCATCGGGGACATAAATGAAAGAATTCACACCATAAGAATGATGGTAAGTGAATCTGAGTAAGTTAATTTTTCTTTGTTATCCAAAATTTAGCCTATAAATTTTTCAGAAGCTAAACATGATAAGCATTAGGTTAAGGCAATGGATGAAGAATTAAATCAAATAGAAAAGAATGATACTTAAGAATTAGTGCCTAGACCAAAAGATCACAATGTGATAGGAATAAAATAGGTTTACAAAAATAAGCTGAATGAAAATAGAGAAATAACTAGGAATAAAGAAAGATTAGTATGTAAAGGATAAGCTCAAATTGAAGGAATACATTTTGAATAAACTTTTACACAAGTGGCAAGGCTAGAGGCTATTAGAATGTTTCTTGCATATGCAGTGTTTAAAATTTTCAAAGTGTTTCAAATGGATGTCAAATGTACCTTCTTAAATGAGAATTTAAAAAAAGAGGTCTACATTAAGCAGCTTGAGAGATTTATTCTCTCAAATGTTAGTAACCATGTATGCAGATTGAAGAAAGCATTGTATGGATTGAAATAAGCTCCTAGAGCTTGGTATGCAAGACTTGATAAGTACCTACATGATCAAAGTTTTAAGAGAGGATTTGTTGATAATAATCTCTACATCAAAACAAGAGGTGAACGTCAATTGATTGTTGTGGTATATGTTGATGACATCATTTTTAGAAGAAACATTGAAAAGATGACAAATTTTTTTTTTATAATGTGCAAAAAAAATTTGAGATGTCTATGCTTGGAGAATTATCATTTTTTTTAGGATTGCAAATATTTTAGTCAGATAAAAGAATTTTCATATCTCAAAGTAAATATGCCAAGGAAATATTGAAAAAAATTGGTTTTGAGGATTATGCATCAATTAGCACACCAATGAGTATAGAAAATAAGGTGAGCAAGGATGAAGATTCACCATTACAAATAAATCTTTGTATAGAGCTATGATTGGTAGTCTTTTATATTTAACAGCATCGAGGCTAACCATCATGCATGTAGTAGGTATGTTTTCAAGATATCAGTCAGTGCCAAAAGATAATCATGTTTAGTTGGTGAAAATAATATTCAAATATATCAAGGAGACATTGGATTATACATTATGGTATCCTATAGGTAGAGATTTCACTTTGGTTGCTTATACATATTTAGATTGGGTAGGTTGCTTGGATGATAGAAAGATTACAAGTGGAGGAACTTTTTTTCTCGGTGATAGATTAGTGTCATGGCTAAGCAAAAACTAAAATTCAGTATCACTTTCTACAGTTGAAGAAGAATATATTGCAGCAGTATTGTGCTATACTCAAGTGCTTTAGATGAATCAAACTTTAGAAGATATCAAGGTAAAGTATGATGAACCTATTTCTATTTTTTGTGACAACACAAGTGTTATTAATATTTTGAAGAATCTAGTAATGTATTTAAGAACAAAATATATTCCCATCAGATATCACTTCTTGAGAGAACAGGTTATAGATCAACAGGTTAAGATGGAATATATCAGTACTACAGAGCAGATTGTAAATATTTTCTCAAAGACACTACCAAAAGACACATTTCAGTATTTGTGAGAGAAGTTGAGATTAATTTCTTTTACTTCATGCCATTGAGTATCAACATCAGTTAAAGGGGAGCTAAGTGTTAGCTCCAGGATAGGCCCTTTGCCATTGATGTCAAAGAGGGAGAAGAATAGAAATATGTATAAGTGTAAAAATAGGGACAAAAAATAGGTATAGGTTGCTACAGTAAGGGGAAGTTATTGTATATTTTTTAGATGGCAGTATGTGCAGGTTTTAAGATGTGGCAGTTTCAGTTTGAGGTTGCCATCAATGACAAAGGAAGAGATTATTAGAAATATTTTCATTGATGTCAAAGGTCTAGCATTAGTGATAAAGGCCCCATTGCATTTAATGGTGTTTTTAATATTCGTATCTTGACTAATGTGTCTTAATATTTATTTAATATTAACGAATATATTTTTGGTTGCATATAAGTCAAAAGAAGGCCCATAGAGAAGTCAAAGAGTCACAGGATAAAGAGAAAAGAAGAATGGGACACATTTTTTCATTAAGAGTCATCTCGAGGAATTATAAGAGTCACCATGTGAAGACAAAAGAGAGTATGACACATTTTTCTATGAAGGGACACTTTGAAGAATACAAAAAGTCACCAAGATAAAGACAAAAGAGGAAAGGATGTATTTGCTTATGAAGGGTCACCATGTGACTTTTCAAATGCAAGGATATGAAGGGTCATGCAAGTTTGGCATTATTTTTCATGAGGATTGAAAGGTCATAAAGGGTGAATGCCAAAGGTCATTTGGAAAGCTATAAATAAAGGCTTGAGAAGTCATTTGTATTATGTAAGAGAGTGTATAGTTTTTTAATTATTTTATATAAAAAAAGAGGAGAGAAAATTAGGAGTTATTGTAGAGTTCTATCATTTATTGAGTAAGCAATATTGAGAGATAGATGTGTTTTATACACAAAAGGGGTTGGTGCTTCTGTGGGTTGGTGCTCACAAATCTTTACAAGGGGTTAGTGCTCATGTGGATTGGTTCTCAAAAATAGTTGTTGTGTTGGTGCTTGACAAAGGGGTTGGTGCTCCTACAAGTTGGTGCTTACAAACTTTGTAATTTAAGTTGGTGCTCATTCATATACTTGAGATTGTTTTATGTGGTTTTTATCACTTTGAGTTTCCATGTAAAAATTTGGTGTCTCTCTCTCTCTTGTGTGGTGCATGTTATTGTTTCAGTTTTATTGCATGTCTTGAATGTGTGATTAAGTGGTTATAGAAAAGAAATCAAATTAAGTAAAAGATATATAATATAATGATTCACCCCCTCTCAGTATATTCCATGCTTAATAGTTTAGCTATGGTCTTTGCAGTCCAGAAGTTACAGCATTACATGCTTAACAATAAGACCATAGTTATTTCAAAAATAAATTTGCTCAAGTATCTACTATCCAAGATAGCTTTACAAGGCTGCATGGATAAATAGATCATTCTTATGAGCGAGTTTGAGATTGATTATGTTAACCAAAAATACATGAAGGGACAAGTATTTATAGACCAGTTTATTGAATCTCCCCTTGCAGATACTTAACCACTCACTTTTTAATTCTCAAACAAGTCCATCATGACCATCATCGAAACACCTCCTGAGGAGCAGCACTGAAAGCTGTGTTTTGATGAATCTTTCACATTGCATAGATTAGGGGTAAGTCTATTATTTATTACACCATGGGGGGATCTTATCCCTAAATCATTCCATATTAGATTTCCTTGTACTAATAACATGACAAAATTTAAATCACTTATTATAGGGCTTCATCAAGTAGTACAATGGAATATTCAACATCTCAAGTTTTATGGTGATTCTTAGTTAATCATCAACCAAGTTATAGATCATATTCAGACAAAAGATGACAATATGGTACCATATAAGGCCATGATCGACGTTTTCAAATAGAAGATCATCAACATACAATTTGAACACATACCCAAGGCCAGTAACAAGACTGTGGATGCCATGGCCACCAATGGTTCTTTGATTTTCCACATCGACAAGGTAAAAGAATATCAATTCCTCATTGAAAATATTCTAGCGCCTGCTCATGAACCTTCAACTATCGCAATGATCTATGATATTGTTGGTCCCACATCCATTTGGTTCTAAGAACTCTTTAACTACCTTCATGACCATATCATGCCACTAGACTTATCACATAAACAATAAAAACCTTTATCCACCAAGCCTCATGCTATACCTTACTTGGCCCAACCCTTTACTACCATGTCTCTGATGGAACTCTATTTCATTGTTTAAATTTGGTGAAAGCAACATTAGTGTTATGAGAAGTTCATGAAGGATTATGTGTAGCCCACACCAGTGGGGCCATCCTAGCCAAAAATCTCCTACGTACTAGTTACTATTGGCCAACTATGGATGCAAATACAATTGCTTATGTCAAAAAGTATGAAAAATGTTAAAGGCATGCCAATCTAATTCATTTCCTAGCCAAAATGTTAAAATTTATGCTCACACCATGGCTATTTTCAACATGGGGATTTGATTTCATTGGGAAGATTAACCCTACCTCATCTAATGGCCATAAACACATCCTTACCACCACCAAATATTTCACTAAGTGGGTTGAAGCTATACCTCTCACTTACATGATTGAAAAATAGATTTCCAAATTCATATTTAACCAACTCATATGCCACTATGGTATCCCATCCAACATTATATCTAATAATGGTAGACTATTTAAAAATAAAGATGTTAAAACACTATGTGCCAAGTATAATATCACTCAACATTTTTTTACTGCATATTACCCACAAGGTAATGGCCAAGCAGAGGCATCCAATAAAACCATTGTCAACATCCTTAAAAATATTGTCATTGATGCTGGCCATTATTGGCACCTCCAAATATTCTACACCCTCTAGGCATATTATACTAATTATCATACTCCAACATGAGCCACTCCATATTCCCTAGTCTATGGCACTGAGGCCATTATTCCCATTGAGTTCGAGTTACCTTCTCTATGTATCTTGTTGAAACACATCCTAGATGATGAATATTATAGAATAGTTCACCTGTAAGATCTCAAGTTACTTGTTGAAACATGCATGGTTGTTGTCAACAGTCTTCAAGCATACCAAAATAGACTCTGTGGTTAATATAACTAACGGGTCAAATAAAGAGAGTTCAAACTTGTAGATCTTGTTCTCAAAGAAAACCAAAAGAACACCATGCCAAGAAGAAGAAGAAGGGTAAGTTCAAACCTAATTGGATTGGCCCATATGTCATTGTTGTAAATTAAGGCTCTTGAGCATACATGCTCGCTACACCAAACGAAGATGAACTTGATGAGATGATGAACATCATATACCTTAAGCATTATTTCATTTGAAAAACTTGAAATATTGTCTATGAGGCATGTTTACATTATATCATATCATCATTTTATTTGTATCATACAATATACCATTTTACCATACCTTTCCTATTAACCAAAGTTGTTTTTACCCTCCCTCCACATCCTTTTGACTTTGGTTCCATTTTATTGGTTCTTAAACCACCTTTAGAGAGAGGATTCAAATGAAATTTTAGTAGCTAATTTAGTATTCTAGATAGAGGAAATATCTTGGACCAGTATGATAGTGGTTTGGCAATTGCATCCTTCATTTCTTATTACTTTTCACCTAAATTTTTTACTGATTATAATCACTTTTGGTCAAATCAGTGTTCCACTTTGTGCTACTAATTATAACTACCTTTGAGAAAATTAGTATCATTGACCTCTACTATTATTTCTTAATTATAATCACCTATGAGCAAATTAGGAACAACACCTTTACTATGCATTGTCGTATCACCTTGCCATTCATATGATATAATGTCATTTGCCTAAATTTATGAATTTTGCTTATACCTAGTTGGATTCCTCTATTGTAAGGTGGAACGATAGTAACTTGAGGTCCTAATGGGATTATGTAGGTAGTGCTTGACTCCCATTGAGGTAAGCTTAGTCACCCCTTTTTCCACACTCTCCTTGTTTTGCGAGCAATTTAAAATTTGAACGCTCTCACCATTTTGTGAGTTGGACTGCTTAGTATCTCATCATTCTCAATCAAGTTGAGATGCATATAAAATTTCAAAAACATTTGTAAAATATCTATAAATATCTTATAAATCACAAAATCATAAAAATTGGCTCAAAATCTCCACGTGAGATATAAAGCCATCAAAATTTTTGGGATGGGCCATATTCTTTATTCAGTTTATTTTTAGACCGCCTTAGTATTTTTCCTCCCAATTATGGAATAACTACATCGACCTGAAATCCGCATGAACTATGTAGTAGCACTTGGATACATGGAGTATCTCAGGTTAGCTCGACCACACCTTTATTTATTTTTCAACCACTTATTTACCTTACTGATCCTGCGACCCCTAACTATCTTACAAGTAACCATTTGTCATTTAGTTTCTCCATCTTTCTTGGTCTTAGTTGTATGCCCTCATCATTTTATGAGTTCAGATAGTGAGCATTATGTATTCAACTTTGATACACTAATGACCAATCAACTTCATCTTACACTCTCATCTTTTTATGAGCCATTTATGTTTGAACACTCTTATCATTTTGCATGCATTCTATGTTTCAAAACACTCTCACCATTTTGTGAGACCATTCCCATATTTCCTCTAAAATACAATCATATTTTCTTATCATCATTTTATTCTATCTCATATCTTAGGAGAACTACATTTGGCCTAAAGTTCACATTGGATCTTATGTCCATGGAACTATGTAAGCATCATCCACTTGCCTAATGCATCTGGAGTTAGTTGGATTACCCCTTCTTTTTCTTCTCTTCCCCCTATTTTATTTGTTTGTGTTGTTGTCTCCTATAACATGGGGGCAATGTCTATCATATTTTTTGTGTCGTTTCTTCCTTATAGCCTAGGGTCAACCTTGTGCCATTGTTCTTATATTGTTATACATATGTAATTATTGTCTATCTTAGGGGTCATCCTATCACTAAAAGTAACACATCTATTACACATACACGATCAATTTATTTTTTGTTTGTTTTAATATTGTGATTAACCATTGTTTGTGTTTGTTTCATGTTGTTTTGATTATTTTGTTCACTTTTTGTTTCTTGGTGTATTATTATGCTTTTTGTTATTGGTGTTTTATTTATTAGTGTTTGTTTGTTTGTTGCCTGTTTATTTGCTTCCATTGTTTTACCTTGACTCACTATGCATGCATTCATTAAGTGATTCCTTATGCATTATACTTAAATTTATCTATATTCGTACGTCAACATTATCATCATGGTTTTTATCATTTGTGTATTATTTTTTATTATTTATTAGATTACGTGTCAATCCTTATACATATTATAGATAAGTTATCATGGTGTTTTATATCATGATGCATACCATCATGTGATACAACAAAAATTAGCTCAGTAAATATTCCAACAATGATGTCACGATACTTCTCCTTGGTCACCAGAAAAATTGTTGATCTATCCAAATTATTTTCCAACAATAGTGTAATTAAATCATGAATGAATTTTAATCCTTGATAGTTGGGACATGCATATCCATACTAGCAAGTTGCCCAAAATCATGTTTCTCCTTTGTACCGGATTACTCTTACTCTGTAAGTATGGGTTCAGTATTATGCCCCCTTTTTTGATTTGTCATTTTGTCCCAAACTATCATGCCAATGATTATAAATGCCTTTGGGCAAATTATTGTGTTTCTATCTACTTAGATGTTAATGATTATAACCACCTTTGGGTAAATCATTATATCTATCAGCCCAACTGGGGCATGTTTTAATTTTGCTAATGATTATAACCACCTTTGGGCAAATCATTATCTTTATCTTACCCTATTGGGGCACATCTTCACTGTGATAATGATTATAACCAACTTTGAGCAAATCATTATCTCTATTCACTCAATTGGGGCATGTTTTCATTTAGCTAATGGTTTTAACCACCTTTGGGTAAATCATTATCTTTTTACTTTTTCATTTAGCTAATGATTATAACCGCCTTTGGGCAAATCATTATCTTTTTACCTCATTATGTCGATGATTATAACTGTCTTTGGGTAAATCATCTTTTTTATATGCCCAATAGGGCCATCTCAATGTGCCACATTTTTCAAATCAATCTTTTCCACCCCTTTTTTTACCTTTTGGTTCAATCATT
Organism: Torreya grandis; assembly: GCA_037957365.1. Lineage (NCBI taxonomy): Eukaryota > Viridiplantae > Streptophyta > Pinopsida > Cupressales > Taxaceae > Torreya > Torreya grandis. Next base: position 2,514,449 of record JARHVA010000051.1, on the reverse strand, counting down.
TTCCTTCTTTTGAGGGACTAATTGCCGACCTTATTTGCCAATCACTCTAGCGAGGGGGCATCTAAGGATCATCCATCACCTATTGGGGCCTTAAGCATTAAATACATTTTTATTGTTTGAGAAGATGTTACTGTGCCTATAGCTTGTAATGCCTTCTCAAATAGAAAAAAATTATAGACACCCCATTCCAGCCACAATTGGCTTTCGACCATACTTCAGACTGATTTCTACCAAATATTATAAATTAAGCCTAGAAATCATTAAACATCCTAATTTCATTTGAACACCAATCATTAAAGATTGTAATCATGTTGAGGCATCCCTATTTGGGGTACTGGCCCATACACAACAATAATCTCTCACAGATTCATCCTCAATCACCTTATGACCTAACAACTGGTAGTTTAGCCGATGGACCCATTAAACAGGGCACTTGAACAATTCTTATAAGAGATAAAATGCTAATCAAAATGAATCAAATAATTAAACAAGATTAAATTCTTAGCTTAATTATCTATTTACAATTAATGATTATTTAAAAATAAAAATTCAAAATATCAAGCCTCTTCATCATTGCCTTTATGAGTTGTCAAGCTCTCCCAAAATATCTAAAAATATATAATCTAAGAGCCATGCCTATTGATTGAAAATCATAATTACATGTACACTCTTTAACTCAACTAGAGTTAAATTTAACTCACTTAGGGTTAGTTTGAACCCATTTCATGCTTAAATCCTAACCTAACTCAACTTGGGTGAGTTAACTTTGGAGGCTATAATTACAAGGCCTTACCTATTAATCCATAGGCTCTTTTGTTGTAAATTTATTATGCTCAAATAGGTGCAATAATATTTATTAGTGTAATGTTATTATTCCAAAATACTTTCAAGAAGCTCTTCTAGTAGTGTTACCATGCCAAATTCATAAGCTAAGATAAGGTAATCAACCAAACCAAGGATTCAAGGAGAGGTGGAGCAAATGGAGTTTCATTGACAAAGATTTATTGATGCATAAAGCTGAACAAGCCACTTCAAAAAGTCATTTTAGAGCTACAAGAAAGGTAAAAGGATTTTTTCTTTTGTTTTCTAGTAGTGTTTTCATTGTATGCTTGTTACCTATACTCTCCCTAGTGTGTAGGCTAAAGGTGTTAGTGTTTAGTGTGTTTATTTTATTGAATAAAACTATACTAATCTCCCTTCTATGGATTACTTGTTCACATTTGCAGTGTTAAATCAATTGTCTCTTGCATTTGTTTAATTTTAGAATGATTGATATTAATTATAATACTTGTTATGTGTTTCCATTCCTTTGAAAGGCCCTCGATGAATCTATTTTGGTGCATCAACTTCTTCCTTGCTATGCTATTTTTATTTTAATTCTCTATTTTTACCACCAATTTGCATTAGGATATCACTAGAGTAGGAGGAGCTAGCCTTTCATTCTCGAAGGTTGTTTCACTACGGTGGAACCTCCCAGTTGTGGTGTTCATGCAAGGGGCATAATGCATGGTGCATTTTTTAACATCAACACCTAACATATATACTCCCATATGACTAGGTGTAACTACACAAATATAATATCTTGATATATAATCATTATCCTCATCATAAGTATGCTTATTATTTTAAAGTATTATAAGTATTTATTTATTTTGTTTGGTTAAGGAATCTCAAATTATTTCATCATATGGTCCTATCTTTTATCTTATTTGAAGGCTTCCTCCCCTATTTTGGGAGAAAATTACCTAACTTTATTTTGTAGTTCTTGTTCTAAGATAATTGTGAAGATCTTAAACAATTTTTTTTTGTAATGTTATGATTGACTTCATGGGTTAAGGACTTCCATCACTTGATGAAATTATGGGCCAACTCAATGTTTGATTTCTTGTAATTAATGAAGTTATCCAAATTATCCTAGGATAAGTCATGATATTGGAATTCTTGGACTAATGCATTAACTAAGCCTTCTACTTCGATAATAGAGTTAGGCTTGATTAGATTGTACCATTCTAAAGCATCACCATTGAGGATTTTCGCTATAAGTTTAGTAGGTACATAAGTGCTATATTTGAGGTAATCTTTGTAAAGGTTTCTAAATGACTTAAGATGCAACGTAGATTTGGTAGATCCATCATAATTTATTGTTGGGATGATTCCCCCAATGTCCATGGCTGCAATATAAGATACTAGGGTTAATTTTTCAAAAATTTAGTACTTTGTTTTGAATGGGTGGTTCTACAATTAGGTTCCCTGAATTAACCTTAAGAGGAGAGGGAGAGGGACATTGATTTGACATTACCCATGATATTTGTTAAGGTATATTGGATATTTTCAAGAGTTAATTTTTCATTTGCATGAATTAAGTGTCACTAAATGTATAAATGTGGGCCATTTTGGTTTAATACTTTTAATTTCATTTGAGTGGGATCCATTGAAGAATTTTGAGTTGATTTATTCACTCGAGCAATTTGATTGGTGTATGGGTTGTTTTATTTATTGATTAGAGTGGCACTAGTGGTAGAACCCACCATAGATGTAGTTATGTTGAGGATTGTGGATAAAGAAGGAATGGAACAATTCATGGCTTAACTTTCCCAATGCCCAAGGAAAACCCAGACATAGGAGGAGTCTTGAATAAATTAGGTATTATGATAGATTGGATTTATTTGTGGGAATTTCCTATGTGCTCAAGATTTTTGTATAGAAAGTTTTGTATTTTAGGCATAACTCAACAAATTCATCTTGTTTACCTTCTAATTTTGATTCTTCATGAGGTAATAATTTATTTCTTGGTTCTTGATTAACTTTAGATCTTATGTTAACATTTGAGTTGTAAGGATTGTTTGAATTGATATGCGTTAGAGCCATGTTACAATCTATAAAAGTGGTTTCTACATTGCTTCAAATTATGGGTCAATGTAGGTTGACTTGAAACTATGCAGTTGGATCCATTGATATACTCCATTGTAAGAATGGAAATATAACCTTCAAGGTTGATAAATGAAGAGAATAAAATTGTCAAGCAAGGTATACTTAATAGATTGATAATTCTAAAAAGCTAAAAAAATAAACATGAAGGTGACTCAACAGAATGTATGTAAACTAAGAATCATCAACAATATAAGGATCCTCTAAAATATGAAAAGGTAGAAGACCATACTAGATATAACCTACATACAAGACACTCATCCACAAAGCAATCCAACACTATATGAAAGGATCATGTGCTAGGAGCTCATAAAATATCTAAAAATGGATTCTACACAAATAATAAAAAGCATAGAACCTATCAAGGTCAAATGTTTCATTTGATAGAAACCAAAAGGTGTAAGAGGTAATGAAAAGTAATAAAATCTTAATAAGTGGTAACTATGATGTATATAAGCTAAGGAAAGTAAATGTGTCATTACATAGTAACCATGACGTGTAAATAAACAACATGAAAATACTAGTCAATTAATAACAAACATATACTAATCTAAGCATGGAAAAATAAACCAATATAATATAACCACCAAAGTAATAAATAAATAGTATAGGAATATGATACTTACCTTAGGCTGATTTGTTGGTGCATTAGTATCCCGCCTTGACTCAAGTGGTAATTTGTGAGAGATGTTGTAGGTGAATTCAAGATGGAAAGAAGAAGACTTAGGTAGACCCAAGTTCTAAATATTAGGTATACTTTTTCTATTCAACTTCTCTTCATGATATCTTTAAGTCCATGTGCTAACTTGTCTTCCTTAAGTGTAATATTATCCCTAATTCATCTTCCTCTTACTAAGGTGGATTTGTATGTGTGGGAAGTGTGGATTGTATGTGTATTTTTAGAAATGACAATTAGGAACCCTATAACTATGGATCCAACCCTTAAATGTCAAAACTCAAATTTACTCAATATTATCATCTTGACTGATGTTATATAAAAAAATTGTAGATAATACATTATCATCTTAGTCGATAGCATTAGCAAAGCTAGGGGGAACTACAAGACATCATTAGTCAAGTCGATCGCATCAAGTAAAATATGTTCCAAAGATAAAAAGAGAGGCAAAAGAGAGTGTGGGAAACTCAAATGACAATCAAGTTGATGTCATGGTAACAATGATGGTGGTAGTAAGAATAGATAATCATGATATTATCTCTCACAAATCACTACAAGACAACACACCCTAAACTTAAATTTAATGCCCTAATGATTTATGTGTACATAAAATAAAGAGTTATGCACATCGTGTGTTATCATGTAATATAGCAAAAGCTATTATAAAATTTGAAAAATATTTGTAAACATGTGTAGTTATTAAATAAATATCATGTAAAGCTTGGTAGGAATATGTAACCTCACATGAGGATGAGACATTGAGGGTAAGCAACATGTCCTAATATAACATGGTGATGGGGAACAACATTATGCCTCAATGTGGTAGGATATTGAAGTACTCAATGTTGCAAAATTAGGATTCCTGAATTAATGACATGTTTTTTTGCTAAATTTTAATTATCCACCATTGAAAATTTTCTTGGAAATAACTCAAGATCTATATCCTCTTTTTATACATTTGTGGGTATAAAACTCTAGCCTAGCCCACCTTCTAATTAAAATGGATAAAACCCATGCACAAGCCAAAGGCTCTAAAAATAAATAAGGATTAAAATATTTTAAAAGGCTTTCATCCTTAAAAGGAGGGAAAGGCATGAGCATACATGGAAATCCAAGGCATTGGAAGGCAAAAATGTGGAGATTTATTTTACTAATTTTTTTTAAAGATTACCATGCAAACAATGGTAAATATTAAAGGCTCAAATAATATTTTTGAATTCATGGGAATACTTTAGTGAAAGTGGACATAAAAATATGAAGAAATATAAAGTTTTTTATTACATAAAGGCGACAACAAAATTTTGACATGTAGAGATCAAATCCACTCTTCTCTTTCTTTTATATTTGTATTAGATATGGGAAGTCTCCCTACTATTCAGATCCTTGGTGTAAGGATTTTTTCCAACTTTACATGAGAGTTTTCATTATAAATTTCAATGCCTTGTCATTTTTCCACTAATGATTATCAATTTACTTCTATAGGTTTATGCAACTACGCATTATTAGAAACATATAATAAATATTTTGTGGCTTTGTTGTGCCCTTGGTCTGAATTTGTGTGGAGGATTAACCTGTTTGTAAAGTCAAATCAATTGCATCTTGCATTTTTTTAATTCAGGAATGATTGATATTAGTTACAATACTTGTTATGTGTTTTCATTCTTTTGGATGGGCCCTAGATGAATCTATTCTAGTGCATCACTCTCATCCTTGCTTTTTTGTTTTTATTTTACTTCTCTCTTTTTACCCTTAATTTGCATTAAGATAGCACTAGATTATTAGGAGTTGGCCTCCCAATCTCATAGATTATTTCACTATAGTGAAACTTCCCAACTATAGTTCTCACACAAGGGGTGAAATTCATGGTACATTATTTAGCATCAATACTCAACATAGATAATACCATGTGACTATGTGTAAGTATTAAAATGTAGTATCCTGATATATAAGTGTTCTCATCTTTAGTAGCATGCCTATAGTTTTTAGGTATTATATGCATTTTTTTGTTTTATTTGTGTTGAAGGATCTTAAATAGTTTCATCATATGGTCCTATATTTTATCTTCTTCGAAGGATTCCTCCAATTTTTTATGAAATAAAGATCTAACTTTGTATTGTAGCTTTTGTTCTAAGGTAGTTGTGAAGATCTTAAACAATGTTTTTCTGATAATGTTATAATTGACCTCGTGGGTCAAGGACTTTCATCACTTGATGAAATCACAAGCTAGCTCAATGTTTTATTTTTTTTAATAAATAAAATTACCCAAGTTGTCATTGGATAAGCCATGATATTGGAATTCTTGGAATAATGAATTAACTAATATCAACTAAGTGTTTCGTTTAGAGAATATCAACACTTTTTAAAGTCATAGTGGACACTTTGAGCTTGTTGGGAGAGTCCCACCAAACCTCCATGATTCTAGAAAAGATGAGCCTAATGAGGTAAATCTTAAAATCAAAACATATGAATTATCCCAATGTATCATCAATGAATTACCTGTTAGCTTCCAACCCAAATCTCGAAAGAAGGCAATCCACAATATTCCTATAGTTATATCATTAAAAACAAAATCGCATAATTTTTTCCCCTACCAAAATCATGGTTTAATCACTCAACATTAATATCATCTTCCTAATAATTTCAAAACTAAAGCATATGCTTGTTTGTCTTCCTTTGTGAATATCTACATCAAAAAATTAAATATAATAATAGGCAACACAAATTTATAAAATAAATTATTGTATCATACTTGTGCACAATCTTTTATTAATAATAAAAGCTAAAACAAACCTATTATAATATAACTTACATGACAAGTTATGTCTAAATTAAGACCTTTAATTGATAACAAAGTAATTTGTAATTAAACTTATAAAATTAGACTCTAAGATAGCTTAGAGTAATTAAAAATAGAGTCAAAAACTAAGTAAGAGTACTACTAATACTAGTTGATAGTTTTTGGGTCATCATGTAAGAAGCCACTATCAGTTAATTACCAGCAATTATAATTAGACAAAAGTGGAATTCCATAATCACTGTATTAGAGGAGATTGATTAAAATACTCTTAAATTTAGTTAGCATAAATTATAAAAGGTGCCTTACAAATTAGAAACTTATTTGAGTACTTAGACAATGAGTTAGATTTAACTGGTAATTTCAGTTATTTTAAAAAAAAATCAAAAAGTGTCTAAAAGTGATCAAACAAATAATTTATGAAAAATAAATTAAATAATTTTTATAAATACATAAAACACCAAATAAAATAAATATAACACTAATGGTCAAGTGTCTAAATTGATATCATACTCAACATTCCCATCTTTGATGCAAAGATGAGAGATGCCTATCATCTCCTTAAGTCTTTTATGAATCTATTTGTACAATCCTTTGGTGAAAATATCAACAAATTGATATTTACTTCTCAAAAACTCAATGATAAAGTATTTATCATTGACCAAGTCTCTGACAAGATGATGTTTGAGTTCAAGGTGCTTAGTTATACCATGGAAAACTAGATTATTAGATAATTATATCATTATTATCACAAAAAATCTGTGTTGGCTCAAGTTGAGCCTCTCTAAAATCATCAAAGAGTCTTCTCAACTATAATCCTTATATGCAAGTTGATGTAAAATTTATATATTTATCTTTAGTACAGGATAATACAATTGAAACTTGTTTCTTTGAAAACCAAGAAACCAACCCACTTCCCAATATGAAGCAATAAAATGATGTTGATTTCATGTCATCAAGAGATCTTCCCCAATCTAAATATGTTTATCTAATGAAAAATAAAAAAATTTCTAGTCTGAAGTGAATTTCATTATTATAAGTACCTCCTACATATCTAAAAATTATCTTCGCTACTTACAAATGTTTGAGTGACAGTTTGCTTAGAAATCTAAAAACTAGTGAAATCTCATTATTGTATTGAATCTTGTCATAGTGAGATATAACAAATCTCCCACCATGTTTTTAAAAATCTTTTCATCAACTTAAGGAATTTAAAATTATTTTCAAAATAGTTTCTCCACTTACAATTAGAGCTCCTGTGGACATCGAATCTTAAATATTGTACTTCTTTAACATGTATTGGATATATTTGGCTTGACAAATGGATACTTCTTTATTTTGATAGAATTTCATGATAGAAAAGTATTTAATAATTCAATCATCTCAATCTTGATTTCATATATTCTTTGAAGCTATTCAACATCTCCATAGAGATACTTATAAAAATCAAGTCATCTACATAGAGACAAACATATAAAATATTATAACTATATGTTTGTATGTAAAGAGTTGGTTCATTTTGACTTCTTACAAAACCTTGATCTAATAACTAATTATCAATTATTGAGTACCAAGATATTTAAATTTTATTCAACCCATAAATAGTTTTATTCAACTTATATACCCAAAATTCTTTACCTTTACTTTAAAACTTTATGGCTACCCACATATACTTCTTCAATCAGTCCATTTAAGGATGTAATCTCAACATCCACTTGATAGATTTTCCATGATATATAAATAGTTATAGTAATAATTATATTATATTATATTTATGTGTCACACGTGTTAGGATTGTGGAGCTAAAAGCTTCACTGATGCAGACATGGAGGAGGTTGCAGAATGAGTTGCTAAGTGTCAGAAGTGTTTGGCGTTGGTCTGGCCAACCGGCGTCGGCAGGGTAAGACAGGAAGGCAACCGACGTCGGTCATATATCGGCCGACGTCGGTCATATATCGGCCGACGTCGGTCACCTCCAGGCAGACAGGGACCGACGTCGGTCGCCTGTGTGGTTCGACTGCGAGCTATTTACGGGCAGTTAGCTAACGAACCAAGTGTTTGCATGATCAGGGCTAATTATAGACTGAGAGCTGCAGATCTAATTATGGTAATTAGATGTCTAATCATTGTTTGGATGAGATCTATATAATAGACTCATGGTTGTATTGGAAAAGTGTGCTAGAGAGTAAGAGAGCATAATTATAAGCTCCTTCTGTGTGTGAGGTAGAGCAATGGTGCGTTCCTCCTAGTGCCTCAGTACCAGGTGTGTTGGTGCTGGATTGGAGAGCCAGCTGGGTTCTTCAAGAGTGTAGGATCTTGGTCACAGTTGCATGGCCTATATAGGAGATCTACATGGTAAGTAAGATCGTTGATCTGCAGGTGTATGTGTGTGCAAGGTCGAGGTTCACAGGTGAATAGAACCATTGTTTGATTTGCAGGTGTGCAAGGTCATATAGACAGCAACACAACAGGGAGAAGTATCAGGCAGGATCTACTTGGAGTACAGGTGTGTACTCGGATAGAGCAAGAGGAAGGCAAGGGAGTTCCTTCCATAAGTATGGTCTGTTGAATTGCAGGTTGTTGCAGATTCATGGGAGATCTACTTGAAGTACCTTGAGTACTTGTGGAGCACGTGGAGTGCTTGTGGAGTGCGTGGAGCACTTGTGGTGTGCATGGAGCACGGGAGGTGAACACCAACTCTGTATTTGAGTTGGGTGTTGGGACCTGTGAGAGGGAGAGCTTTGGGGAGAAGAATTACTGTTCACTTGAGGTGTGGAAAACCTCTGTAAGGTGGTGGAGAAGAAGTGGCATCTTCTTTATTGTATTCTTTTCTGTATAAAGTGTTAATACAAGTTGTGTATTGTCTCTCATATCTTGTGTTATTCTGAATTCTAGTTACTTGGTGAATCTGGTTAATTTCCGCATATTAAGTTGCTTGGTTTGGTAATCAAATTGTATGCTTCCGGTTTACATCCTCCCAACAAGTGGTATCAGAGCAAGGTTGTTGGCTCATAGCTTGATACCAACAAGTGGTATCAGAGCTAAGGTTGGAGGAAGCAGGTTTTGTGTTTGGTTACAGGGCACTCTCAGGGGTTTCTGATCGAGTGGGAGTAGAGCAACAGCAGATCAAAGTAAGCTAAGAATGGAGGAGTTGAAAAGCACAGATGGTCACTCACGGTCCTATGGAAAGAAAGAGCAGGTAAAAGATTATTGTTGGTTGGTAGCAGATCAGCATGAAGAAACTGAAGAAGCAGATGTTGCAGGTGTTATTGCACAGGATGTTCTTGGAGGTTTCTTGGATAAAGTTGAATCTTGGATAAAAGATTCGGTTGCCTCTTTCCATGCAGTTCCAGGTAGAGGAGCTGGTGAGCCTTGCCAAAGGATTGGCAAAGGGGAAGTGAAGCTGAAATTGCAGGCGGCCAACACACAGGTGTTGATGAAGGTCATGCAGGTCCCAAGTTTGGAGATATGGCTAATTTCTTCAGAAAGATTGGGTGATGAGAGATGCACAAGAACTCTCACAGCGGATGCACTTGAATTAGCTGGTGGTAAGAAAACAGGTATCCTTTATCTACTTGTTTATATTACTGATTCTTCTTTTGTTGCGGAGACGTGGCTTCGTAGGCTTGGTCACATGAGCAGGAAGGAGATGCATGTTCTTAAGCGGAAGACAGATATATTTGACAGGCTTAAGAACTGGAAAGCCTTGGTGTTTATGGAGGAGATGGCGGACAGAACCCAGTGGATGTGGCTGGATACTTCTGAGCAGGGCAATTTGGACATGGGTTTTGATTCAAAGAAGCTCGCGGGTAAAAAGTCATCACTCACAGGTGAACACAGGTACCGATGTCGGTCAGGAGGAACCGGCGTCGAACAGACAGGTGCCGATGTCGGTCATGTGCAGACCAAAGCCGGTGACGTCGGGCAGAGTAAGACCGATGTCAGTCATGAGACCGACGTCGGCAGTATGTAAGACCGATGTCGGTTAGGAGGACCGACGTCGGTAGCAGGGACACCAGCGTAGGCAGGTTGGTAGTCAGGTACAGACGCATGGAACCGACATCGGTCGAATGCAGACTGTGGGGTGACCGAGGTCGGTCACTGTAATGAATTTTGGGTGGACAGCATGTTGTCAAGGAGTCTCAAACACCCATACGGAGGACTGAAGGCGTAATTAGGCCCTCAAATTCGTTGTTCCTCTTTTTTATACATGTTGCTGATTGTAGAGCAGGAAGGATCTAGGATACAGGTGTGAGCTTGGCATGGATGAGGATGTGATTCCTTGGAGGAGAACCAGACAGGTGTGTTTTGGTAGGGATGCCAGCAGGTATGAAAGCACAGAGACGAATGGATACCTTAGTAGAATAATAGAGAGAACGGATACGTGAGACGGAAGACCAGGTTATATGGTCTTGTGGAGCTACAGGACAGTGGTACAGGTTTTGACAGGTGGAGGACGGAGCATGGCTTCAGTCAATGTCAGGGTAACTACTGTGATTTGACTTACCAGGGGGATGGTGATTGCAACATCATTCTGTTGCTGTATGTGGATAGTATGCTAGCTAGCAGGGGTGTACATACAGGGTTTTGCTGAGCTAAGGGTAAGATTAGTTCAGTGGCATGTCAGGTGGAGTTTGGAGCAACGGAATTCTTTGACATGGGAGGCATGGAGATCACAGGTTGATTTTGTCTCGAGTGGGAGCTGATGTGAATCAGGTGTTGGTGAGGTTCGGGATGCAGAGCCGGAGCACACTAAGGGCTGGACAGGTACAGTGTCCGAAATCACATGAGGTCTGGTATAGACCTGAGTATTCCCATGCAGTGGGAGCTGTCAGAGAGTTAGGAGCCAATTCGGGGAAGTGGATTCTCAGGTTTTCTGAGAGGGACCGGCAGCAGGTGTTGCTATGCAAGGTCAGGACTTCACTACAGGTGTTGTAGGTTCGGATGTGGCAGGGTACTCGGATGACAGGTGGTACACCACGGGATGTGTGGTGGGTTGTCTTCAGGTGGGAGCTTGAAGAGGGATACAAACCAGGAAATAGATTAGACGGAGTACAGGTACAGGTACAGTGCAGCTGTTTATCTCCAAGTGGGAGATTGTTAGGATTGTGGAGCTAAAAGCTTCACTGATGCAGACATGGAGGAGGTTGCAGAATGAGTTGCTAAGTGTCAGAAGTGTTTGGCGTTGGTCTGGCCAACCGGCGTCGGCAGGGTAAGACAGGAAGGCAACCGACGTCGGTCATATATCGGCCGATGTCGGTCACCTCCAGGCAGACAGGGACCGACGTCGGTCACCTATGTGGTTCGACTGCGAGCTATTTATGGGCAGTTAGCTAACGAACCAAGTGTTTGCATGATCAGGGCTAATTATAGACTGAGAGCTGCGGATCTAATTATGGTAATTAGATGTCTAATCATTGTTTGGATGAGATCTATATAATAGACTCATGGTTGTATTGGAAAAGTGTGCTAGAGAGTAAGAGAGCATAATTATAAGCTCCTTCTGTGTGTGAGGTAGAGCAATGGTGCGTTCCTCCTAGTGCCTCAGTACCAGGTGTGTTGGTGCTGGATTGGAGAGCCAGCTGGGTTCTTCAAGAGTGTAGGATCTTGGTCACAGTTGCATGGCCTATATAGGAGATCTACATGGTAAGTAAGATCGTTGATCTGCAGGTGTATTTGTGTGTAAGGTCAAGGTTCATAGGTGAATAGAACCATTGTTTGATTTGCAGGTGTGCAAGGTCATATAGACAGCAACACAACAGGGAGCAGTATCAGGCAGGATCTACTTGGAGTACAGGTGTGTACTCGGATAGAGCAAGAGGAAGGCAAGGGAGTTCCTTCCATAAGTATGGTCTGTTGAATTGCAGGTTGTTGCAGATTCATGGGAGATCTACTTGAAGTACCTTGAGTACTTGTGGAGCATGTGGAGTGCTTGTGGAGTGTGTGGAGCACTTGTGGTGTGCGTGGAGCACGGGAGGTGAACACCAACTCTGTATTTGAGTTGGGTGTTGGGACCTGTGAGAGGGAGAGCTTTGGGGAGAAGAATTACTGTTCACTTGAGGTGTGGGAAACCTCTGTAAGGTGGTGGAGAAGAAGTGGCATCTTCTTTATTGTATTCTTTTCTGTATAAAGTGTTAATACAAGTTGTGTATTGTCTCTCATATCTTGTGTTATTCTGAATTCTAGTTACTTGGTGAATCTGGTTAATTTCCGCATATTAAGTTGCTTGGTTTGGTAATCAAATTGTATGCTTCCGGTTTACATCCTCCCAACAACACGTGCATATATTTTCACATAGTCAACCCCATAATTTTGTGCAAATACTTTTAAAAACTAGTATAACTTTTAGCTTGTCAACTATATCATCACTTTTGAATTTGGTCTTGTAGACCTACTTGGTTCCAATGACATATTTATTCAATGGATTTTTAACAAGATTCCATGTATTATTTATTTTAATTGAAGTCATATATAATTTCACAATATCAAGCCATTATTTCTTTTGATTAGCTTATGCATAACTTGTTGGCTCACTAGTAACATATTACAATGCAAACATAGTATTTTTATTATAAGCATCGTAAAAAAAAATCTTCTTGATGTTAAAGGATTGTGATCCTCCTCTCATAATTTTGATACAAAATTTGATTTGTTGGATGTGGATTGAACAAACATTTGTTCTTGCTTAGATTTGATGAAGATGGATGACTAGTCTCTTATAAAGAGCTAGTATTGTTTACTGTTAAATTAGAAACATGTGTAGGACTTTGAAAGCCCTTAAATTTAATTTTAAGAGATTTACCCATTTAATTATGACCTCTTTACTTGTGATGATTTTTATCATTCCCTTTTTTTCAATTTGGATGGACTTTCCATCTCCCAATTGCACTTAGATTTTGAAGGAATCATCTAACTTGTTGAAACCATCTTTGTGACTAGTCATGTGATTTGAACAACCAGAATCAAGAGACAACAAAATATTTCCATACTCTATTCTCATAATACATGTGAGACAATAATTTGAGTACTCTTGAACATCTTTTGGCTCAGTTTGAAATACTATCTTTTCACTTTCTTTATTAGCTTGATTCTTAGCTACCAATATCATGTAATCTTTCATCATAAGTCCTAGTTTTTTACAATAATGACACATAAAGTATTTATTAGTTTTACCTGTAAAGTTAGCTTCATGTTTTTACTTTGAATTTAAGTTTTTAAAACTTCTTTGATTCTAATTTTTATTTTTATCTTTGGTTTTATAAGCCCTACCTTGATTTCAAGTGCATGTTTTACATCTTCTATATATAATCCCATCTTATCTCATGGGACAAGAAAGAACCTACTAATTTATCAACACTTATAGTGTTCTTGTCCTTAATATATTAAGAGTGATCATAATATGCAACCATTTTTTCCTTAAAGATCTCAAATATTATTTATTATAATAGTATCTTATATAGTTTCTCTATAAACCCTCATTCTATGCATTAAGTCATTACCATTATGCAATAATCTCCAAATATTTCAAAATCTAACATTCTCAAATTCTCAAAATTCATTTGAAGGGTTTAAATTTTTGCTTCTATTACCTTAATGGATCCCTGATATATATTTTATAAGGTATTCCATGTCTCATGGACATTCTTGTGACCTGCAATTCTTGGATAAATGCTTGGATCCATGACACTCTAAATATAGAATAAATCTTATGCATTTGTGTTTTCTTCATCTTTTTGTTATTTTTTGATCTTGTGCCAAGGTGTTTAAATCTTGGGGTGATGTGTACTCATGGAGAACATTATCTCAAAATACTTTTCATCTAATAATTATTTTCAACTGATCTTTCTAATACTCAAAGTTGTTGCATTTGAAAACAAGAAGATTCATAGAAGCAAAATTCAATGAAGCTATTTTTTCTTCTAATAATAGTATGAAACCCTTTTGAACCTTTTTAAAATGTGGCTATGATATTAAATGAATATTTTTAATGTATGGATAAAGTAAAAATCAACTCTTAATTAATATAAAATTGAAGTTATGTATCAACCAATATGTCTCAAAAATTCCTAGTTACTAATCTAATTGTGTTGTAAGTAAGATTATCGATCAAAACTTGTATTAAATAACTTCAAAACCAAAACTATATGCTTGTTGGTCTTCCTTTATGAATAGATATAAAAAAATAGGTATAGAAATATGAAACACAAATTTATAAAAGGATTGATTGTACCACACTTGTACACAATATTTTATTAATAATAAAGGCTAAAACAAGTCTATTACAAGATAACTTGCATGATAAGGTATGTATATATTAAACAGGAGTAAAAACTAAATAAATATATTTACTTGAAAACTAAGTGATCTAAAATTATACTTCTAAAATTGGATTCTATGACAACTAAAAGTAACTAAAAACAAACTCAAATGACAATTAAGAGTAGCACTAATACTAATTGGTAGTTTTTTTATCATCATGTAAGAAACCACAATCAGCTAACTACCACAAGTTAAATTAGACAAAAGCGGCATCCAAAAATATATATATTATAATATATTGATTAAAACACTCTTAAATTTGGTTAACACAAATTATAAAAGGTGCTCTATAACTTGAAACCTCATTTGAGTACTCAAACAGTGAACTGGATTTAACTGACAGTTAGAACTATTTTTTTATAAATTATTTGAAAGTGTCTAAAATTGACCAAACAAATAATTAAGATAAATAAATTAAATAACCTTAATAAACACCTAAAACACTAAATAAAATAAATCTAACACTAATAATCAAGTGCCCAAATCGACATCATACTCAACAAGGATGATTCTAGATTAGACGATCCTTGTTTGTTTGTTTATTTCCAAACAAAGAATATGAAGGTTCTATGGTACCAAAAATCCATTTAAAACATATTTCAACAATAATATTATTATGGTGAATCTTTTTTCTCACTTTTAAAAAAGTAAATATGATCTACTATCTATCTGTAGCACTCCTAGTGACACACCTAATAATTATAACACTACTATGGTGACCTGTGTTATAACCCCTCCTATAAAGTCCATTATTTTTTAACATGTTTCAAAATTTTCAGCACATCTATCAAGATCAAAGCCAATAATTATTAATTTATCATAGTACCATCTATCCAATTATGGCACATGGCACAAGGATTATGATAAATTGGCTCAAAAATTTAGAGCACACAAGAAACATTTAGAATAAAAAAACTCACAATTAGAAGCCCCCATATTGGAAATTCAACAATCAAACTTCCCTGATCCACCTTGGTGCTTTTTTTAGTTTAATTATACTCTATACATTTTATTCTAGATCATAAATCCTATCGGTAGCATCAAGAGTCCCTTGACACATAAAAAATCTAGTCAACATCACCTTCCCATTGCTTAGATAATCAATCTCCTAAGACAACTCCTACAGACATCCCAAAGAAAGGGGAGCATTATTATTTATGGCATGAATTCTCTTCTCACTACATTGATGAGTTTTGAGCATATCTATAATATGTTAAATGATATGAAATGTCGAAGGAAAAATCATCCCTAAAGCAACATCATCATTTTGAGTAGCCAGATAAACAACCTCCCCTAAAATGAGAACAACTCATTAGGCCAAAGGAACATCCACTTCATATACCTCATCCATAGCCATAGGATTAGAATGGTCCTAATTCTACCTCACCTAATTTCTCCATCGAGGCTATTCCCAAGGCCATCTTTGTATGACTCTCATAGAATATGGAAGAAATTGTAGTTAAAGTAAAATACAAGTTACAATAAGAAATATATGAAGTGTGTAATGACATTCTCAAATGTATGCGAGTTGTCATATTTTTCATCGTGTATTAAATTATATATTATTCTCTTTAGCATATACATTTTTTGATGTTCATTTATTTTTCATGTACTTCCATTTTGGGTTTACCCATCTATTGCACTTTTTAGCATTTTCGTAAATTATTTTCATTAGTCCCTTCCCCCTTGGATTAAGATGGCCCTTAGGTTTTTCATCCCTTTGGTCATTTAAACTTATTTAGCATATTTCCCCTTAGTTTTATCCAACCATTGTGCCTTCATAATCCTTTGGTAGTTTATTTTTTATGTTATATTTCTCCCTTCAATTGTTTTTCCTCAATCATTGCTTGTGTTAAACTTATCACAAATTGACATTATCTATCTAGTGACACCACCACCTTTTCCCTCCATCCCATTCTCCCTCTTGGGCTTATCTTAAAACTCATACTTATTATGTGATTTCATGCACATTCACACGTACTTTTAAATCTTGTTACTCCTAATCTCGTCTGAAGCGGAAACTCCCTTCTCAAAGTGTTGTAGTGAAGATTTGTCATTCAAATTTCACTGTCCATTCAAGTTAATTTCTACTTATTTTAATTGATCAATTTTCTATAATACTCTACTTGACTCCACAACCCAATGAACATGAAATGCTAGAAGGAAATTTGCATGAAATGAATTTTGAAGATGACATTTGTTGGCCCAAGCTGGAAACTAAATGGTTTATTTGAATTATTAATTATTTTAGAATTTATTTATTTAAAGTCGAAAAAGAACATCAAAAAGAATGTCAAAGAGAAGTGCCAAAAATAACGCCAAAGAGGAGTGCTAAGGAAAATCTATGTATTTTGAGTTATTGAGAAAATTAGTTATGTATTTTAAATACAAAATCAATATTACATTTAGTTTTGTAAAATTCTTAAATAATAAAATCAAATGTGGGCAAAATCTAATTAGAGCAAAATAAGCTATAAATAGAGGTAGTGAAAAGATTGGCCTTCCAACTTTCTTTATGGGTGAATACATGTATGGGAGAATTATTTTTTCTTTCAAGCTCTTGGGGAAGGGTTGGTTGCAACGTTGTGTGTCTTATGTGTTGACCAAATTTTGGCCCTTCAGGCCAAAATTGGGTACCCCTATTTGAAAACTTAGCCACCTAAGTCTATACATTTGGCTAGGTCCAATATGCAAGTTTCATTCAGAATAAGTATTTTATACGAACCTGCAACAAATATACAAGTCCAATTCTTTCAAAAAGTTTGGTTTTGGTCTTTTGCTAAGCCTTTGCATAGTAATCCTTTCAGGTCTTTTGTTTTTGACTAAAGTGTTATTTTTTTGAACTTTTCATTCGGTCAAAGTGCCGAATTCTTTTGGATAATTTGTCTGAGACAAATTTCTCGAAGATGAAGACTAATTCCTTTGAGAAAATTATCCGAATAATTTATCCAAATGACCTTTTTAGGCTAAGGGATCATTTTCAACTTTTTTGAATGGCAGTTTACAAGTTTCAAAGGGCACTTCAATTTTTTCTGAAGGGAATTTGTAGGAAGGCTGAAAGGTACTTTACAAAAAGTCTGAAGGGCACTTCAACTTTCCCAAAGGGGCATTTTTAGAAAGCTAAAAGGACACTTACAAAAGGTTTGAAAGATTATTTTTATGGGAAGGTGGACCAAGTAGAAGTTTCAAAAGGATACTTCTCAAGCCAAAGGGGTCATTTGTAGGATTCCAAAAAGAGTTAATTCCTCAGAGAGATGGCCCAGACACATTTTTTTGAAAAGGCACTTTCAAAAAAACCCTGAAAGATTATTTAGAACAAATTATCTATGGAATTGTCTAAAGGAAAAGTCCAAGGAATGAATTCTTTTAGGAGAAGTTTGAGAGAAACAAGAAGTCTAAGGGAAATAAAAGTTTGAAGAAAATACCTGAAGGATGATGGCCCGCAAAAATTCAATTTCAAAATATGGAAAATAGTCGTTGGTGTCAAAAGGCTCGGTGGGAACCTGAAGGTGAATATAGAGGTAATAATTGGTAAAATGTCTCGAGTATTTAGTTCAATCATAATTGATTCATTTGTAACTGATTCATTTGGTGCAATTGTAACTTATTCAATTGTAACTAATTCATTTGGTGACATGGCATAGCTCACCTACCTCTCTCCCACATGCAAATGTAACTAATTCTCTCATATAGACACATGTCCAAGTGACCCTTGGACTTCCTTTGCTTGACCTCCCTCCTAAACGCTATATCTATGCATTCTTTTGGCTTGTTCAGGAGCCTCCACCGGTTATTGGAAAAACTCTGGCCAAATTTATACTTGAAAGACTGCTAAAGAAATAATAGAAGTTATGTTTCCACTCACGTGTTGTACTATTGAGTATTGGTTCAAATCCTGTTGTTCTTTTTTAGTGAGAGGTCATCTTTCCTAACACGTAATCTTCAGTTAGCTACCAAATGTGTAGAAAGAGTGTTGTTGCAGGTCCTTGTTAGTATTCTTTTCTTAGTGTATGCATGTTTTAGAAGTGGTCTATGACTGTATTCCTTATTAGAATCATCGGTTGCCCTCCTAAATTTTGACTGCCTTCTTGAATCTAACATGTGAAATGTTGATGTGATAATGCACAAGGAGTTGTGAGTTTTGTGTGAGAGAAACTTTGTTAGTTTTTAAGTAGCATATTTTTAGTCAAATATGAGGAGATAAACATTGGTGCATCACCTTCTCGATTTCTTAGTTATTTTCATGAACCCTTTTCATACATGAATTGATAGGTTAGAGAGTGATTCAAAGAATTGCATCAAGGGAACTAGCCCTACTATAGATTCATCTGAATAATATTGTCACCCATAGCAATAGAGATGTTTCCATTATGCCACTTGGATGAGGAGAGATAAGCATCTCCTCAAGGGTGTAAATCTAAGTGATAATAGTTTTTGGCATGTCTGATGGGACAATTTGTCCAAGGATTTGAATAATTATTGGTGTGTATAATTCCATTGTTGAGTAGTATGGACCTTGTGTTCCTTCATATTATTTTGATCAAGCTTATGTTGTTCATGGAATCACCTCAAACAGTTCTCCTAATTGTCCTTCTCCTAGTCAATCCCAGAGTGTTAGGGAGATAATGTTGGAGTTTGAGAAGTAAATATTGGAGATAGATAGGTCGAATGAGCAAAATAGGTATCAACAAAAGCTTATGTACAAGGAGGAGTGATTTTTTACGCAAGCTCAAGCCATGCAATCCATGAAGGAGAAACTAGTAAGATGGAGGAGTCAATCCCTTCAAGGCAATCAACCTTGTATACCTTTTTCCATCCCAAAGCAACCTTATCCTATTCCAAAGAAACCCTCCTCTTATACATCAAATCCTTTCTATAAAATAGCACTTGCTCACCAAAATAAAATGAGCCAACCTTCTAACCCATCTAATGCATTAACTACTCTTGTTGTTAATCCTTTGCACCTAGCAATCCAACACCAAAGGACATTAGAACAACCTTCTATGGAAACTAACTATTTTAATTCTTTAGATTGTGAGCCCTATTTTGAAATAAGTCATCCTATTTCTTTTGGAAAATAACACATCCATCCTCAAGTAACTCTTCCTATGCATGTGCAAACTCTTCATAGTCTTCCTCAACCTCCTCAAGTCCTTCAACATGATGTCAAGATCCCAAGTTGGAGAAATGTCTATCATGAACCAGATTAAGACCTTGAGAAAGATGAAGTTATTGCCTATCCTCAAGAAGAGAGTTCCAATCCTAATACCATGAGTTGGAATGAAATAGTGGAATCATGGGGTAAGAAAGAAGAGAAGATTATTATTCAAGAGTATGAAGTTGAAAATGAAGCTAGTCATCCTCAAGTCCCTCTTAGCCTTCCTCAAGAAACCTCTTATTTTCCATGTCAAACCTCTCATACTCCTCCTCATCATGATGATGCATATGATCTCTAAGAAATACTCTTCCAAGAGAATCTAGCCAAGCAGATTGAAGAATTAGAGTCAAGAATGAGGTTGCTTAGTCAAGGTGTAATGGAAGGTTTAGACCCAACAGAAGATCCCATGTCTAAACACACCCCATCTACACCCCTTCAAGAGAGTTACCAAGCTACATATGATGTGGATGAAGTGCTAGTCAAGTGGAAGGAAGAGAATCAATTGATTTTATCCCAAGGTTTACTTCCTCTTCCTCATGAACTTCTCAAAGAACACCCCACTTCTCATTCCCAATTTGATTTTGAGCTCACTAGTGCTCGCCTCTTTTCAAAGTCCATTCCTAAGTCCTCTCCTTCATCCCACACTCCATTTTCACTTCCTTCACCTTCCATTACCTTCCATACTCCAACTCTTGCATTTCAAACTCATGAACCTATCCATTCACCCTTCACTTCATTCCCTTCTGAAGAGGAACCTATTTTGAGGGAGGCAAGTGAGCAAGAGAAAATGCATTTTTTGGCTGATCAAGAGGCTATTCTAAGTGATGATGAAGATGAAATAATTATAGGTACTCCCCATGAGAATAATCATGGTGATCATCATCATGAACATGAGGTGGAAGGCATTATCAAAGATGAACAATGTAGTCAAATCATATTTCAAGAGGTGGTTGTTCTAGGAGGTTTTCATGAGAATAAGGTTGAAGAAGTGACTCTTGAAAGTGACATTATTCAAGGAGAAGATATAGGTTATACATACATGCAAATGTTCCCAAAATATGAAGATGATATTGACAAAAGTCACTTTTCAACGTTGGATGGAGAATGTAAGCATGGTGAGCTCTCTTTCCATTTGTTGGATGAACCTTCTTGTTGCTTTGATGAAGATAATGACCATGCCATGGGACCTAAGTTGAATGAGGCTCAAGATCATGTTGTTGAGTAGCTAAATAATCTTGTTTGTGAACAATAAGGAGAGGGATCACATTGGTTTGACAAAATCATTGAGGAAGGAGTTCTTGATCAAGAAAATGATGATTTTTAGAATAAGAAAGATTTTGCCTCAGCTCAAGCATCACAACAACCACCCTTCCCCAAGAGAGCCATGAGGAAGTAAGAGATCAGTTTGACAATCTTATCAAAGAGATAGAAAAGAATGACTTGGTCCATGATACATACCAAGAGAGCCATGAGTCAAATGAGCCATATAATGATGATATTGTAGCCATTGATGCCTTGATAGACTACACCCACATGAAGGACCAGCATGAAACATACCTCAAAGAGAAATATGAATACATGGATGTGGAAGATATGTTTAAACCTGATGCATTGGAATACATGCCAATCAAGATGGAAAACAAGAAGGGTGAGTCACCAAGTTTTCACTCCAACAAATTAATTGGTTACCACCATGAATTTTCTTACCATGAAGGAGACCTAAGAAGTTTCCCCTTTGATCCAGGAGGAGGAGAAACATATCATGTTAGATGTACATATTAGTTTGATTTCAGTTGTGTCTTATTTTTTCCCAAAGTGATTATGCACATGTGTTTGTCTTGTGTCTTGCTTTGCCTTATGTCTTGTTTATTTTGCTCTTGTTGTGTGTTGTGTCTTGTAGCATGGGTTTTCCTTCAGGTCTGGTGTGTTTTTCAAGGTTTTGAGTCATGGCCAATGTTTCCTTGTTTGAGTGTCCTTAAATGACTCGATGTCTAATGGATTAATTTGGCTACTAGTATGGTCAGTATAGCAGGCATACCACCGTTACAAGTCACTAATTTGTTGACCAAATTTTGGCCCTTCATGCCAAAATTGGGCACCCCTATTTGAAAACTTAGCCACCTAAGTCTATACATTTGGCTAGGTCTAGTATGCAGGTTTTATTCGAAATAAGTATTCTATACAAGCCTGCAACAAATGTACAAGTCCAACTCTTTCAAAAAGTTTGGTTTTGGTCTTTTGCTAAGCCTTTGCATAGTAATCATTTTGGATCTTTTGTTTTTGAGTAACATGTTATTTTTTTGGACTTTTCATTCGACCAAAGTGCCAAATTCTTTCAGACAATTTGTCCAAGACAAATTTCTCGAAGACGAAGACTAATTCCTTCGGGAAAATTATTTGAACAATTTCCCCAAAGGACCTTTTCAGGGTAAGGGATCATTTTCAACTTTATTGAAGGGCAATTTACAAGTTCTGAAGAGCACTTCATTTTTTTCGAAGGGCACTTTAGTTTTTTTTTAAGGGCATTTGTAGAAAGGCCAAAAGGTACTTTTAAAAAATTCTGAAGGGCACTTCAACTTTCTCGAAGGGGCATTTTTATAAAGCCTAAAGGACACTTGCAAAAGGTCTGAAAGATTGTTTTTATGGGAAGTTGGACCAAACAAAAGTTTTGAAAGGATACTTCTCAAGTCGAAGGGGTCATTTTTAGGATTTTGAAAAGAGTCAATTCCTCAGAGAGATGGCCTAGACACATTTTTTTGAAAAGGCACTTTCATAAAAAGCCTGAAAGATTGTTTGGAACAAATTGTCTATGAAATTATCTAAAGGAAAAGTATGAGAAATGAATTCTTTTGGGAGAAGTCTGAGGAAACAAAATTTTGAAGAAAATACCTGAAGGATGATGGCCTGGAAAAAGTTAGTTTCAAACTATGGAAAATAGTCATTGGTGTCAAAAGGCTCAATGGGAACTTGAAGGCGAATATTGAGGTAACAAATGGAAAAATATCCTGAGCATTTGTTTCAATCGTAACTGATTCAATTGTAATTGATTCATTTGGTGTAATTATAACTTATTCAATTGTAATTAATTCATTTGGTGACATGGCATAGGTCACCCACCTCTCTTCGACATGCAAATGTAACTGATTCTCTCATATAGACACATGTCCAAGTGACCCTTGGACTCCCTTCGTTTAACCTCCCTCCCAAAGGCTATATATATGCATTCTTTTGGCTTGTTTAGGAGCCTCCACTGGTTATTGGGAAAAATCTAGCTAGATTTGTACTTGAAATACTTTTGAATAAATAATACAAGTTATTTTTCCACTCACATGTTCTATTATTGAGTATTGGTTTAGATCCTGTCGTTCTTGTTTAGTGAGAGGTCATCTTTCCTAACATGTAATCTTCAGTTACCTACCAAACATGTAGAAAGAGTGTTGTTTCAAGTCCTTGTTAATATTCTTTTCTTAGTGTATAGATGTTTTAGAAGTGGTCTATGATTGTATTCTTTCTTAGAATCATCTGTTGCCCTCCTAAATTTCGAATGCCTTCTTGAATCTAACATGTGAAATGCTAATGTGACAATGCACAAGGAGTTGTAAGTTTTGTGTGAGAGAAACTTTGTTAGTCTTTAAGTAGCACATTTTCAGTCAAATAGGAGGAGATAAACATTGGTGCATCACCTTTTTGGTTTCTTAGTTGTTTTCCTGAACCCTTTTCATATGCGAATTGATAGGTTAGAGAGTGCTTCAAAGAATTGTATCAAGGGCACTAGTCCTACTAGAGATTCATCTCAATTATCACCCACATCAACATAGATGTTTTCATTGTGCCACTTGGATGAGGAGAGCTAAGCGTCTCTTCAAGGGTGCAAATCCAAGTGACAACATTATGTACTTTTCTAGATCTGAGCAATAAAATACAAGCTAATGAGTGAGATCATTCTTTGGATTTGTGGAGTTTTTATGTTCTTTATTTGTTAAATTTGTATTAATGTTTATAGATAGATAAGCCATTGAAATTTTGTATATTTCTTGGTTTTGTGCAACTCATGATATTTCCAAATTTTGTGTTGAAAATCATGTGTACAGGTTTTGTTTTATGTGGACTCAACTTGAGTTTTGAGGAGAATTTCTACTTCCATGATAGCCTTTTATTCTCATTAATTTTTTTGCTTCTATTTCCATTTTTTTATGAGAGGGAGAATTTATAACCACTTCGTTTAAAAAAGAGTTATTCATGTGATTCTCAAAGTTTATTTCAAAATGAGTTGCTTACCTTCGGCTCTTTTCTTTTTCCATTTTCAACTTTTTTAATTTCTTATTTTTGTTTCATTTTTATGCTTTCCAATTAAAATTACATAAAAAACCCAAAAAACCATATCCTACAAGGGAGCTACTCCTCTAAAATGTAGGACAAAAACACCATCCCAATAGTCATTTATTTAATCATTGAAAAATTGTGGTGTTGTTCATTGGACGAGTCAATAAAACCTGGAAAAGTACAAACAACATAAAATTTTGTCAACAATTTTTTTGGCGACTCTATTGAGGATCAAATGGTGCATTCAATTTATAAAATCCAAATAGAATCTTCCCCTTTCAAATGAATATTGGTGACTCTATTGAAATGAAACTTGGAAATGATGGAATGAAGACCATCATTTTGATATTTTGAGTTTCATATCGGTGCCCAAGGTTTTATTTATGATTGCAAAAATTTGTAGCATGGAGAATGGAGATTATGCCCATCTCATAAACATTTGGTTGTAAACCAAAAAAAAAAAAACAAGGAATAATTTATAAGGTAGTCTGATTGGATTCTTGCAAGTGATGATGTAGACACAAATGTTTTCCTCTTTATACATTTCTTTTAAAGAAAATCCAATTTGTGAGGTTTTTAAATGCATTTACAAACATTTTTCTCTAGAAAAGTATAATTATAAGCTAAAACAGTTGCTTGAAGAGATGGGAAAGGATATATATGTGATAGCATGGGTGTAATGGAAGTATTTGTGTTCACAATCACAAAAAAAAATCAGATGCTTCCAAGCATTATAACTTAAGAGAAATGAGTTCTCGAAGGTTGTTGTTTGAGATAATTGCAAAGTCAAATTTAACATTCTCAATGGACCTTAGAAAAATTGGGCTAGGTGACTATGATGCTTTGATGGATTTCAAGGTTTCATAAATATATATATATATATATATATATATATATATATATATATATATATATATATATATATATATATATATATATATATATATTGCCTCTTGGAAAGGTAGTGATCCCTGCACAGGGAAATGGTTTGGTGTCCATTGTGAAAACAATAGGAAAATTCATCTAATACTGGAGAGTTCTCACCTTAAATTAGTTGGTCTAGACCAGTTGAGAGTCTTAATCCTGGAAGTAAATTCATTAAATGGCACCCTACTAGATTCAACCAAGTGGAGAATCATAATTTTTTTGTTTCTCTCATACAATGATAGAATTGAGTTCCCTGCCTTCATTTATCTCATTGTTAGATCAATTGTGGAGGCTTATTTTTTCTAGGCAGAGGCATAATAGTCAAACATAGACTACCCATTGACACATAGGCTAGCACAGGGACATAATAATTTGGGTGTTCAAAACAAATTAATCCAAGTTTAAATTTGGGGAAGAAGGTGTCAGCGACTAATTTGAATGGTAGGGTTATCAAGTGAGTTTGTGGTGGGTCAGCGAATGGTGAAATAGTTGTTAAAAATAATTGCCTCTGGTGAAATAATTGTTTAAAATAGTCATGGGCACCAAGTTTTGGAATAGAAGATTGGGATTCAAGGTTTGAACTAATCCATTTGCAGAGTTCAATTTATTTGGTGATCTATTTGTTAGGAAATAGTTCTAACATTAGTCTTTTTACATGTGGTAAAAAATCTTGTTACTATTTACCATGTGTTAGTTACCACAGTTATATGCAAAATTGCTATTGGATTAGTTATTCAAATATATTGATAACAATATATTCATTTAATAGTCAATTTGTTAACATGAGTCAATTATGTGAGATATTGGTGGAGATTGTATCTCCCCAATTATAGGAATGGTTTTCCTATATAATGTAATAGTATTTTCATTAATAAAATATGTTACGTTGACTGACTACAATTTTATTGTGCTCTTCACATGTTCGAGCCTTCGGCTCTTTATGTTTTGTTTTAGGTATTTAGTATTTAAGTTTAGTTTTTTAATTTATTTCGGTGTCATCTTTTGAAGTTTAGTGGTTTTATTTTTTATTACGAGAGGTTTTGTGTTATAAATCATGGTTTTTGTTTTAATAGTTTTAGTAAAACGTTTTTTATAATTTAATTTTATAAATGCTTTTTTTATATTGAATTTTGATTTGTTTTAAGTGTTAGGTTTGAAATAAGATTTTGTTAATTGTGATTAGTTAAGTTTATTAGTGAAGTTTTATATTTATTTATATATTTAAGATAATATTTTTTTATTAGTATTTAATAGTTCAAGGTTTTTTAGACATAAGTATTTTTTTATGATCTCCTAATATAATTGTTTATATTGTGTTTTATATTTTTTTAAATTAATTTTTTATTTTTAGGTATTTTTTTTTAATAAGTGTTTATATTTTCATATCTAAGTGGTTAATTTTTAAGTCGTATAGTATTTGAGTTATTTATTTTAGAGTCATGTTTTTAAGTTGTGAGTCATTTTTTAAATTAAAAGTGTCATGTCATTTTAAGTCCTTATTTTGTCAAAAGTAAAGTCATTCATGTTTAGAGTGTCCTTTTGTTTAAAGTATGTGTTATTGTTTTTGAGTTAAAGTTTTCAAATAAGTCTTAAAAGATAATCTTCAATAAAGTAGGATTTTCAAAATCGTATATTTGTAATCAAATGCATTATCGATTGAAACCGACATTCGAATTTCTCACCCCTTGTTAGAACTAGGGGGTGAATGTTAGGAAATAGTTCCAACATTAGTCTTTTTATATGTAGTAGAAAATCCTGTTACTATTTACCGTGTGTTAGTTACCATGGTTATATGCAAAATTGACTATTAGATTAGTTATTCGAATGTATTGATAACAATATATTCATTTAATAGTCAGTTTGTTAGCATGAATCAGTTATGTGAGATATTGGTGGAGATTGTATCTCCCCAATTATAGGAATGATTTTCTTATATAATTTAATAGTATTTTCATTAATAAAATATGTTATGTTGACTGACTAAAATTTTATTGTGCTCTGCACATGTTTGAGCCATTGGTTCTTCACCAAAATGAGGTAACACCCACACTATTATCTAGTGTCAAGTTTTCTATTATGGCCTTCCCATCATAATTATTCCACTGGATGTCATAAACATAATTCTTATAAATAGGGAGTTTTTCATAGCATTTGAACAAATCCAACATACACATGAGGCTCAATATTATTTTGAATCCTTAAGGATTGTTTATGATACTTGGGTTGAGAATGAGTTTTGCATGAGCTACCTCATCTCAAGCATACGCAATTGGCATATCAATACTAAGGATAATGAATTTTTTCAACTAAAATACACAAATATTATTATAGATACTTCAAACAAGCCATATGGATTCGAGATGGTTCAATCCCTTTTTTGATGATTAGATTAGGCCCAAATTTCATCTCAAAATAGAGTACAAAGTGGTCACTTTAGACATGTTTTTATGAACCATTTTATGTTTTTCAAAATATATGCAAAGTCAAGGAAAGTTTTTTTAGCAAATGAAGGCAATCAGGGCATTCTGGCAAGTAAATAGACATAATTTTTGAGACAATGATTTGGCTCAGCAGCGCATGCTCATTTCCCATATGATTAGGATAAACAAATTGATTGAATATGGACATGGGATGGATAAGACATTGGTCACTGATGAGTTATGGGATTCTCTTGCATTTTTATAGGGAATGCAGTCCCATAGTCAAAACCAGGATTATAGTGAAAATATTTTAGTCAAATTTCACTACCCATTCAGATCAATTTCCATTGATTTTAATATTTCAATCTTTTGTAATGTTATACTTGACTTTACAACCCAATGGGAAAGGCACCATTGTAGGTAAATTTTCATGGAATTAATTTTAAAGATGGCTTTTATGGGCCAAAGCTAAAAATTAAATCGTTTATTTAAATTATTAATTATTTTAGAGTTAATTTAATTATTTAAAGTTATAAAAGAATGCCAAAAAGAGCATAGAAGAAGATTGCCAAGGAATTGTTATGTGTTTGGATACATTGATTAATTTTTTATATATAAATAATTAAGTATTTGAAATGCAAAATCACCATTGCACTTATTTTTTTTAAATTTTTAAATAATAAAATCAAATGTGGGCAAGCTCTAATTAAAGGAAAATAAGCTATGGGAAGAGTTAGTGAAAATATTGGCTTTCCAACTTCCTTTATGAGTGAAGACATACACAAAAGAAAATATGGATTATGAGAGAGGGGTTATTTTTTCTTTAAAGCTCTTGGGGAAAGATTGGTTGCAACTTTGTGTGTGTTATGTACTTTTCTAGATTTGAGCAATGGAATACAAGTGCATGATATCATTCTTTGGTTTGGTGGGTTTTTTATGCTTTTTATTTATGAAATTTATGGTGTTGTTCATAGATATATAAACCATTAAATATTTACACTCTTCTTGGTTATCTGAAACTCACAATATTTCCAAACTTTGTGTTGAAAACTACATGTATGAGCTTTCTGCCAAGTTTACCTAATCTAAATTTAGAGGAGACTTTGACCTTCCATGCAATCATGTTGTTCCCATAACATCTATTGCTCTTCTATTCATTTTTGTGTGAGAGGAATAATTTATAGGCACTTCATGATGGAAATCAGAATAGGAATAATAGTGTTCACAATATATTCAATGAAAAAACATTATTATGTACAACATATTCAAGATTTTTATGGATTACGAAAGCAATTGTCAAAATCAAGTAGCCAACAATAAGTTGTAACTCACCTGGATAAATAAAAATTAATTAACAAACTCCATTATTCAAAGGGGTATAGAAAATGAAGGAAACTGAATAATGACTCTAAAGTCATCAAAGAAATATTGCAACTACAACTAGTACATTGTACCTCCTAGTACTAATCAAAACTGATATTGATCCATAAATAAGTCTATCCTACAAGTTATACCATAAAAGGCCAATGAACATGATCAAAGCCTACTCATCTCCTATGATCATTCATGCCATACTATAGTAGAACATGATCAAAGCATGTCCAATTACATCAATCCACATGAGGTTTCACCTAGAAGCCCACCAAAGTGAATAACTTGTACTATGTATGGAAAATCTTGTGGATGTCCAACAATCGTTGATGACCTTTGCTCAATAATGTTGGTGCTAACAACCCCTATCAACTTATACTATCACTGACAACTAATCAAAGACTAACCAATGTTATATCTTATCCCTTATCAGAGGAGAGGTGAGAAGCTATACAATGAGAAAAACAAAATCAAATAATCATGTTTGTTCCATGTCATAAATATCAATAATAGAAAGGCAAAACTAGAAAAAATCAAGAACACAAGCTAATTTTTTTTTACTATAATAGATCCAGGTCTTGGGCCTAGTAGCTTGTAGAAAATGAGAATCATTAATCACTTGGAACAAGTTTTTAGGCCCATTGGGATCATAGATCTTGGCCATATAGGATGCTTTTTGATCAGATGAAGTGTTAGAATAACCTGAGTAACTAGAGTAATCAGAAGATCTATCACTAGAATATCATGCATAATTTGTTTCAGCTTTCTTTTTGTAAATAGAGCGAGGTCATCGAGGACATACATCTACAAAATGTCCAATATGACCACATTTGAAACATCTAGGATCTTTATTATGTCAACGAGATCTATAAGAAGTTGAATCACTAGAAGAACTACTTGAGTGAGAAGAGTGTATATAGTGATGTTTGTGTTAGAAAAATCCTGGAGAGTGTCAATGAGAATGTTGTGGATATTATCTAGAATGGTGTGGAGAGTGTTTTAGAGAATGTATCATAAAGTGTTTTAGAGAATATTTTTGAAACTACCTTTATTCATGGAAATTATCTATGTGATATGATTTGGCCTTTGTATAATGAGCCTCTTTAGTAGGCTTACTTTTTTTATTTGTAAACTACTGCCCATGCTAAGTCAGAAGCTCACAAATAGAGTCAAACATTGCACCATTGAGATTATCATTAAGCTCCAACATTTTAACAAAGTTGGTATGTGTAGCACTGAGGCCATTTAGTGTGATGGAAATAAGCATGTCATAATCAATTTTTATGCATGTTATGTAGTGTTCTAATTTCAATGTCTTCATCCATAAAATATATTTTGAGACGTCTTCATCATTTTCTAGTTTATTGTTTAAAAGTTTCATGACAAGATCAATTTTCTTGTATGCAAGTTGTTTATCATACAAGTCTTTTAATGTTTTCAATACTCTCCATGCTCTAGATTTAACAAATTTAATATGGATAATCACATGTGTAATGCAGAATGATTTTAGTAGTGCAAGTGCATGTTTATCATACTTTTAGTACTCCATCAGTTTGGTGGGTTCAGTGGGTGGTGCGGTTTCTTTCTCTGTTATTTCTCAAAAATCATTAAAAATGAGCATATTTTCTGTGTAAGCTCATTTTCTTGTAATTTTTAGGTGTTAATCAACCATTTTTAGAGATTAAGCTTACAATGTTAGCTATGATCACAAAGAAATATAACAACAAAAAAAGGAATGCTACTTGGGGCTTTGCATTGACCCTCGTAAGTAGATTCAAAATACA
Organism: Torreya grandis; assembly: GCA_037957365.1. Taxonomy (NCBI): domain Eukaryota; kingdom Viridiplantae; phylum Streptophyta; class Pinopsida; order Cupressales; family Taxaceae; genus Torreya; species Torreya grandis. The sequence continues at coordinate 2,483,749 of JARHVA010000051.1, read as the reverse complement.
ATATAAATATTTCTAGGGCCTTGTCTAAGTATAGGTTGAAAAATAAAATGATATCATTAGACCCTTATATCTCTAAAAATTAAAATTTTCACCCCTTATAACTCCTTTACAAGTTTAAATGAGATCAAAAAGAAATTTTGATCAAAATATAAGACCAAAGGGTGTCAAACCTTTGACCCTTCTAGCTTTAAGTAACTAACAAAGGTAGACTATCCAACTCACCCTTAATCAATTTGAACATGTAAAGGGATAATGTTATACTTACCTATTGACTTTTGAGATGTGAAATAAAAAATAAAAATAAGTATTACTTGCATTTATATGCATGAATTGCCATTTCACCACATCTTTTCCTTTGATTGTTCTAGTGGACCACTGATTTTAGGTTTTGTAAGACTTCTCAAACTATTTTCGACACATTGTGGAGCCTAGAAAGCTGATGTGGAGCCTCCTAAAATTTGTTGTCAATTTTATTTGAAGACTTTGAAAAATCTGTACCATATTTATCTGCTATGTAATGCTTGAATGCTTTAGAAATGATTTTGGATAATGCATGTAATCAGATTAATTCCATTGCACCAATTTTCATTGCCTTTTATGCCATTTTGCTTTTGGGAGTGTTACACCACACTAATCTAATGTGGAATTCAATGAAAATTTATAATTTTGCTTTGATTTATCCATCCGATAACAAGATTTATTACAACAATCATAATAGTTTTCAATGATAAGACTATTGTAATGAAAGAGCTTAATGACAAACATCAATGAATATTGAAAAGTCTTCTAAGGTTTCTAGAAAATAGGGATTGTGTTGATTTCAAAAATAAAGACCCGAGGTGGGCAAGTGTGAACCTAGGTTTCTTCATGTGCATCCAATATTCATGGTCAGTGTGAGACATGATGTAAAATAATCAATGTTAAACAAAGCCAAATCGAACTTGATTTTATTTTAGGCTACATCAAAATCTATATACTTCACTATGGTACAGGTTTGGATTTCTTTATCTTCAATCATTCTAAGCTCTAAATGTCCTCTTGCATAGCTTCATCCGAGCTTTGATACCACTATTGGGGATTGGAATAGGAGGAATAGTGTTCACAATGTGTTCAATGAAAAAGCATTCTTATGTACAAAGTATGTAAGTTTTTTATGGCTTATGAAATCAGTTGTCAAAACCAACCAACCAACAACGAGTTGTAACCAACCCAAATAAATAAAAATTAATTAAAAAACTAAGCAAAACATTTAGATCATAAATGACCCAATAATGCATTTAAATATAAGTTATTTAGACAGATCTCTATGTTTATTCCACTATGGGTTTCTCATCTTTTCCTCCATTCTTCTTTCATTTTTAGCTTTCTCTATTTCCCCTTTTTTTTAATTTTTGTGCTTTCTGATTAAAATTACACTGAAACTTTAAAAACCCATATCTTACAAAGGAGATCCTCCTCCAAAATGGTGATTTATCTAATTATTGAAAAAATGTGTTATTCATATTGGACAAGTGAGTAAAATGATAAAAACACAAGCGACATAAAATTTTGTCAACATGTTGTCAATTACTAGCATGTCAACATTATAACATCTTACCTTTTTTATAACTACTCGCGGTCCTCATCTTCTTGTTCCCATTTTGCACTTGAGGCACACTTAGGTTGGACATAACATTTCACTTTCTTCTGAAGTGTAAGTCCAAGAGTATTTAAGCATATATGTTTCTAGATTACCAAATAGATGCTAGGTGTAAGATATCTTTTTTGTCTCCTTAAAAATCCATTGAATTTCCTTCCAAATGTGTATGGAAGAAGAAAACTAGAAAAAGGTAAAAAAAATTCAAAATATAAATTTAAAAAAACAATCAAAATGAAAATTAAAAAGATGAAAATCATTCAAAAGTCAAATTACAAAAAATATGTGATCAAATAAATTTTACACCCTTATCCTAGTTGAATCTCAAAGTTCATAATTATCATTTTAGTATATTCAAAGGTCCATTGGAGTGTAATATACCAATTGACTAAGATATGAAGCCCCATATGTGTCATTCATGTCTCTTTCCTTTTAACAAAACTACCCAATCCTTGTAATTGGTTGATGGTTCTAGTGGGGTCCTAAGGAATGGGGAACACATCATGGGATGGTAGGAAACTTTACTTTCATGAATAACACTTACGGGATAATTCATATACTTTACTACTTAGCCCAAGATTTAGACTTGTTAGATAGGGTTCATAAACCTTTGAGTGTCAAAAGCTCTTAGACTTACCCACCTTATTAGATTGTCTTGTCTCCACTTAAATATTTCACATCACCATTATGGTGCAAGATCTCATTAAATTCACACATCTTGTTCCCAATTTTCCTTTGATGGATATTGTTGCTAGTTGACCACAACTTTACACTCCATTCCTATACCATGCTTCAAATTTGACTCTTTTATTCTATCTTTGTCTAAAGATTTGTGAGTTTAAGATTACAAGACCTTATGAATTCAAAAAATCCTTCCTCACAAACTTTTACTTCTCATTTTCTCTCCTTTGTTCTAGCTCAAACTAAAGGTTTATGAGTTTAGAATTGTAAAAACTTGGGGATTCAATGGAGCCTTTCTCGTAAATGTTCATCTCTTGATTTCACCATTACATTCACACCATTTTTTCATCTTAGTTTTGGCATTAGATGGTTTTTTTAATTCCAACAATAAATTATTGCACAAGCATCAATTTGGTTCTAACTTATTTATTTTATTTTATTTCATCATATCTTATGATTTCTAATATTTGATATATGCTTACATTTGATATCTTATTATCTCTCTTTCTATCACATCTTTCATCTTATTATATTTTTCTATCTACTTACATCAAATGTTTCATTTTTTATTTTCTTAGCACATCTTTTGTTTTGTCAAGTATTTTCTATATAGTTAAATTAGATGTCACTTTTTTACTATTATTTTAATAATTTTACACTTTTCCATTAGTTCTTGCATCTTATGACATGTGAATGCTCATATTTGTTAAATTAAAGAATGTGACATTATAAAATATAATATCACCATGTTAAAATGCAATAACTCAAATAATATCATCTCAAGAACATAACATACACATATAGAGAACCATATGGAACAACCATTATATACATCTATCAAAAAAAATTATATATCATAGTACATTCAAACTATTATGCACTGACTACAATCCTATTTGGTTGAGGGGTTACACTTTTTGAATATTTATCTCCTCTAAAGAATCAACCAAGGGGCTACTCTCTAAATTACAATAATTGTGCACCACTACTTCCAACTTTGCATCCTCTCGCTACACTAGAAATAATTTTCCCAAAGCTTCAAAATCCCCAAATCTCCACTTGAAATATAAAAAATAAAGGTATTTAACCCCTATTTGTAGCTTCCAAATAAAATTTTCAAAATTTCTCTCTTATATATTGTATACTCACCATATATTTGCAACAATAGTTCCTATTGGTGAACTAAAAGAAGCACTAAACTCTTAGTGTCACAAGTAATTTAACGATACTAATAGATATTGTTGGGAATTTTTTTAAAAAATCACTTATTTTAAAGGCTTTCTAAGCTTGTCTCAATACATTTTTGGTACCTTACTCATTATTCTAATAGCAGTGAGCTAAGTAATTAAAGGTACATATATTCATTTATGTTATTTTTATTAATTTAATATTTACCATCATAAATTATACCACTTTATTATTTCATTTGTCATACTATTTTATTTTATTAAAGCATCTCACATTACATAATTGTGAAAATTGATGAGCTTTGGGTGAGGCATATGTATACACCTTATTTTCACTTACTGACACTTTATTCTTGCATGACTCATTAACACATTAATCCCCTTGAGTGTACATCATAATGATTACACTATAATTTGGAACGTATGACTCATGGAAATTTGTGAGAGATTTTGTCATGCTTATCATTTCTTACTACCACCTTCATTACACTATGACATAAGCTTTGCTTGTCCCCTGAGGTCTGTGCTATAAATTTTGCCTCTTTTTTTTAATTTATGTGCCTTTATCAAATATCATTGTCCTAGTCAATGAAATATTTTATTTCCTCTATTATGGCTAACATAATCAGTTGGACCAACAACATATTGATTATGTTGGATAATTTTGTATGCCATCAATCAGGTTGATGATGTTGACTAGATTCAAGTTTTTACTTTTAAGTTTTAGATTTTTATTTATAGGGTTCCTAATTTAATTTCTATAAATAATAAACATATAATCCCCTCTTATTGTGTATGAAAATCCACATTATGAATAAGAATAAAAATTAGGGATAAGGATCTTACACTTAGGAAAGATGAGTTAGCACAAGGACTTAAAGTATCAAGGAAAAAAACTGAGTCAACACAAAGTATTGTTGACAATTTTTGACCCTACGGGTCAAAATTACAACCTTTATCATTCAAAAAATTTCTTAAACATGCCTGTTAAAGAAGGGGAAGAGGACCAAGCCGAGGGGATACTTTGAAGAAGCTTAAGACAAAATTCCTTCAGACTTTTTATCTAAAGGAAATATGAGAAGAGGGGTACTCTACAGTTATTTTTCAAGGTGGTACTTTCCTTTTGAAGAAGGACCATTTTTATAAGCCTGAAGGGCTTGTTAGAAAGGAAAAGGACCCTACAATTGTCTGAAGGAATTCTTTCGGACAAATTGTTTGAAAGAATTCCTTCGAAAGGAAGCTTGCAGGAAAGAAAGGTTCAAATCCTTCAGACATTCTGTCTGAAGGAAAGGAAACAGTCCATTCAAGAATCCTTAAGGATATGTACCCTTTAGGAAGGTACATTAAAAAAATCTTGAAGGTTATGTACCCTTCAGGAAAGCTCAAAGGCACAGTTTTAAGGGACATTATAAGAATCTTGAAGGGTACCAACCCTTCGGGGAAGTTCATCACAAATATGTCGAAGGGTTGTCTTTTGGGAGAAGACCATTTATAAAATCCCAAAAGGCTATTTCATATGTCGAATGGTTCTTTTCGTGAAGCCCAAAGGGCATTTCTCAAAGGAAAAGGATGCTTTCAATAATTTCAACGGGTATCTACCCTTCGAAAGGGATGCACAGACCATTTTTAGAAATCCCAAAGGGAACTTTACAAAGCAAAGGGATATGTCAATTGCCAAGGTCCATTACATAAATATTGAAGGGTATCTATCCTTTGAGAAGGTTCCAACCCAAAAATTTGAGGGACCATTTTGAAAAGCTTGAAGGCATGAATACTCATAGACAAATTGTCTACAGGAAATGGAACAATCAAAAAAAGCCTGAAGGGCACTTTCCCTTCAGCAAAGTCAATTTAAAAAAATCTGAGGGGTGGTCAAAGATTTTTGAAGGGTCATTTGGAGCAACAGGGACACTTTAGAAATCTTGAAGGGCTTTTTCCCTTCAAGAAAGGTCATGGACAAAAGTCCAAAGGAATTCCTTTGGACAAATTATTCAAAAGAATTCCTTCAGGAGACTTGGACAAGGAGATAAGCCAAAGGAAAGGATGAACAAAAATCCCATGGAAATAGAATTCTTTTAAACTTTTATATGAGGAAATAGATAAAATTTTGAATGAATTCCTTCGAACAAATTCTCTGAAGGAATTCCTTCAAGAAAGGAAAGGAGAAACCCAAAGAGGAAAGTCTCAGACCTTTTGTCTGAAGACAAAAGCCCTTAAGAATAAGCCCAAAAGAATAAATCTAAAACAAATACTTGCAAGGGGAAAGTCACGTAATGAGGGAGAGAGACAATTCTTGTGGATAATTTGTCCACGGGAAAGTGAAAGGACAGAAGCCCGAAATAATAAACTCAAGTAAATAAAGGAAAAAATGTTGCAAAGAAATAGACAAAAGAAAAGCCAAAAACTTCTTTCAAACTTTTTGTCTAGAGGAAATAAACAAGGATTGAACATTACAAAGAATTGATAACTTCGATGGAAAGGAAAGAGGAACAAGACAAAGGAGATGAACAATGAACAGGGAAAAGCCAAAAGAAATTTTGTAGGAAATAGCATAGACAAACAACAAAACATGCACAGAAATGAAGAACCAAAATGTAAAGGAGTTGAATAGTCAATAAATAGGTTAATAAGCATGCAAAGTGGTCCAAACAATATTAGGCACATCTAGGTATAACCATTTCAGCATGACACCTTGAGTTCTAAAGACGGAGACTCATTTACATGAAGGACTCAAGTTATTTCATGTTGGAGAGCTTAATGTGATTTACATGCATACACTCTTGTTGGTTCCAAGATTTTTAAATGTTCCAATGGTTCAAAAGGAATTCTAAGTTTGGCATTAGTGTTGTTTTCATACAAAGAGAAGCCTTTCAAACATTCCAACAACTCAAGAAGAGTTCCATTTTTGGAGATGGGCGTGGATATCATGTATGAGGCAAATTAGTCCAAGCTTGAGCCCACCATCTATTTTTTAATGCAAAAGGATTTTTCATGCAAGACAAAAGATAAGAAAAGACAAATTTAGAAGGCTTTATTATCTTGGCATTACAAAAATTGGACTTAGGCTGGAGTAAGAGTTGTCTTCTTCTTCTATTTTCAACACCAACCTCTTGGATGTGGTGTATTTTTCTATATAATTTGGCTTTTCAGCCTTGAATTGTATCCCTCTTTTGGCAAGATAAAATTCTTCCAAAGATTGAGTTGTAACTTTTTTTCATATTAATAGAAGGACTTTTGTTTTCAATTTCCAGCAAACTGGTATAGTGTATTTTGTCATTGATTTGCATAAGTGATAGAGTTTGCTTCCTTGCCAAGTCTTGATTCTTACCTAATTACTAGCTAGTCAAATTATGCAGGTCATGCTCTATATTTATGTGTCTTTTGGCTAAAATTTTAGTGGATGTAAGTGGCTAATTAGTGCCTTCAATCAAGCCTATTATTTCATTCCCCTCAAGTTTTAGTTACTAGATCAAACTTTTTCGTGAAATACTTATGCATATTGGTCAATTGGAGTTTAAATTTTAGCCTTTCTATTGTCTAAATCAATGTTTTTAGGAGTCTAATTGAGTGGATCAACCAATCATTCAGGTGTATCAGCATCATTAAATAGGATTTCCGTTCAAGTTTCTCTCTCTTTTCCTGGCAATTTGTAGTGTAGAGCAAAGGTCCTAATTGATACACCAAAGGGAGCTAGCCCTTATAATCTAGAGATTCAATCCATTGATTAGATCACCCATAACCTAGGATTGTTTCCATGTTTTAGCAAACTGTGAAGGCCTAAAACTACCTTCACAAGGGTGCCGGTCTGATTGACAACAAGTATTTAGTCTTTAAAGTCCTCAACTTGTGTCTACTTAGGTGTTCTTATTTCCAACTTTACTTCACCTACAACCATCTCTCACAAAGTGATACAAGCCAAGGAGGAGAATAATGTGTGGATAAGTCAACCCAAGGTAAGTATCCATAACCATATACTCTTTATTTTGTACTTTGATTAGTATATTAGATCAATTTATTTTATTTATATCAATGCTTATATTAGTACATTATTATATTTGCATCCTCTTGATTTATACCTCGTGGTTACTATTTAATGACACTTATAAAACTCTTATATTAGATACATCATGGTTACCTCTTAATAGAATTTTATTTTATTTTATTATCCTTATAGCTCGTACTTCAACATCTAATGACACCTTGGATCTAGTTAAGTTTTATGTTTTCTATTATTTATGTAGATTCCCCTTTTATATCCTTTACAACTTCCTTACTCACTTCCCTTGTCTATAGCCCCAAACTGCTTTGGGGATCAATGTCTTATATGTGTATTTGATCTAGTGTGGTCTTCTACCTTTTATAAATATTTTAGGCTTACATACATACTCAACTTCCTGGACTCCAAAAACACACTTAGAAGGACTCATATAAAGTTGGTGTTACTTTAAAAGAGTTAGTAAAAATTTATCAACATGGTGCAAATGGTCTTCCCATATTTTATTGTAATAAATATAACATTAAAGAAAACCAAGACAAACTTCCTAGAAATAGCTTTGAATATATAATTTATCGTACTTTTAAATGTAAAAGGGGTGTTTTTGGAACCATAAGGAACTACAAGAAACTCATAGTAACCCTCATGTATTACGAATGTTGTTTTGGCAAAATAATCCTCCTTGATTATGATTTAATGATACACTGACTTGAAATTTATTTTTGCAAAAAAATAGCTCTAGTTAACACATCTAGAAAATAATCAAGTACATGAATAGGAAACTTATATTTGATTGTAAAATTATTAAAATTTATGTAGTCTGACCACATGAAACAATTTTCATCCTTCTTACACACCTTCTTATTGGTGAAGAATATGCGCTTTCACTTTGAAAAATAATACTTGCTTCAAGCATCTCTTGAACCATCATTCCATTTCATTAGTTTTCACATATAGATATATTTAGGGTCTTATGTTAGGAATATGTCTCCTTAATACAAGTTGAATGGCATATCTCCAAATATGACATAATTTTTTCTAATAATAGACTAAATATATGGTGGTGTTGATGACTAGTGTTGTTGAGCTTATAATTAAAATAATTATGCCATAAAACTAGAGAATATTTTTTGAAGTAACTTCAACATTTGATGAGAAATCACCATATGTGAGTCATTATCTTGTGATCCCCTCGATTCTAATTTCTTTCCCTCACAGTGAAAACATGTGAAGATATCCTAGAAGTTAATCTCTAGTGTGCCCAAGTCAATTAAATATTGGGTACTCAAACTTATATCTACTCCACCAATGGTAATGGCCACCATGGAGCTATTCAACAGGTAATCCCCATTGCTAGTTAGATATTGTGGAATTTTCTTAAACAAATGAGTGTACCACCATCTATAATAATGACTTAGAATTATAAATCTAGAAAGGAAAATAAATAAAAATGGATGAGCAACTTGTTTGATGAAATTGTGCATACTTCATAAATTAATTAATGTTATCATTTTTTGTTTCTTTATAAATCCAATTACCTTGATGGTTTATGGGTAATTATCCCTAATATTGCAATAAAATATATGGTTAGTTGTGTATCCTCTAATACTTCCTTAGGTTCCTTTTGTACCTCAAATTCTTCTTCATCTTTCTCCTTAGTAGCTCTTTAAATGTAGAATATTTCTTTCATACATATTTATTTCCTCAATTTTATTTTATTTTATGATTAAAACATAATCCTTTGGCCCTTTTTCTTTCAATTTATCGATGCATTAATCTGGTTTGCTAAAGAAAGGACTGTGTTGGGATGCTACAATCTTTGATAGTAGTGAATTCTTATCTCCTATTATCTATAACTTGCTCCTCTTATCTTTCCTTAGTAATTGATTTAGATTATAAAAGGTGGATAAAAAAATGGACCTATGTTGAATGTGGTCCTTCAATCATCCTAAAAGCAAGACCTTTAGGTTTTACTCTATTACAATTCTCTACTCTAAAGAATAAGGTATGCAATTCCTTATTATAATCCTTGGTTAAACCTAATTTTTTAATCTTGACCAATTGTCTTAAGTAGTCATCCACCAATATGCTACTATAGTGTGATATATGCTCCTCTTTAAAGGTAAAATAAGTGACACTACAAATCATCTTTTTTATTTTAATCACAAGGCCATCAATACCAAATGAATTTATTTGGTTCTAAATATATGGATTCCATTTAAACCTTTTATGTGCATGAGACCTAATGGATTTTTAAAAATGCTTCATTTGGATGATCCAGTTGAGCAGGTCATTTTCATCAAACTTGTGCATGTCCAACTTTATTATAAATTTTATAGTTCCTAAATTAGAATTGGTCATATTTTGATCTGGAGTTTGTTTAGATTGTGAATTATGTGGTCATGAGATTCTATTTGATTTAGACATATGTATATCCAACAATCCACTAGGAGTATTAAAATCATTTGTCTTTACATTCTTGGGCTAGAAAATTAAATGTTTTAATACTTCCAAATCTTGAGATCTGATCCAAATATTTACTAGTGGTTACCATGCTTTCTTAATGTTAATCTATATCTTATTTTCAAGAAATAGCTTTCAGTTCCTTTTTGTTACCATTTATGATATTTTTTTTAGCCTAGTTAGTTCTTCCCTAGGTTTCAAGCTACCAAATCTTCCTTGGAAGCCATTATATCCTTTATCCCATTCAAAATTTCCATAGTAGCCATGTTTGATAATCCTATGTTGATTTGGTTAAATCTTATCTTCAAACGGGATACACTTTCTTCCATCGTTTAGAATGATCCCCCTTTTGAATCTTTATCATATTTATATGATATTATTTAAAGATTCAGTTGTGTAGTTTTGAGTCAACCTACGTGTACCCATATTTCATGAGGAATGATTCACAAGAACCTGTTGACCATTTTGGTCCTGCAGGCCAAAATCGGTCCCCTTCTTCACCTGTTGTTCTAAACCAGTCCAAAATTTGATTTTCTACACAAGTCTGGAATTTCTACAGACTCTGCAGGTGTTTCTACGGACTCTGTAGGTGTTTTTACAGACTCTGCATGCATTTCTACGAACTCTGCAAGGAAGTTTTCTACGGACTCTGCAGGCAGAGGCAGGTTCCCACATAGGCGCAAAAGGAACCATCCAAGAACCCTTGCGAAGGGCAGGGAACACTTTCAAAGGGACCAAGAGAAGGCTAAAAAGGGAAGTTTCCTTTAGAAATTTGTTTAAGGCAAAGGAAGCAACCTTCGGAAGGGTCATTTTCAACTTTCCTGAAGAGCACTTACCCTTCGAGGAGATACAGGAATGAATTTTGGACTTTTCGTAATACCCAGGTGCCCTTCAATTTTCTTGAAGGGCAATTTTGAAGGAAGTCAAGAGAAAAGGATGAAGACATAATTCCTTGGACAAAAAGTTTGAAGAAATTCAGAAAGGCTACGAGCAAAAATCTGAAGGAAGGCAAGTAAAAAGACTAAGGCAAAGGTGAGAATAATTTCTTCAAACTTTTTGTCCGAAGGAATTCCTTCGGACAAAAAGTTTGAAGAAATTCGGAGGAAGGCCATGGGAGGAAAAGCTTGAGAGAAATTCTGAAATTCAAAGGCAAAGTGTTCGAAATAATTCTTGCAGACTTTTTGTCCGCGGGAAAAAGTCTGCGAAAAAAAGTCCATGGGGAAAAGTCCACGAGAAACCTCTGAAGAATTTCAAGACCGAGGAAACCAAAGGACCCCGAAGGGTAGGTGCCCTTGCAGGGGACTCTCAACTAAAAAGAAAGGCACTTCTCCAAAGCCGAAGGGACACCTTCCCTTTGGAAGGGCCCAAAGCAAGAAGCTGAAGGAAAGGAAAAGCTAAAGGAATTCTAAGGGGTGACGGGCCTGAAGACATCAAAATCAAGCACGAAGAACTAGTTGTTGGAAGTTCAAAAGTAGTGATGGGTGCGCAGACATCAAATTTAAGGCTCGTGAAATAGTCATTGATTTTGAAAATCCCAAAGAAGAGCCCAAGGAATGCAATGACCTGCCAAAAGATAGCCCCGAGGGCCGAAGGAGCCAGAAAGAGACAAAGTGTAAAAACAGACAAAATGGCCCAGGTGGAAAAGAAGAGGTGTCAACTCAGGTATTTATTCCTACAGTTGGAGCAGTGTTTGCCAAGTGGTCATCAAAAGGTGCAGACAGTAAGCGGCACACCCTGTTCTCTCCACTTTACATAAATGAGCAGATAAACTGCGTGATATCTCGAAAGAGCAGTCTTGTTTGCAAAAAAGAGGCACGGCCCATCCTTTCACATTAAAGCTTGAATGCCAAAGTTAAGATCGGCAATTACAAAGCATGGTTTTAGTAGGCCTTTTCTAGAAGAATGACATCAGCAACAGTGACTTCCTCTTCTCGATGCTCTCAAATGCATATGGGCCAACTTGTCAAAGAGCACCAAATTATTTTCCAAAGCGGCGCCTTTACTTCTTATTCTCTTTTTATATATTGTAAACTTCTCATTTTGAGAAAGGATGGATCTCTCAGCCTTAAGGCAAAGCTCTGCTCAAATATCTATGGGTTTGTAAGGCAAAACTCTACTGGATTTTACCTTGAATCAAGACTTAGAAATTTTTACCTCCATTTGAACTTGCACTCATGCATATGTCTATGTTTTCTTTTTGTGTTAAGTCATTTTATTTCATGCTTTTCACAAAACTATTCCAGCATGTCTAGTGCATTGTGAAGTTTCTTCTTCTATAGGTCTGTCAGAAGTGTCTACAACAGGAATATAGGCACCTGTAAATAGGCTACCAAAGTGTGTCTTATAACACCTTTGATAGTTTCTTCCTCCATGTATCTCTATGGACCCCTGACTCACTGATACAGAAGAGTTTCCCACATCAGATGAAGTGTATGACAGCTTCTTCTTGGTGAAAAGTGTATGTTCAGGCTAAGTGGATCAACCTTTTTGGTGTATCACCTCCTTTTAGTTTAGGTTTAGGTTCTGTTTTAGCATCTTTCTCCCTTTTCATCGCCCCCCATTATTAGTAGTAGGAAATCTAGGACCTCAAAGATACATCAAAGGGAGCTAGCCCTTATCTAGAGACTCTCCCCCAAGCTTCGTTGGTCCCACAAGTGAGAGGGGAGTTTCCATTGTTACGTGTGGAAGGAAGGAGCTCGGCCTCTTGCCCAGGGTGCAATCCACTGTGTCAAAAAAATTTGGCATGCCCGACGGGACCAACTAGGACAAGTTGTGTCCAGAGAGTTGAAGAATTTTTGGTTTGTTCTTCAACCAACCAGCCTTTGGAGGCTTTTTTATCAACACCAAAGGCGACTCTGAGTTGAATCAGCTAGTTAAGCAGTCCAATTGCCATCAAGAAATCTTATTTTTTGTATGTATAATTCCTTTACACAGAATCATGGACTTTGTTTTCCTTCATATGACTTCGATCAAGCTCAAAATATTTATGCAATCACCTCAAGCAGTTCTCCTAATTGCGCTTCAACAATAAGGGAAGTGGCGCTAGAGTTTGAGAAGCAGGTAATGGAAATTGACAGACTAGTTGAGTAGTATGGATATCAGCAGAAGCTGATGTATAAAGAGGAGTGTTTGTTCAGGCAAGCTCAGGCCTTGCAATCCATGGAGGAGGAGGTAACAAAATGGATAAATCCATTCATGCAAGGTAGCCAGCCTTGCGCACCCCCTCCTATTCTAAAGAAAGCCCCCTCTTGTGCACCAAATTCTTTATATCAGATGGCACTTGCTCATTCTAGCTCACTTGATGCATCAATCAATCCTGCTCTTGACCCCGTGCACCTAGCCTTCAAACATCAAAGGGAACTAGAGCAACATCCCATGGAGATGAACCTTCTAAATTCCTTAGATTGTGAATCTTCCTTTGGAGGGAACACCATGAACCAGCACATCTCTCTTGAAACTACTCCTATTCATCATGATGATGTTGGTGACCTCCAAGAAAGGCTCTTCCAAGAAGATCTAGCTAGGAGAATTACAGATTTGGAATCCACAGCGAGATTCCTCAGCCAACATGTGATGGACCTATCTGAACACACCCCATCTCCACACCTCCAAGAGAGCTATCAGGCCACACATGATATAGATGAAGTGCTGGCCAAATGGAAAGAGGAGAATCATTTGATTCTAGCTCAAGGACTACCTCCTCTTCCACATGGTTTTTTCACTCCATCCCTTCTCAAAGAGGAACCTATTTTGCAGGAGGCAAGTGAGGAAGAGAAGATCCAATCTGCAGCTCTCCAGGAAGCTATCATGAGTGACAATGAAGAATAAATCATCATTGATGCTCCTTATGAAGACAACATCGATGATGGAGAAGACACAAGGCATGCATACATGCAAATGTTCCAGCAATACAAAGAGGAACGTAAGCATGGTGAGCTCTCGCCCCCTTTGTTTGATGAACTTCCTTGTTGCTTTGATGAGGAGGATGACCATGCCATGGAGCCTGAGAAGGAGGAGGATCAGGAGGATGCCTTTGAACATCTAGAAACTTTGATCCTTGAGCAGGAAAAGGAGAGGTCTATCCATCTTGAGGACACCTTTGAATAAGAGAGCCTTGAACAAGAAGATGATGTTATGTGGGATGAGAAATTAGTTTGTGATTCCATTTCAGACATCACAACAGTCACCCTTCTTCATGAAAGCCATGAAGGAGTAGAGGATGAGTTTGACAGGATCTTCAATGAAGCAGAAGGGTCAAACCATGATGCACTGCAAAGGGACTATGCACATCAAAGGGCTTATGGTGATGAGCCAGCAGCCATTGATTTCTTGGTGAAATGCACCAGCATGAAGGACCAACATTTAAAAAGCTTCCAAGAACAAGAATAATACGTAATTGTTGGAAGCATGTTTGAATCTGATCCACTCAGATGCAAGCCAATCCAGGTGACAGGCAAGAGGAGCAGGTCACCAAGTCTCCATTCCATTCAGCCACTTATCTGGCACCATAAGTTTCCTTGCTAGGAAGGAGACTTAAGAAGTTTTCCCTTTGATCCAAGAGGGAGGAAAATATTCTTGGTTAGCTATATATAGTATTTTGCTTTCAGTTTGTTTTACTATTTTCCCTAAGTGCAGTTTGCACAAGTAGTGTTTTTAGCCTTGTGTGTGCTTTCCTTTGTGTTTGGGGTAAAAGCTCATGATTGATTCTTGGATCTATTGGGGCTGTTGTTAACCTTTCTTTTAAATCTGCTTTCTGACTCCGTGCCCAATGGACTTTAAGGCAACTGGCTTCTAAGCATAGCAGGCATGCTTCCCCTGGGAGTCACCAATTTGTTGACCATTTTGGTCTTGTAGGCCAAAATCAGTCCCTTTCTTCACCTGTTGTTTTGAACTAGTCCAAATTTTGATTTTTTGCACAAGTCTAGAATTTCTACGGACTCTGCAGGTGTTTCTACAGACTCTACAGGTGTTTCTACGAACCCTGCAGGCATTTCTATGAACTCTGCAAGGAAGTTTTCTATGGACTCTGCAGGCAGAGGCAGGTTCCCACTTAGGCGCAAAAGGAACCATCCAAGTGCCCTTGCGGAGGGCAGGGAACACTTTCAAAGGGACCAAGAGAAGGCCAAAAAGGGAAGTTTCCTTCAAAAATTTGTTTAAGGCAAAGGAAGCAACCTTTAGAAGGGTCATTTTCAACTTTCTCAAAGAGCACTTACCCTTCGGGGAGATACATGAATGAATTTGGGACTTTTCGTAATACCCGGGTGCCCTCCAATTTTCTCGAAGGGCACTTTTGAAGGTAGTTGAGAGAAAAGGATGAAGACATAATTACTTCAAACTTTTGTATGAAAGAATTCCTTTGGACAAAAAGTCTGAAGAAATTTGGAAAGGCTACGAGCAAAAATCCGAAGGAAGGCAAGTAAAAAGACTAAGGCAAAGGTGAGAATAATTTCTTTGAACTTTTTGTCTGAAGGAATCCCTTCAGACAAAAAGTTTGAATAAATTCGAAGGAAGGCTGCGGGAGGAAAAGCTCAAGAGAAATTTTGAAAGTCAAAGGCAAAGTGCTCGAAACAATTCTTGCAGACTTTTTGTCCACGGGAAAAAGTCCACAAAAAAACGTCTGCGAGAAAAAGTCCGTGGGGAAAAGTCTGTGGGAAAGATCTGAAGAATTTCAAGACCGAGGGAGCCAAGGACCCAAAAGGGCAGGTGCCCTTACAGGGGACTCTCGGCCAAAAAGAAAGGCACTTTTCCAAAGCCGAAGGGACACCTTCCCTTAAGGAAGGTCCAAAGCAAGAAGTTGAAGGAAATGAAAAGCCGAAGGAATTCCAAGGGGTGATGGGCCTGAAGATGTCAAAATTAAGCATGATGAACTAGCCGTTAGAAGTTCAAATGTAGTGATGGGTGCGCAAATGTCAAATTTAAGGCTCATGAAATAGCCATTGATTTTGAAAAGCCCAAAGAAGAGCCCAAGGAATGCAGCGACCTGTCAAAATATAGCCCTAAGCACCAAAGGAGACAGAAAGAGACAAAGCTAGGAAGAGACAAAGTGTAGAAATAGACAAAACAGCCTAGGTGGCAAAGAAGAGGTGTCAACTCAGGGATTTATTCCTATAGTTAGAGCAGTGCTTGCCAAGTGGTCATCAAACAGTGAAGATAGTAAGCGGCGTGCCCTGTTTTCTCCACTTTACATAAATGAGCAGATAAACCACGTGATATCTAGAAAGAGCAGTCTTATTTGCAGAAAAGAGGTGCGGCTTGTGCTTTCACATTAAAGTTTGAATGCCAAAGTCAAGATCGGCAATTACACATCATGGTTTTGGTAGGCCTTTTCTAGAAGAATGACATCAGCAACAATGACTTCCTCTTCTCGATGCTCTCAAACACATATGGGGCCAACTTGTCAAAGAGCACCAAAGTCTTTTCCAAAGCGGCGCCTTTACTTCTTCTTCCCTTTCTATATATTTTAAACTTCTCATTTTGAGAAAGGTTGGATCTCTCAGCCTTAAGGCAAAGCTCTGCCCAAAAATCTTTGGGTTTGTAAGGTAGAACTCCGCCAGATTTTACCTTGAATCAAGACTTAGCAATTTTTACCTCCATTTGAACTTGCACTCACGCATATGTCTATGTTTTCTTTTTGTGTTTAGTAATTTTCTTTTATGCTTTTCATAGAATGATTCCAGCATGTCTAGTGCATTGTGAAGTTTCTTCTTTTGCAGGTCTGCCAAAAGTGTCTATAGCAGGAATATAGGTGCCTGTGAATAGGCTGCCAAAGTGTGTCTTAAAACACCTTTGATAGTTTCTTCCTCCCTATATTTCTACGGATCCCTGACTCACTAATACAGAAGAGTTTCCCACATCAGATGAAGTGTATGACAACTTCTTCTTGGTGAAAAGTGTATGTTCAGGCTGAGTGGATCAACCTTTTTGGTGTATCACCTCCTTTTAGTTTAGGTTTAGGTTCTGTTTCAGCATCTTTCTCCCTTTTCATCCCCCCCCATTGTTATCAGTACGAAATCTAGGACCTCAAAGATACATCAAAGGGAGATAGACCTTATCTAGAGACTCTCCCCTAGCTTTGTTGGTCCCATAGGCGAGAGGGGAGTTTCCATTATTGCGTGTGGAAGGCAGGAGCTTGGCCTCCTGCCCAGGATGCAATCCACTGCATCAATAGAACCCACCTCTCATGAGTAAGAATGACCCCCTTCTGAATATTTATTATATCTATTAGGATTCTTCCCTTGAATGACTTGACTCTTACCCATAAAATTGGTGGAAGCACCCACCATGATGTGGATTTATTAGAGTCATAAATTAGGGTTACCATAAACCTAACCTAATGTGATTGCCTATCTAAGATGAATACAATGACTACTATATGTCTTAAAGTTGAAAAAATAAAAAAGATTTCTAAAATATAGGGTTATTGGAGACATATATTATTTTGATCATGTAAAAAAGGTGAATCCAATGACAATTATAATGTTGAAGGGTGTAAAATCTTGATTTAATTTTCACCCCAAGCTTCCTGGTGTACATGAAACCCATAAATTCCCCCTAGATCATAAGTTTTTAATTTTTAGAAATATATAAAAAAATAAAATAATCAAAACAAAACAAAATACTCGCCAAATAGACAAAGGTCAAATAAAGAAGAAGAAAAATGCAATAAAAAGATTGATTTTTACAAAATGTTGATTTTTTCCTCTTCAAATCCCTAATGCATCACCAAACCTCAAACAAATCAAATCTCTAATACTATTGGATTAAATTACTATATCACAAAGGCAAATCTTGGCAAGAGATGACAAAAATATAGATCACATGAATAAATTAAAAATAATCATTATGAAATAGGAGAAATTGGAGTAGAATGGAATATATCCATACAATATAAGTGAACTGAAGTATAAAATACTATAATATATGGTTGAGTCACTTCGAGGAAGAAATTTTCCTAGATCTTTAGAATAAAAATATATATAATATGATAATTTAATATTAAACACTGCCTCGTATATATAGCCTAATTAGGAAATGTGGACTCTGTAATATAATTAGGTTACCTAGCCTAACCAATTTGCAATGGAGAAATTATCAAATGACTAAGTCAAAGCTTAAATGCACCATAAGTTAACAACACATATCCTGAGATACCCAATATGTTAAGGGTTTAGTAGATTCTCACTATCATTTCTCAATAAGAAACAACATCAATTCTAATTTCTTTCACTCACAATTCCTTCCTTATGAAGAAGAAGAGGACGTAGGGTTAGATGTATACACACCTTATTTTTCACGTAATAGCCTTTTCTATTTAGAGGGCTCATCAATCCATCAATATTTCTCTATCTACATCCTAAGCAATACATTGAGATCAAGGTGGGATAGTTCATGGTGATTTTTGGGAGTTTCTTATCATGATAATGAATTCTTTTCATTCATGTCATGATATCAACCAGATTTTCCTTTGATTGTTCATGTTCCCCCTTTCCACTCATCTTTGTCTTATTTGTGCACCACTTCATAATGTCATTAGCCTAGCTAATTATGTTTTATTGTCCCTCCTCCTTAGATTATGTCATAAACTAAGCTAATAATGTTTTGTATCTACTTTATACATTTTTTACGCCATCAGCTAACCTAATGACATTGGCCAAGGTTTAGTTTTTTACTTTTATGGTTTGGAACAGTAATTATATGGATCCCCTTTTTAATTTATCATAATAAATACATCCAATATGATTTACTTGCATACACAAATCCACATTAATAATAATAATAGTAATTAATGTTAAGGAGCTCACACTTGAGGAAGAATAAGGAATTGAATATTTCAAGAGAAACTAAACCAATAAAGTACACCTAGTCTTTCGAGTCCCTAACTAAGGTATACTTAGATATTATTATTTCCATCTTGTATTACATAGAACCATATCTCACATAGTGCCACTTGATCCAATGGGGATATTAATGCACTATAAATTCAACCCAAGGTAAGTATCTTAACTCTATACTCTTGGTTTTATTACTTTAGTGGTTACATTATATTGGTATGTTTATGTTTTCTATGCTTAGATTAATATATCCTTGTTAGCATATTGTTATCTTTGCATGCTTTATCTCTTTATTTACATCTCATGATTACCATCTAAAGACACTCTTACAACCCTAATTTTAGATACCTCATGGTTACGACCTTATGCAATTATATTTCCTTTGATTACCTTTGTTTATGTTTTGTATTTTTATTGTTTTTCAATAAAATAAAACTAAACTATTGCACTAAAGAGATATATTATTTATCAATTTAAAATATGACTTTCAAATATGCCCCAATGGCTAAAAATGTGTAAACAAGCTAAAGGAAACAATTAAAATTGATAGTTGAACTTAAAAAAAGACAAAAGATGATGTAATGATACACCTTAATGTTTTTTGGTTTTTAAGTGCAAATATGGGTTTTGCAATTCTGGATCTACCTATATGAAAAAATTAGACCTATAACTATATAGGGATAAGATTATTATCTAGGCTAATCATACCATGGGTAGGATTGTTTGTTAACTATTTTGACCATTGTACTTGTCCGGCGCTAGTTTTTTATTCTAAATTATTAAGTGCATGTGTGCCACTACATGTCCTTCATGTTTTTACTTGCACTCCTCTAATCTAATGAGAATAGATACAAATTATGTCTTCTTCTTTATTTAACCTAACATACCATTAACTCATAACAAAAAAAGTCATGGGTCGAGAAACCAATATGGGATTTGAAGTTATGTATCCTACATGTTAGAATTAGACCTCAACATAGTTTTATGTAATGTGAATGGAATCTTTAGTAATGGTTTTGAACCTCCTCTTCCTAGATATGAAAATACATGTAATATTCCTAAACCTTATTTTGGTACAAGAAGTTGATGTAAAACAATGACTCCATTGAAAGCGTAGCAAAAGATATGGAAAGGGTTAACACTAACTTGAATTTTGGAGTAAAATAATAAATGATTGATTCTTCTTTCTTAGATTTCTCTTTTTCATGCATATCCATAATGGCTTGGATTGACTAGGGATAAATGTGATGCTCTAAGATAGGATTCACATTTAGGCTAACTCAATAAATAGTAATAAATAATAATTAATTAATGCAGAGCATAGCTAAAGGCAAAATGACCATAAAATGATGAAGGATAGGATCAACAGGATCAACAATCTCATTGATCCAAGAAGATATTAGTCACTAGATATTATTGCAGTTTATCATAGTTACATATCCAACCTTGCACTAACATTAGTAGTATTGGCATAGGCTTCCACATCTACTTGTTAATTTGTAATATCTAACTCCACTTTTACATTATCACACAAATCTTGTAATGTCAATATTGTAGACCACAACTCATCAATAGTGATATTTAGTGATGTAATAGCATTTATTACTTATGAAGCAATTTTTACCAACCTTTGTAATGAATTGACAAAAGAATCATCACCCTCCATTGTATATTAATGTACAATTCCATTTTTTTTAGTTAGTTACATATAAAATAATGAAGTTAGGGAGTTCATAGACACCAGACATCTGATGTATTATAAAAAACTTAGCATAATAAAAAATTGTTATTATAGTTTTACATAGGTTATTATAGTCTTCTTTATTTTTTATTTAACAAATTACACCTTCATATCCTTTTTAATTCATAATTCACTTCCATTCATCACCATATTAAATATGTTTAAGTAGGTTGTATTTTGGGTCTCTTCCTTGGCCCCAGATCACCTGTCTTAGGCAAAATTACAATGTGAAGTTTGAGTAGTAGCATATGTATGTGTGAAAATAGGCTCAAGTATAAGACCAAATATAATTAGATAATTATTAGACACATTTGGATGGCTTAAGACCAAATGAGGGGTATCTTGGGATCGGAGAAGTCCTACAAACAAAAAATTATACACAAATACATTAAGTATGACAAAACATGTGAAAGACATTGTGGAAAAGGGTCTTGTGCAAAAATTAGGTGTCTACATAATTCCCATACTATAATGAATGTATGTGATTTAATTAGTATATAAATAATTGAAGTATGCACCTCCACCTACCTAGGGAAGAGTGGAAGGATTGGATGATGCACAAGATAGGCTCCATCCAAACTAAATTTGTCAACACACTTGAAAACAATTGTCAATTGCTATAAGTAGTCAACATTTCAATAAGAAACTTTCACTTTTAAATTTTAATTTGAAAATAGCATAGGAATGAATACACCTACTTTGAATTGAACCAAATGTTGCCACAATGTACAAAGAAATGTTCCTATTATGATTATTTTTATAAAAACAAATCTCACAAATGTTGAATCATAGCTAATAATTTGGAGTTTTTAACCCAATCCACTTCTTTATCAATTAATTGGACAAATTTTCATTTTGAAGATCCCAACTGTTATTTAGCAACCTCTACATTGTGATAGACCAAAAAAGCTCATGTCCAAGTTTATCTTAGGAGGAAAGTACTTTGAAATTGTTCATAAAAAAATTGATCCATTCTTTTTCTCAATAATTTTCAAAATTTCCTTTATATATGCCCCCTTTTTGAGGTGAGGTATTGAATAACTTGTGCCTATAATCATTCATCTCAAAATAAATAGAGCTACATACACCATGTGTAATAAGACTAAATATGGTCGATACTAATTTGAAATTTGCATAAAACACATGTAAGTATTATAAAATATTACATGAAAAGCTTCATGGTGATCCATATATGAAATTATTAATTCCATAAATGTCATATATAAGTGTCAAATGGACTATCAAATATATCATCATTCAAGGCTTAAGGTAAAGGTAACATGCCCCTATGGCAAAGCAAGATAGGGACAACTAGTATGCTCTAAATGTAGTAAATATGTCACTAGTATGGATACATATAACAATGAGAAACACATAAAATTAGTTTCCCCCCATAGATGCATGGTAAATTTAGGCACCAAACAAGTATACCACAATATACATGCATGATATAGAGCAGAACTCTAGACATAGTATAATAAGAGGCATGATAAACATCATGGTAATAAGCATATGATATAATAATAAATGATGCTTAGGTTAGTAAAACACAATTTATTGAGATAACACGCAAGGATTTGACACACGAGACATGACAACAAGAGGATCATCTATGGATAAGGACACATAAACAAGCATATGTGCACATGCAAGCAAGAATATTCACATAATACTCAATGTAACCAATTTATGTACATATCCATATAGCACGTGAGATATAAATACTATAAATATATGTATAATCTATGTAAATTAGCTCAATATGGTAAGTGGATCACAAGGAAAAACATATGTGAAAAATGTCTAGCATAGGTAGATATGTGACCAATGATAAAGCAATATTTATTTATTTTTTAATGTTTTTAAAATTTTACAATTTTATAAAATAAGATAGATGAAGAGTGCGTAGAGGCACATGATAGAATAAGGTATTAAGGCTTAGACAGGTGAATATAGAGGACAAAGGTCACAAAGAAGAGGGAAAATATGGAGTAGACTCCAACCAACCCTCATCTTGCCTCAAAACTTGTTGCAACATTAGGATAGCAGCTCTTGATATATATGATGTCACCATCAATAAGAAGATGCAAATGCTCAGAAGGGGATAAGCAATCAAAATGGGATAGGGCCAATGCAACATAGCAATCAATGCAGACTAATCCATTGGAAGAGTGTTAATGCAAGGTAAGGAAAGTTCCAAGGCACAAAATCTAGAAGATGGAAGAATGCAATCAAACTCTAGGGACAAAACACATTAAATGTATAACATATAAAAGGATGAATCTATGTAAAATAAGAAACATATTTTATAATAAATATGTATCAATGAAGCATAAGGTGTGGGTTTGCATGGATAACCAAAAACATGGTATATGTCATCAAAGGTATGCCAATATGAGTATGATATGTCATTAGATATATCTAAAAATGATCATTATATGTAAAATGATGTCATCATCTCCTGGATAAATATGCATATAATGGGATCAAGGAGCCTCTATAGACTATGTGTGAATTTTTCATGGTAATAAAATTTCTTTAGGTCTTAGATCAACCTTTGTATATGGATAACTAGGTGTTATATGTATCAAAGGTGGAACTATAGGAAAGAGAGATATAGCAAATTATATACTACATGTAAATATCGTAATCTCAAAAATAGTATGTACCAATAGGATGATAAGGGTATAGACACAAATATCACACAGAGATAAATTATTTTTTCCTTATAGGTCACACTAACTAGTCGTACATGTGATCTCTGAGGTAAGATAGGTCTATAATAAGGTGTACCATTAATTCAATATAATTAAATATTATATAATTATGCAATGTGGATGGTATTGATCTTATTTTATTAATCCAAGAGAATCTTAGTAGTAGGTTATATGATCTTGCATATGACCAAACTAAAGTGGTCTGAGGAGAAACTACAACTAGAAAGGTAATACCACCTTAGGGTGTCCATGTATGATCATCATAACTATGTAGTACCATAGTTGTACTATGTAAATCTATTATATTATAACCTCAAATAGATGATACTGACATATAAATAAGTTTTTCACAAGAATCATTATCAATCATAATACCATGTGTGATAGAAGGATGATAGTCAACAAAACCATGTATATGTATAGGACCATTGATTAATGCATCATTAAGTATCTCATGGTCATGAAATGTAATTGAAGGCACATACCTTTTATAATTCAAAACCATTCCAATAATATTTTCAATCTCATGCTCAAGTATAATGATAGAGTAATGTAAACATGATCCCATATACACATTGTTTTGTTTAGGAGGGTTCTGGTTTAGTAACGGATTACTAATGACTTTTATGCATTGATTATAATACATAATAGAATCATTTAATTAATAATTGTGTGCATCAATGATAATATTTTTTTTACCAATTAGGTCATGGATCTTATGTTACAATTTGAAACATTCATTATTACCATATTGTGAAGCTCTATTATATTCACAAAATTGATTAGGGTTGTAATTTTTAAGAAATTTTCCATTTGTATCCATTTGAAATATTTATAGAGAATAAATCACATTATAATCAATAATTAATTTAATATCACATGTGGTGGGTTTAATAATTGTGTAAATTATTGCCTTTGCCTAGGAGCAGGAAAGGTAAATTGATCACTTAGTTGCAAAACTACATTAAGAGCCTTAGCCTTGTTCTTACCTTCAAAATTAAGTGCATCATTCGTCTTAGGTATGACAATGTTTCCCATTATATTTAGATGTAGTGGATGTAGGATCAATAGTACTTTAACATATTATCATCCATAAGCTTAAATTCAATGTTGCACAATGCATGACTAAGTTTATCAAATGAATCATGTGCTAAATATGAATTTGTCCTTGAGCAAGTTGAGTAAGTTATTGGAGAATATATTTTGAAATGTACTATCAAGAATTACTCTGACCTTTTTTAAATCATGGTTTTAAATTTAAGAACATACTCAATGATGTGTTCATTACATCCTTGCTTGACTTTATAATTTAATCTTTTGAATAATGCTTATCGAAAAAATCACTAATAAGAGATCAAGTAGATCATGCAATCTATACATGAATCCCAAAAGTAAGTAATAAAACCAATCTATATCATATCTCATTAGATTATTAGGAAGCAACTTTATCATAAGTGATTGATCATGTGGAGAATCGACATGAAATGCAAATAAATATTTGATATACTTAGATGGATCCCCATTGCCATTAAATGTTGTAAACTTGGGTACTTATAATAAATAAGGCAAAGGGTGAATAAGCACTTCTTGAGCCCAAGGGTTGTGTAATAATTGATACGATGAAACCATGAGGCTAGGTTTGCTAATTTCTTGAGATAATGATGAAATTTGCATCTTTATGTCACTTAGTTATTGTTGTACTATCATATCAATATATTCACCGTTAGGTGTAGGATTAACATGCATATGTAAAGGTTCCTTTAGATTATTAACATTTGTATGCAATGAATTATGGGTGTTGTGATTATTCCAAAGATCAAGAGATTAAATATATGAATTTGTTGGAGGCACATTGGTCTTTGGTTTGGTAGGTGGGACAAGAGAATTATTAGGAATAAAAGCATCCACCTTTGGGGGTGTAATAGCATGAGGTGGAGGTATATTAATATTAGTATCATGAGGAGTACTAGCCTCACCTCCTCGTGTAGAATGGATAGAACCATCTAATGAAAGTTACTCAAGAAAAAGATCCTTATTCTTAATTCACGTATTACAGGATTTGGTGAGTAATAAAATTATAACATCCAGCTCTTTAGGATTGTTAGTGATAAAATTATGAAATTATTGTTCATTTATCTTTTTAAAATTTGTCACATTCATAAGCTCAGAAGGTGTATCAACATACATATGTTCATTATCTTTACAAACATAATCATTAAAATTAACATTGTGAAAGGGCATCTCTTTCCAAAGCTAAGTAAACTAATCAATTCTATTAGTGTTGAAATGAGGAACATCACTAGAAGTTATCTTAGTGACTATAGAAATTTTTGAAACACAAGTGGTATGTAAAGATAACTATATTAATTCATAAGTATAACCACTCAACCTAGCACTATGTCTAGTGGTATGCAAAGATCTAGGCATAAAAGGCATAATATATACGCATAAAAAGCACCAAGGAAGTAATGTAAGGAACTCTCAACAAGAACCAAATCTAAAAAAACAAATTTGAAATAAGAGGACCAAACTCTAGGTAACTTCCAAAGATATATGTAATCAAGGATCAAAGATGTATGAACATAATTCTTAGGGTGGATTTAATATGTAAGTAAAAATAGGTAAATATAAACTAGAGTTTGACCAAACATGTAAATAAAGATTTCACATGTGAAATCAAATCTAAAAAATAGCCATGAAACCCTAGGAGGAAGGTATGAGTTTTCAATGAATGAAGGAGTTCACCAATATGTTTTGGCTTTCTATTTTTATCAATAAAATAAAACCAAACTATTGTTCCAAGGAGATTTATTATTTATAAACGTAAAACAATTCTTTTATATCAGAACTAGTGGTTAAAAATATGTAAACAAGTAAAAAGGAACTATTGAAATTGTAAATTGAACTTGAAAATAGATAAAATATGATGGAATTATCACATTTCAATGTTTTATGGATTTATAGGTGTGGATCTAAACTATGCAGGTTGTATATGACTCTGTACAAAATCTGGGCCCTTGACTATAAAGGGACGAAAATGGCATCTGTTTCAATAATGCTTTGGGTAGGATGATCGATCAACCAATTTTACTATCGTATATGTCATGTTGCATCAATCATGTCTTGTGCTTTTGATATTGAATTCTTTTTTACCTGTGTGTTATTGGATGTCGTACATATATATACATGTGCTTATTTGATCGAATGGGCATACATGTATAAATGGTGTCTTCTTCCTTCTTTGATCTAGCTTGTAACAACTCACAACAAAAATTATGGTTTGGATAACCATTGTAGGAGTTGTGGTTATGTATCTCATACATTATAATTAGACCTCAACATAGTTTTGTGTTGTGTGAATGGACTCTCAAGTAAGTTTTTTCAACCCTCTATTTCTAGATGTGAAGATGAAACTACATAAATTATGCCTAAATATTATTTTAATATAAGAGGGTGATGCATAGAGATGACTTTGTTACAAGTGTAACAAAATATATAGTAAGGGTTAGAAAAAACATGAATTATAGAGAAGAATAATGGAAACTTGATACCTCTCTTGGATTTCTCTCTCTCACACATACATTTCCATAATGGCTTGGATTGATTTGTTATATATATGATACTCTACAAAATAATTCACACCTAAGTGGACTTAAAAATAATAAGAAGCAATTTAGGCACAAAAAGTGCAACCAAAGGCAAATAGATGCACAAAATAATGAAGGACAAGATCAAAAATATTGGCAATCTCATCCCAAGTAAAATTACAGGTTTTGGTTCTAGTAACAACATAGGGATGTGTGCAAATAGGATCATATCTTATAACTAATATGTTTAGCTAAGTATTAGACACATTTTAAAGGCCTATGATCAAACGATGAGTATTGTGGGCTACTAAAATTCATATAAAAAATAAATATACACATGTGGCAAGTAAGAAAAAACATGGGAAAGACAATGTGGAAAAAGGTTTTGTATCAAAATTATGTCTCTATAATTTACACCTTTTGTTAGACATATAATGACATCTTGGATCTAATTAATCCTCCACTATTAGATCCCTTACAATCTCCTTTGATCATGGCCTTGGGCTGCTTTGTGTACTAATGTATTGTATGTATGTTAGATCTAGTATGGTCTTCTACCTTTTCCTACATTATAGGATCTTTCTACTGATGACCATTCTTAACCTACATAAATTTTGGTGAATATGACATGAATCTTACCCCATTGATTTTTCACATTTTTATTTTAGCTTCTTATAAGTATCAAATTCCCAAGCATACATTGCTTTCCAAATTCATTTTTCTTTTCTTCCTTTACCAATATTAAAGGTTATATTCCTATTCCTACAATTATGTGTATGAAGATCACCCAAGACAAAACCAGTTATGGTTTTTTCTCTCTCAAGGATTCTCTCTCAGAAAATATTGTGTTATGACTATGACCAATGCCAAGAAAAACAAGTAGATTCCTATCAACATGGCTGACATAAGATCTATAACTAATCAACAACAATCCAAAATCCATTATTATCTCATAAATAATTCAAATCCAAGGGTGAGAAAGAAGATTGTATGAGCCTATTCCATCTATGAAAAGCTTTTTAAATGTTTTAACCAAAAGCATAGAAAAATATCAAGAATAAATGCACACCCTTATGGTCTCAACTTTTTTAAATACTCATCCCATGTTCAGTCCCATCCCAAGATTTGGGATAAGTGAATCCATGACTCGGTTGTCAACAACCCTTAAGATAGATACAAGCATGATCGGTGTTATCTTTAGCATTCCTTAAAACAACACTAAACAAGTTCCCAATGCCACTAAAGCATATCAATCAACTAAAAATGATCACACTGATCTTGCTCAAATAATATTGAAATTCTAGGACCAAATGATCCATTGTTTACTATAATTCTTATTTTACACAAAATAAGGATTAAACTATTGTACTGACTAGATCTAATATTATGTCTACAAAATTTTAAAAAATAATATATAGCCAAACGGATAAGTACCAGTGATAAGTCAAAGTAATAAATAATTAGTCTATGCAAATTAAGTACAAAGAGGTAAGGAATGATCACACCTAGTTGTTACTATGAGATTTTTCAAATTTAGATCTGGAAGGATGAGTGTGCACTATCTTGAGGTATGATTTAACCTCTAGATCCTCATAGATAGTTTTACACCCTGAGTGGGTTTGACCTAAGTATATTCATGTTGGCCAAATTTATTTGTTAGTTATGTCTTTGCTATGCCAAATTGGACTTTTATAGGGTTGTAGTCCTTGATTTTTTGGTCATTAGTTCACCTCCTATTTTTTTATCTTTCTATACTTGTGCCTTCTTGATTTGATGGTCAAAATGCATAAATTTTTTAATTCTTTATCTTTGACCTAACTTGGTGCTCAAACCAAACAAATGGGTTATGGAGTAGGATGAATATTGGAGCAATGTTGCAAACTATGTATCCCACACACTGAAATTAAACCTCCATGTAATTTTGAGTGGGTATAAATGTAATAGCTTGATCAAGGGTTTTGAACCTCCCCTTCTCTAGAAGTGATGATGTACCTACATGTAGGCTTATACCTTAGTTTTATACAAGGGGATAGTCGAAGACCAAGATAGATAACTCTATTGCAAGTGTGTAAGATATGACTCAATGAAGCTTAATTTGACGTAGGAGGGATGAAGTAACTTGATGATTGGCTCTACTCTAGTTTTATACCTTGATATTTATTTGATGTTCACATATATTATCATTCCCCTCAATGGTTTAGGATGAATTTATATATAGGGCACTCTAGTACAAGGTGGGGCATGTTAGTTGAATTTATATATGTTAAGAGAAGAGACTAAAAGTGCAAGATTAGTGTAAATGTGAAAAAGAACCCACAAAGGTAAAGTATTAATATATACTAGATATAATCACAAAACAAAAATATACAATTCCTCTGGCTTTCTTTGCACCTTTGGGGTAATTGTTAGTAATACAATTTTAAAACAAATATCAATATCTTGTGTTTACGAAGTAGAAAGTGTATATATCCACTCAGATGCAAATCTAACCAAGACATAATCACACAGGGTACAAAACTAACTTAGACAAATAAAGGCTCGAATCTTAATTGAGCATGAGAACATAAGATTTTTACTCTAAGGGCACGAATGTTGAGGCTCAAGGCTAAATATATACAAATGTAGGGTGAAAAAAATTCCTAAAAATATGCATATATCACAATTATGTAAAATATGGTAAATTAGGGATAAGACACTAGAGAAAGGGTCTTGTACAAAATTTATGTGTTTGCATAATGTCCCACTTTGACATGGGTATGTAAGCATGAGTGAATGCATGTGTGTGTCAAATTATAATTCTAACTAATTTTAAATACATACATACACTTACTAAGGGAAAAGTGAAAGGTATTTCAAGGAAAAAAAATATAAAATTTGTATATATGCATAGAACCAAAGTCAAGAATTCACATAGAAATCATAAAAATAAGCGGGGATAATGCGATAAAATAAACCAGTAAATTACATAGGAATAGTTTTAGGGCAATGGTAGAGACCGATTATAGTAGGTGTCTAGTCTTTCCAACTAGTGTCCTAGAAATATTTTGATAATCTATTTCTTATGCCAGGAAACAATAGAGATTACACAAATCATTTTAGATTACTATGAAAAGGTGATGAGAAAATACAAATAAAATATCAACTATGCGTCTTCTCCTTTGGTATTTTCTATATCTAGTAAGTGCAATCAATATTTGTTAAATAATTTAGGTTTGTGTGGTTTATGTTATATCGTATACAATCTGAATTTCAATAGTTTTATAATTACTTATATCTTTTAGATCAAAATAAGTTAAAACATTCTTGTGACCTTGATATTCATCTTTAGCACAACAAACACTAGGATTTATCTTATGGTTTATTCTTTCATTCTTAGGATTTCAAATTTCTACATTAAGCCCTAATTTTAGATTTGATTTATGATTTTTCATTCATTGGTGTCTATTTCTCCTAGGGTTCCCATTGTGGATCTCTCATCATTAAAACCATAGAGTTCTATGTTCACTTTTATCCTAGGAGTAGTCCTTATGCTTGTATTCCTTCTCATCTAAAGGTTTGGAAAGTTTTCCATGTGTGTACATCCATACTTCAAACCTATGGATATTTTGTTATCCACATATGTTGCACATTATATTTATACTAATGAATGGAAAAATGTGGAAGTATATGATCATGCTTGTGTACCCAATGATAGTGCTTATGTGGATGAAGAGCATGTTTGCGCAACTAAAGGAAATGCCTATGTTGATTAGGATTATGATGATATAGAAGATTGGTATGTTAGTAATATATCTTTGTACAATGATAGTGAAGAAGAAGTAAAAAAAATTAATGGTTTAATTCAGTATCTTGGTTCTCATTCCCTTTCCTCATATCCTTTCACTACTCACAAAGTACAACAATAAGAAAGTAAAAATAAATTAGCTAACATACTTGTTGATGTTAATACGATTCCAATTAATAAATATGATGAAATAAAGAAATGGATAGATGATATACATGTTGATTCTCATGATGTTATGCCTTGCAATAATGTTTCTAAATATAATGATATCTCTTGTGAAATGAAATATGATGCTACTTATTCTCTAGAAATGAAATATGATGATACTCCTTCTTTAGAAATTAAATATGATACTACTAATTCACTAGAAATGAAATGTGATTATATTCATTTTATAGAAATGAATTGTGATGTTAATACCTCTATGAAGTACAATGATGTTTCTAAACCATGCAATGATGTCCCTATTTATATAGAATGTGATCAATATTTTAAGCAATGCAATAATACGAATGTCCATGATGATTCTAGCATACCTATGATTAAGATAGATGGTGATATGAAACCTATGAATGAATCCATACAAACCATAATCATTCCTACTAATCATATAAGGTACATTATGCATGTAATAAGTGAACTTCAAAAACAAGTTTCTATTTTAACTTTACAAACTAAGTCAAATAAGGCTAAATTAGGTAATAATATGTGCACCTTTGATCCTACTAGTCCCCACAAGTTAACAACTTCAAGCCATAAAAATTAATCTTCACCTAATAAAGATGTTATAATCAAGATAATTCCTAAGACAATAACTCACGTGAGTTTTTCTCATTCAAAGGTCAATCAAACTATGCAATTTAATAGCCTCAAGGATAAACCAAGTTTTACTTTATGAAAGCACATTAATAAGAAGTGGATCAAATAGCCTTTTAATCATCATCAACCTACGTATCATTTAAATCAAGTGGGGGTAAGATCATTTTTTAACTATCATCATATCCATTGGCATAGTGACAATAATTGTTTTGCATTAAAAAATATAATTGAACAACTTGTAGATAAGAGTGTCATCACATTCGATTAATTTAATAATACACCCACAAAGTTGAATTCTCCATATGCTCCTATTTCACACTCTATGAAGGTTGATATATCCCTGGACATTCCTAAAAATCAACCAATGGTCATCCAAGCTCTTATAACAGGTGAAAATATAAAAAAAATTATTGGTGATGACAAAGCACAACATAATGCATTCACATTTGATTTTATTAAGGAATTTGCATGCGATGAGAGTAAGTTACTACATATGAGCACTTATGAGGTTGCAAAGGGGTGTATTATGATACTAGTTTCTTTTGAGCCTAAATTAATGGAGACATTATTCTATGTGAAGACTACCAATATACAATTCAATATTATGTTGGGATAATCATGGCTAAGTCAAATGGAAGCAAAATTGGATAAAACTAATGTGACTATTTCATTTAATTTCCAAGATGGGTTGCTTACATATCATAGAAATAGAGCATTTGATAAGAATAATCTTATTAATATTATAGTTACATCTCGAATCACACAAATATGGGTACTAAGTAAGGTTAATATAATACAAATCAAGAAATTGAGAAGGTAAATAATACTACACAAAAAGATCAAGAAAATAAAGAATCTCGAGCTATTATCATTGGTAAAGTACCACTACATGCATCATCTCAATCAACTCCAACACAAGTATATAATGCAGGTTCTAGTGTTCCTAAGAGCTTAAAATTAGACATCTAGTTGCAGGATCCACTTATTTATGACCTACATCATATCGCTCTATATAAGCTAGTGAATGAAGAACATCCATTTAGCACACATAATTTTCTGTAATTATTTGCTAGAGCAATTCATCTCATTTGACACTACTGAACGTGGTGGAATAGGATATGCATATCAATTACTAAAGAGCAAAGTAAATCCAATAAGTCAATTCCAAATATGTTATAATTGGGTATACATATCCTACTATAAATACAGAAAGTGACTGGGATGATGAGTCTAAAGCAATGCATGACTATGGAAATATAGTTGGTGATTATGGCATATATGAAACATGACATACATATGAACATGGCATTAATGGGACCATTTGATAGTATGAGCATATTCAAATTGAAAAAAAAAATCAAAAACTACAAAAAATTAAAATACTCAAGAAATTAAAAAGCAAGACCTATGCATGACATGTTTTTATAGTTATATGATTAATTTATGTTATTTATCATAT
Organism: Torreya grandis; assembly: GCA_037957365.1. Lineage (NCBI taxonomy): Eukaryota > Viridiplantae > Streptophyta > Pinopsida > Cupressales > Taxaceae > Torreya > Torreya grandis. The sequence continues at coordinate 2,450,850 of JARHVA010000051.1, read as the reverse complement.
CTATGGTAGTTTACATATCCATTTTATACACACATTCATTATACACTATACAAGAGTGGAATTTCAGACATGAAAGTTATATATGATACATGGACATACATATGTAAGGCATTCCTTACACATAGGGAATACCTTTCTACATTGGGGGAATGCCTACATTAGGAGCATATTGACGTGTTATCCAAGTTGTATATTTATATAACACTCAATTGATCATATTGAGCTAATTATACTTATTATACATGACTTTCTCTTACATATACACTTTAGGGTGCCATTCCATATGCATGTTGTGTTTTTTATAAATGCAATAATGACATAGATTGATTGTAGCTTGTTCTTTAAAAGTTGAGTTGTTGTATCTTACATGTTGTGATCATTGATTATGTATTACATTGTGTGATGATATATGAGTGTTATACTTTGTGTTTTATGGGTGACCATTGATGAATGTTACATTGTGTGGCCATTGATATTGATGGGGTTTACATTGGGTGACCATTGATATGTGTTACACTATGGTTACATTGTGCATTGCATTATTTGACTATTGGTGTGAGTGTTCTATGTATGACTATTGATGTGCATGATATTGCATGATCATTGATGTGTGGTACACTCTAAGTTACATTGTGTAATATTTGATGAATATTACATTGAGTGTTATCTTTGGGTGTTTCTATGAATTTATAAATTATGTGTTATCACAATATGCATTGTGTGTCTTCGAGGATCCTCTAGTCCATGCCATGGCCCTATTATTTTTGTATTATTAGATTTAGGTCAAAGTTGTGTCATGTTTTGAGTGCTTGTGTGAATCATGATCATGACATTGTGTGTCTATATGTGTAGATACATCTATGGTTGCTAAGCTTGTGGAGTCATGATCGTTATTGCACATTATTGTATTGTGTGTGATGCCATGATTGTTATCATACATATTTATTTTGGCTTATTGTTAAGCATTTATGACTATGAAGATTATTAATGTGTGCTTAATTGCAATGTCTACTTGACATGATACTTTCACGCCATTGTCTTAATTACATATTTCATATTTACGTGAATGATCAAATATTTGTATGGTGTAAAATGTTGTCATGGTTATATGCTTTACACAATGACATTTTATATATAATATATGATTCATATAACTATTTTGTTTTGAGATAAGTGATTCGTAGGGTTCATACCTCACCTCAAAGGGGGTAAAAACTAGTGGGCTTGTCATAGAGAGTCAAGCCTCAACAGATGGTTCAGATTTCATGACAGATCATGTACAATAAATTGAGATTCAAATTGGACAGAGTGAAAGATTAACATGTGTATAAGGCATATGTGCGGAATTTTATAGGTTCATGAGGGATAATTGATATATTCTATTCAATTATGGGATAGGTTACAAGTATCAGATTGAGCAGGATTCCCATATTTATCATATTGGATATAATGGCATAAAGATTATGATATTATATATAACATTAAGGTACAAATGAATCAAATTTTGGGGCATGAAAATTGTTCACATATACATATTTTCTATTTCTACGATTGGTGATGATGGTATTACATAAGCACTTTGAATCTAGAATTCATTTGAAATGCAAGATTAAATGTTTAAAATTTTATTTATGAACCTAATTTGAGGTTCCACCTTTTACATAAAAACATATTTTGGGGTTCCCCCAAAAGAGTTATGATGTTATTAATAGTAATGTAGTTTAAATTTTTGTATTCCTCAACTCACTAGCACTTCTTAACCTCCAACGAGAGTTAAGGCATGTACTTCTCAACACATGTTTTTAACAATGACATCTCCTTGGGGTATCATCATTCCATGACATTCTTAGATAAAATCAAAAGGCAACTTGGTTCACATACTCGCAATTGTATTCGTTTTGAATTTTTAATTTCAAGTAGTTTAATGATATAGATTATTTTAGATTTTCTATCATCGGTGGACATTGATTTTTTCATGTTTCCTTGCATATTTTGCATGGAGAAAGTTAGATATTTGGGGCATACCTAGTAATATCAAGTGTGGTTATACATGGGAACCAAATATATTTCTTTTATCAATTTAATCTATAATTTTCAATACTAAAATAAAAGGGGCACATTTTTAGACACAAATTTTATATTAGACACTTGAAAACATAAGTTTTGACCTACCTTGGACATACATGACTTGTGCATCACATTTGGATCTTACTCACATTATCTCTTATCTATGTATATATCTATTGACTTGGCCAACCTAGTTTATCATCATGCATATTCAAGATATTCATAATTTGTGTTAGAATAAGATATAACCCTAATCAACCTATCACCACATTTCAGATCATCAATTCCCCCCTCCTAGATAGTTTTTGAAATCATCAGATGTTTATGGTTACCAATAGCATCTACCTTCTCCAATAGTGTACCACGATGCTCAAATGACTATTTTTCAAATTCAAAACCCTCCTTTGGGCATTGAACATTTCAAATGTCAGTTATGGAGGGAAATTGTCCAAATATTCATATATAAATACATATCAAGCATGAGGCCATTCCTATCTATCAAGAACCTGGCATATAGCACTTATATTGGAAAATATTGAGAAATCCATTAACACATCCGTGAGGCACTATCCAAAAGCATCTAAATATTGAAAAATCCTTAATGGAATAGTCCTAAAATCCAAGTTTGAATACTAACTCAAGGTCAATATTGCATGTGGTTAAGTGTAAAAATCCAAAGACTGCTAGTGCATTTCAGTGAAACACACTTGTGCACACATACACATAGGTGGATAACTATGTGTGGTTTGATCCCTCTTTATAGTATTGGAATGTAGGCAACATTGGAATGTAGGCAACACTCCATCTATTAGTGAAGAGTGGTTGAGGTTTTCATCAACACATATTTTATTTTCCTCTTTTCCAAGATAATCAGGGGTTGAAAGTGGAACTCAGGTTTCAAGGCAAAAGAATATAAAATTAGGATATTTGTTTAGGATTGAGGTTAATAAATTACACATAAATCATCTAGATATGTAGGCGTAATGTTCTATGGTAGAATAGAGTGGAGAATTGCATAGGAATAGTTCTATAAGACCATGGATGGGACCAGTTACCATAGGTATCCATGCTTTTTTGATAGCATCCTGATAGATTCTAACAGTGTATTTCTTAAGCTAAGCAGCCTTAAAGCTTATACAAATGATTTCAGATGATTGTGCATAGGAAATGAGCAAATTATAATATAATATCAGCTAAGTGCCTTATCATTTTGGTATTTTCTATTATTAGTAAGTGCAATAAATATCTATTTGACAATTCAATTTTATGTGGTTTATGTTATATCTTATGTAATTTTACTTTCAATAGCTTAGACTCATTGGAAGAAATGTATGAATCATGTAAATATTAAGTACAATGAACATAATGTAACAAGGCGTAAAATGATGTGTACGGCATAATGGCCCATTAAATGTAGGGCATAATGGTACATATGTAACATAACCCTAAATGATAAAATAATAGCATTTTACTTATTTTGGATTAATGTGATCTAAATAATGTAAAATTAAGGATAATTTAGATTATGTAAAATATAGCAAAAATACCCTAATTTAAATTGAGAAATGGATATATATTGATATTGCATTTAGAAAACTTGAAATTGAAAAAACAAAGGAGGCGAGATGTTCTTATCTTAGTTTTGTATTATATCACTCATAACATTTATCCCAAATTTTTTTAAAAAATTACTTATGCTTTTTCATTGCTCATATCATAAAGTTATAGCTCAAACCCTACCTAGATGTTGTCAGTAATATTGATACCCTTACGATGACCGATATCATCTTGTATCTATCAGTTATGTCCCTATAGACTATGCAGTTCTATGATGCCTTATGTTATTACACCTATGCCTATATATGTTTCATGTGAATGTGCTCATCTTCAATCATGTGCATTGATCCCTCTCTTCATTCTCCTTCCTTTAATACCATAATAACACTTTAACCACGAGATGAACCTTGAAAAAAGGGTTAATAAGTTAGATTAGACACCCCCAATGATTCCCCTCTAAGTGATTGAGTATTTATTACATTTTAATACTCTGAAGATTACTCAAATCACACATATTCTCCCAAATATGGGTCTGTGGAATATCATGATCAATCTAGAATGCAGTGCAATGTTTATATTTTTACATTTGATACCATACAAATTTGACCTAAATGTGTACTTAAACTTATCTCTAGGGTTAATTCTTTGAGGGGTTTTCATATTTTCATGGTTTTTTTATTATGTCTTAAGAGAGTGCTAATTGATTTCTCAATGTGTTCAAGTGATTATCAATGTGATGGCTAAGTGAATATAACTTTAGGATTAACTTGTATTTATAGATGACTCTTTGATAAAAAAATTTATGAATAAAACATAAAATGTGTCTAGGCCAATTTAATAATACTTATAAATTTGAAATATAATTATTTAGTATTCTTAGACACTATCGACAGAGGTAGACACCTACGATAACCTCTAATTATCCTACTATTGTCAGTAATGTCTTATAAGTGAAATTCAGTAATTTAAGAAATGAAGAAAATTTGTTTTCGATTCTAAAATATATTTTTATAAAATAAGTTGATCCTAAATATATGTATCTAGAGAAAGGGTTGGTTAAGATAACATGTGGGTAGATGGATTGAGGGAAAGTGTCAACAAGAGTCAAAGGTATGTGCAATGTCCAATAATGTCAAAGTGTGCCAAAGTTGACGTTATCAAAGTGCCTAATACAAAAAAATTGTCTACAAATTCCCCCCTTTTAATATAGTATTTAAAATGTTAAATTGAAAGGATAAAAAAATTAATCTGACATCTTTAATTCCTGTAATTGGTGTTGATAGAGATGCCCCAAATATCTCATTTATTCCATGCAAAACCTACAAGAAAACATGTATAGAACAATGTGTTCTCAAGATCATAAATTTGAAACAATATAGATCATTGAACTATTTGAAATTGAAAATTCAAGAAATGAATACACTTGCGGGTATGCAAGCCATGTTGCCATTTGTTGAACTTGTTTGGAGAATGTTATGCCGTGATTATGCCCCAAGGAGATGCAACCACTTTAATTGTGAGTTGAGGTGAGTTAATTTCTCAACCATCATTGGAAGAGGAGAAATAAAAATTTAGTTGTATAAACCTCAATTGCACTAATTGGAATTTTATAATAATTATTTTGTAGAACCCAAAAAATAGGTTTGTATGTAAAGGCAGAACCCTAAAGTAGGTTTGTATATCAAAGTGGAACCTTGAAATATGTATGTATAAAGTTATATATAATGCCATCACATGTTCATCACAATATCATATAATGTCACAACTATTCCTCTTAATCCTATAGAATGCCCCACATTATTTAATTTGACCCATCTGAATTCTGACCCAATCTACTCAATATGTTCCATCTAAATCCCATAATCTATTTAAATTTTGAATTATCTATCTATCAAGGCTTTAATATTCGAGAAAAACCATTGTATTCCCCCTTTTGATATGAGGGATGAAGCTTATGAATCACTCATTTCAAAAGAAAGAGTTATGTCTAGCATGTGTTACATTGGAAATTATAATCATGTTAAGTATGTATACAAGCATGATAAGATATGCCATCATAGAAAGATTTCATAATCAGAGTACATATGAAACACCGAATCCAAATAAATGAGCATATAATATTTGATGTGTAGTTGATATATCAATTAAGCACAATGATAACAATCATAATATATGTATGATAACAATTATGGCATCACACACAATATAAGTGTGTGTGGTAGAAATGATGATACCAAGCTCATAGTAACAATGATATATGTAACCATACACATGCACATGCACATAATATCATGATCAAGGATCACACAAACACATAATACATAATACATGACACGAATTTGAACCAACACAGACACGACATGGCCATGACTCAGACTAGAGGATCCACTAACACAATTGACATTTGACATGACTAAATAAAATCAACACACTCATATAACACATAGTATAACACACATCAATGATCATACAATGTCAAAATAATTAATAGCAAAAACATACAAAGTGAGTAATTTTATTCTACATAATCAATTTATATCATCATCTAGTATATAAAAGTACAATATCCATGTGACTTAACACTATAGAAAGTATGAGGAGGAACAAGTCATGTGTAATAATATATTATGATCAATGGAATAATATAGAAATATATAACCTAATAAGTGTATGAACATGCCCGCAATGTAAAAAGGTTTCCCTTGGGTGTAAATAATCTCATGCATCTATATGTCCACAATATCATACTTAATTTTTATGTTCTACATCCCACTTGTGTACACTATGAAAATCATGTGCATAGAAAATAAATAAGTAATTCACCATGTATATGATGAATAACATCAATCAACCTATGTGTAGCAATAAAAAATGTCATATATAGGTCTTGTTTAATTATTTTTTGAATATTTGATTTTTATACTTTTTATTTTTAGAATTTTAGAATTTTATATTCTTTTTAATTTTTGATCTTATGTTTCCGCTAACCTATGATCCCATTAATGGGATGCTCAAATGAAATTCTTGGATCGATCGATGTGAAAACCACACACAGTGGGATATGAGTAACATGTATATCATTGTCTAAATCATAGAAATGATCATGTGTTATAAAATATAAAATATCATCGTCATAGTCAACATGATCATGTATGTGTTGCATAGCTTTAGTATCCATAATAACCTATGGACTCCATTGTATGTTAGTAAAATGCATCATTGTTCATTATGGAACACACTCACAAGGTATCTATAAAACTATTGTAAGATGTGATGAACTAGGTAACATTTGATACAATTGAATAGATCATTGATGTAATGGATGTTGTAGGATTGGTCATTAGAAATTCAATTACTTGCCTTTGATTTTTTGTTGTAGGATAAACTTATACAAGTTGTATAATAGGTTTTTGTGGAGGTAGTTGAGATAATGTCTCAAGCTTAATGGGTTATTCATATAGAATACGCCCCAAAATTAGAACCACTCAGTTGCTATAGATATGTGATTGCACAGATATTATATATCCATGGATGTCCTAATAGTATGTCAAATCCACTAGTGTTTGGAAAAACTAATAAATAATTAATTATAGTTGTATGCTCTACCGTAAGAGGTAATACAATTCTCCCAGAGGGTTTTGTTATTTTCCATCAAAAACTTTTATTGTCTTTGTCTTACATATCAATTATATATGTGTACTAAATACTTTTAAGCAATGTCATATTGTACATGTTTTCACTTGACCCGTTAACCACAATAACATTGTGTATAGGATGTGAGTCAATTAAAAAATGTACGAACAAAGGCACATTGGTAGAATCATCATAAAAAATATAGTGCTCATCGAAAGTGATTGGAGACTATTGTACATGTGTGTTTTTAAGTGTACCAATAAGACCATTTATAGGATGAGCCTCTTCAATTCTTGAATCATAATAAGTCAATGGAGGATGCACATTGTAAGTCATATGTACCTTAGGATTAGTCGTGGTTTCTTATGTCACATGTTTTAGGAACGGATCTAAGAATATCTTAAGCTCGATACTAGGTTATGCAACTAAATCATTTTCAAGTGTACTTGTCTCATGCATCTCAATAGTGTTGTTGTTGATTCAGTGTCGCATTTTATCTCTTAAGCCAAAGCATTTGTTATTTGAATGTCCCACACATTTACTCCAATCATAATATGTAATCATATCAACCTCCATTTGCAGAGGGTGAGATATGAGGTTGTACTCAAATAACTTTTGTAGCACCTCTTGACGAGGTTCTGATAATTATATAAATAACATCTTTTAAGGAGTTGAAAGGACAAGCTTATTAGTAAGTTGTGAAACTACATTAACCATTGTCATATCTTCATTATTAGTATTATTAACTTTGGATTTGAAAGGTGGTTTGCTTTGAAATTTTTCTTAATAATATATGAGAGGGTTGGTCACATACTTAATCTTGTTCACGAAAGTTGCTTAACCTCACGATATTTAAATTTATGGCACATCTCATCGAAAGGTTGGAAGTGTTAGAACATAACAAACTCATGGATAGGTGAAATTAGGATTTGCTTGAATATGTCTTGAAATTTTTTATCAGCCATAGAATTTGTCATGTTTGAAAGCACAACCTTATAACAAAACACATAGTCTATAATGGGGTTGTATGGTCCTTGCTTGAATTTTATAAATTGAGCTTAAGAGACCTTCTCACAAATGTTGATGGAGAAGTGAGATAGGAATTTGTTAGATAAAGAATTGAAAACATGTCCTTGTTGGAGAGGAAGATCATAAATCCATCACAAGTCATAGTCCTTAAGGCTTATAGGAAAATACTTTGTTAATAACTTTTTGATAGATGCACAGTCTAAACTTGTTACATGGCAAGTTCAAAGATGTTGTTTTGAATCACTTTTACCATAGAATAGTGTAATTTTAGGTGAAACAGATCATAAAGGCAAATGATAAATATAAATATCTGAGGAAAAAGGGCAATGTAATAATGCTTGATAGCTTGTTGAATGGCCCATTCTACAAAAATCTTGTTCTAGTTAAGAAACCATGGCTTGAATATTTAACAATGTTTGTATAAGCACTTGGTTTGTAGGCATATTATATTTATTATGAAGTGGTGGTGTCACATTATTTTTAATCCTAAGAGGCACAAAAGTATATTGCATGGGGATAACCATATAAATATGATGAGTAAATTGTGTTGCATCCACACTTGGTATAACATCACTTATGTAGACATACGTGTAGACACGTGAATAGTAAAAATTAGAATAATAGTTTTAACACCTATTTTAGGATCTATACCTCTAAAATGAGGATTAATTTCATTCAAAAGTTAAACATGTTGCTACTCAAATGTGGATTCCTTGGCAAGCTTTGTGTCAACCTCTAGGATAAGGTTCAAGATAGTATTTATGTCTTTACCTTGCTTACTAATTTTGTTTCAAAATTTTGAAAGCGTAGATATTTGTTCAAGATATATACCATTAATCTCATCAAGATGTATTATACCATGATATTCATCATTATATTCCATATCATATTCATAAGCATTTCAATATTAGGTATAACAATGTTTATAACATGTTCATATACATTTATGTGTTCCTTGTCAATGTGTGTATCACTATAAAAAGAAACATGTATATTATTAGTTATCGCCATTTTAGTTGGTACAAAAACATGGGATTGAATCAAAGGAATTTGAATACGATCAATTGTAATCCCCCTTAATCTAGTAGTTCATTGTATAGGTAAAAGAAGCCTAACCTTTTTAGATGGCATAAGATGTATGCATGAAAGTACTAAGAAAATTTAGGGCAAAGGGGAAAAAATTTAATTTTCATATGTGATAATGTGAAATCAAAAATTAGATAAAAAATTCAAACCCTGAATAATAGATAAATATAAACCCTTAATAAAGTATGAAACCATAAAGGATGGAGAAACCTAGGGCATGTCGTGCTCACCAAAAAAAATATTTTTTTGGATTAATGTGATCTAAACAATGTAAAACCAAGGATAATTCTGATTGCATAAAATATAGCAACAATACCCTAATCTAAATTGAGAAATGGAAAGATTAATATTGCACTTGGATGATTTGAAACTGACAAGCAATGGAAGAGAGATGTACTTAGCTTTCTTTTGTATTTTATTATTCATAACAATTATCCCTAATTTTAAAAATATTTTGCCTATGTTTTATCACTACTCAAATGAAAAAATTGTAGCTCAAACCCCACCTGGACACTGCCACTAATAGTGAGACTCCTACGATGACCAATATTGTCATGTTCATGTTGACAATGTTCCTATAAAATGTGCAAGTTTTTGATACCTTAGACTACTACACCTAGACAAGTAGATGTTGTTTATGCATGTGCACCCATTAGATTGCTCTAATATTTTTCTTCATTATCCTTCCTTTGAAACCATAATCACACTTTTAACCATAAGATGACCCTTTGAAACGGGATTAGTATGTTGTGGTAGATAGTGGCAACAATTCCCTACTGGGTGATTAAACATTGTTTACATTCCAATACCATGAGGAGGGATCAAAACACATGTACTTATCCCACCTATGTGTGTATGTGTAACATTTTGATCAACTTATAATGCAATGTAATGTTTAGATTTTGACCCTCGACACTATGTAATTTCGACATGTGTGTGTATTTAGACATGGCTTTATGTTTGCTTCTTCGAGGGGATTTTAGATAAGTGTGTTATGACTCAACTTGTCATAACTTTTAAAATTATAGTTTTTTAGTTTTCGCATTAATATTGTTTAATCTTGGAATGTTATTATGATTATGTTATCAATGCATGGATTTGATTTGATACTTTTTTATGAAGTATTGCAATCTGAAATAACTAGGTAGCAATACCATATCCTATTACATATATTTAGTAATTATATTAATTTGTTATAATTAGTTACAACATTATATTTTGTTGATATTCAGTTGATTATCCAAGAATTTTCATAAGATTTGGATTGAGCAGATACTGATAATGTCATCCTTTGTGACTACATGTACTATTATGGAGCTAGACTCAATCATGGAGTCAGGGTGAGAGGTTTGGACACGTGGCAGTTGGTTATTTATTTGATAATAAAAACTAAGACATGAGCTTTCCACAAAACCATAGTGTGGTGTTCATTTGACTTCATCTGTTTTTACTGATCTGTGTTCCTAATTTACATGTTTAATCTCTTTTTATTCACTTTTAGTTTGATTGTTCATATTATCCACTTTTGATTTCTCTTATTGTTTTTCACTTAGCCATATTTTAGACGGGTTGTCTATGTTGGATCGAGTTTAACCTACCTTGTATGTTAAATCAAATGGAAAGAAAGGATGGATAGACTTGGTGTCATTGAATCAATTCACAAGCTGCAAAAATAGTTGATTGTCTTTGGCAAGTGTATCTTTTTCTAATGTCAATTATTATCACTTTCAAAACCTATGAGGTCTTGATCTATTATTTTGAGCTTTGTTTTTTTTGTTTGTTAGTATTATTATTTTTTGTCTTGGAGAGCCACCTTGAGGTAATTATTGGCTAGGTGTTATTATGATAGTAATGGGTCACTTAGACCTTGGACCCTCAAAGCAATGGATTGCCTTTAGTAATTGATGGCATTGTCATAACCACATTTTGCATAGCAATGATTCTAGGGTTGACTTAGGTTTTGGTTTCATTTGGTTGTAGTCGAGTATTTGAATCATTTTAGTTTTGCATGAAGGTTTTGTGAATCTTGGTGACTAACAATAACCCTAACTATCACCACGAAGCTTAAGGAAACTGGTCTACTATTGCTTGAACCAAGAAACTTGATGGATCGACTAGGGAATGTTTTTGGTGTTGAAGTATTGTTGTGCTACCTTTTTCTCTAGGAAAAGTGGAAACATAGGGGAACATAGAGTTTTTGTCTCCATTATATTTCTTCATAACTAAAGCTATTCTAGTGGGAAGTGGTAGACAATTTGAGGTTTTTTCGAGCCATCTTTGCACAAGAGGGAGGATTAAAACCCTACCCAAGGTATGATAAAAAAATAAATTTAGAACTATAGTGTTCTATGTTTTGGAAGGATGAGGTAAAAATCCACCATTGTCCATGAAATAAGTTAGTAAAAATGATTGTTTTTATGTGCATGGGTGAAGGAATAAGTTTCAAATTTGTTAGCATTGTGTTTATTTTGGAGCTATGTGCTTATTTTGGGTATTGGGTTGAATTGAGTTCATTTAATGTATTTTTGTCTTTTATAGATTCTATATTATATCCAAAGTCTAGTTTTTAAAAAAATGAAAACTAAAGTTCATGTTAAGGTTATGGTATAACTTACAAAGGTTATGCCACTAACCTGCGAACCCAACTCCACCATCAAGTTAATGGTTAGGGTGTTTAGAACCACCTATGGAGGGATCAAAGGGTTGGATGGGTAGGATTTGTCGCACTATTAGCTAGATTTGGAAGCCCGATTCTTCAAATAATGTGACCATGATATTTTACTTGGTTGCATAGTACTATTATAATGATGGAATGAAGCTTATGTATTTGGGTTTCTTGAATATGGATTATGCTTTACTATAATTGTTAGATATAGTGATTTTGTTCAAATGGATGCATGGATTTTAAGCAATGTGTAAAGTTTTACTTTAAGTTGTATTATATGAATCTTTTACCATTCAAATCATTCTTGATATATGTGTGTGTGTGTGGGTGCATCCATGTGTGTGTCTTTGGTTCAAGAATTTAAAATGATTGTGTATTCTTTAATGATTTTTAACTTCGTTATAGGGTGGACTGTAATGTCAACTAAATTTAGGTGTAAGATACTCGTGATGGTAAAATTGATAATGATCAAGTTTTGGACAGTTTCATAGTTTAATGAGAGTTTCAGAATCTATATTTTGCATTATTAATAGATATAAGAAGTTGATTTCAAATAAGATTAGATATTTTTTAAGAACTATATGTATCTCATATACTTTATGGAATTGATGAGGTTGTTTCTTTATGGTTTTATAACATGTTTAGATTTTTCATATGAATTTTTATCATGCTTGGTTAGTATGAGTATAGTGGATTGTGTACTCTATAAGATTATTGTAGTCAATTAGAGGAAGGTTATTTTGTGTGTTTCATGTTATTATTTTGAGTGTTTGGGTTTGGTGACTAGGTTGTGTTTTCTTTCACTACTAGCGAACTTAGTAATGGTTAAGGAATACATATTCAATCTGCTTAATTGTGCCTTGTATAGTTAATGGAATGATTCACTTATGAGCCATTAATGACATTGTGGATTGATATTCTTCCTACAATATGTTGTGCATGATCGTCGTAAGTAAAATCTATGGTAGAATAGATGTTGAATGCATGGGTAAGAAGTGTTTGGTTCGAAGGTAATGTGTGATAACTGTTAGAAATTTGAAATGCGACTATGTTTGGTTCCTTCAATTTTGAATATCTCTTGTATGATTAGATAAATTCTTTGAGGTAGTATCAATTGATCTATATACCAAATTACTAAACTTAATGTTGGAAGATGCATTCCTTAAAGGTTGTAATATTTATATGGTTTGATAGAAAATTAAGATAGTTATTTGTATAAACTAGAAATGTCATTATATGTACCCATAACTTAGTCGTTGTTGGGTATGGAGTTAAATCATAAATTAATTTGGTTACTGCTTAATTGTTGTTTTATTGATTTTCACAAATTATTCCTAGAAGAAAATTTGGTCTTTGATATAACCTCTAACATTTTATTTTGGCTTCGAACTCCTTGATGGAGAGTATCTAAATAGTTGATTTAAGAAAAGGTATATGAATGCATAAATAGTTCATTATGTTTATGTTTCCTAGTAAGGTACTGAATTGCTTATGAAATATGTTTGGGAATCTAATAGAGTATGATTTTGTAATTTTGAATTATCTCATTAAGGGAATTATTTGGGTTCCACTCATATTTATTTGTAATTAACTTGTTAATTTTCCACCATAATGGTCACTTAGACACTAAAGTTGCATCATGGTGGAAATTTTGATAATGATTCCCAATTGTTTGGATTAATAAACATGGTTGATGAAATTATCTATTGCTTGAAATTATGTCATTAAAAATGCCACCATCTAGGGGCAATAAGACTCTTTGTATTATATTTAAATATTATTCTTATATTACGAATTTCATGTTAGTTAATGTATAATGTTAAGCTTATGTTAAATAAATAATAAGTGGGAAATTAGTTAAGTAGTGAATTTTTTTATTTAGACTCTATGATCATCAGACCAAAGTGTAAAAAGAACGTCTTGGTTTCATGGAGAGTCATTATTTTATAATTTAATATGTTGTGTTAGTACCACTTCTTTAACTAGCATTCAATTACTTGGCACCCGAAAGTGGATGGTTTTTAGAGGCAAAACTATGGTGGTTCCCTAAATAGAATTCATCTAAAAGAGTTGCATTCTAAGAAGAATGAATAAAATATTTTTTAAAGATATGTTAATGAGATGGAACATTGTATGTGAGAACTGTTAGGGAAAGAAGCTAACACCCTAGTGTCCAATGCAGTTGATTTGATTGGGTAGCATCATGTGGAAGTTTTTGATCATGAATTGTTTATATTATTATGCCATTGGTATTGTGTTTGAACTACATTGATATCACGTATGATGTACATAAGTGAGCAAGTTTTAATCTTTTGGTCAGTAGGTTACGTCACTTAGGTCGTGTGGATATGATGGATTGTGATATTGAAACCGAATTTATATTAAAGTCAAGTTTATTTACAAAAAATAGAATGAACACTTGTTTGATTTTATTTTGTTATTTAATATTTGTGTGAGGACATTTATATCATTTTAGTTGTTGGGATCAAATTAATCATGTTATTAATTTAAAAGGAATCTAGTACAATCAAAAATATTCCTCTTAAAGCCTAAAACTGATTGTAAACTACTCTTTCATGAAATAAGAACTCTTTATGAGTGAGTTTTATTTAGTTAGTCTCATGATAAAGATAACTTGTGAATGTATGTTCATGTCAGATTTTATAAGTGTATGCCAATACACTTATACATCTTTAGCTTAATATATCATGAGGGATCCAACACTTTCTTATAAGGTCTATTCAAGAAGACCTATTCATAAAGGATTTGAATATTCACAAACTTCTTTTTGATCTTAGTTGAGGATAAGTCTTAATATTATTGCAGACTAGTTAATTCTTAAAATCTCTTGTAGTTGTTTTAAGAAATATGTTATTTTTGAAAAAAATGGGTTCACTACATTGGTATTAGAGCGGAGGTTTAAAGCTTTAAGGAACTTTGGGAGAAACTTTTTGATCTATATCCTGCCTTAACCTCAATCTTTTGAACTCCTTGGGATGGTTAGAACAAGATCAAGAGGAAGAATTTATTGATTCTGATCATAGTGTATATATAGAGAAAGCTAAATACACAAAAAATAAATTGAACACAATAATATTATTCACTCTCTTCAATTAAAATATTTGGATGATTACACAAATATATACGAAACTCTAACCTATAAATAAGGATATTTACTTAACTAATAAATCTCTATGTTTTTCTCCAGCTAAGACTACGTGAGTTATATTAACAACTCACTTAACAACCTAAACTATTAACATAATATTATTAAACTAAAAATATTTTTGTTTGACTATCAACTATTAATAATGTGAACACATTAATATCTAACATTCACCCCCTTGAGAACATTATTAATCCCTAGTCTACACCCCCTTAATGTGAACATGGGGAGAACATCAATCTCATATTTGCACCTGTACTCATGATTTAGTGATTTTCACAAGACAATCACAAACCTTACTGATGGTTTTACATATGGCTTACCAACAAATAAAATGGAATGGTTTTCAAGTGGATTACCAACAACCATAAAAAAATGGTTTTACAAGTGGAATACCTCATCATGATGTGCAATATAGTTATTATCTTTCTTCACTATCACATATTCAAAGAAGTTACAGAGGAATTACAAATCTGAATAGGTATAAATTATTTGTTCTTATTCACACACAAATGAAATCAAACACACAACTAAAAATAAAATGTGCCACTAAAGTAGAAGTGGCCCCTTCTCTAGTGGCTAACAAGAGGCTTTGAAACCTCCTACCTTTGTTGCCTCTGACCTCTAATAACTGAAGCTACTTACTCATCACATGTGTTGATGAAGCTTGGTTGTATGATGATTTTGAGGAGAAACCCCCTCCCCCCCACAATATGGATGTCGCATACAAGCAAAAATGCATCCATGAGAAAAATATTTTTGTATTTTACAATTTTTGATAATGACTCTATATGACAACTAAGCCCAAATGACTTTGAATTTTTCAACATATGGACACTTTGAATTTTTTGACTTGACTCTTTTGACATAAAATTGACTCTTAATATTAACATGTAAGAATTCAAAATGAACTAGTGAATACTATAAAACTATCAATCATAACTTTCATCTATTCAACTCACAAAACTATAATAGACATAAAATACTATACTCTAAAATACTTTTTAAGCATAAAAAACTCGTGACTTTTTTAAAACTCGTGACTTTTTCAAAACTCATGACTAGACCATTATACATAACTCCACTCCCATTGTTTTGACATATAAACTACGAACTAAAATTTATTACTACAACTATATAATAAAGATTACAACTTAAACTATTCTGACCATACTTTTGATAATGAACTTGGACACAATTACTACTATATATGACCTTAGAAACATTAACCAATGTAAAATACTTAATTAAAGAAAATTATGGGCTTTATTCAAAACCAAAGTGAGGTTTAAAACCTGTCACTAGATTGTACAGGGCAAGATCATAAGTTGATGTTTAATAGATATTCTTTAATGTAGGTAGAAGCTCGAACTAATGAAGTATAGATTACAAATCTGAGCTTGAATGATGTAGATGTGAGTTGATCCTATTTCCTGTAGAGTCCGTCAAAGAGAACTTGCATGGTTTGAGAAACGTGATGGGTGGTTTAAATAACTTCAAATACTTATTCACCAACAAAGCTATACATATGGAAACATTAGACCAAATACAAGATAGCTTGTGTTAAATCCAATATAACAACTTATAGTTGTTAGAAACTATGTCTAGAAAAATTGTAAGTGAATGAAAAAGCAAACATCACACAAAAGACTTGATATGGATTTATCAAATGCCTACAATACACTCAACACAACTAAAAATATGTAGGCTCACAACTATAGTCCAATACTTTCAAAGATGTATTGAAAGAATACTAACAAAGTGGATGGGTGAATGCATGGCATGCAGATAGTAGGGTACACATCTCAAACATAGTCACTACGCAGTGTTATGCATATAAGTTGATTTGATATACAAAATTCCAACTTCCCATCACACTAAAAGTTTGATCTATATGAAATTTTTAGAATGAAAAACAAAATAAAATCACAATTCTCCTTTCTAAGACATTGTCTCTATGTAGCTGAGTATTTCATTGAGTTCTCAAGGAAGAAACTATATTTGAATGAAAATACATTGCTACAACAACTAATATCAGTACTATAAAAACTCAATATCAAATAGGTGTCTCATCTATAGGGGCAACCATGAATTTGAGTGTTTGTGCCCCAAAAGCTCTCAAGATCTCATTCTCGTTCTAATACCAAATATTGATTATAATTATAATGTATATACAAAGAAAGCTGAATACACAGAAAATAAATTGAACATAATAATATTATTCACTCTCTTCAATTAAATCATTCAAATGATTACACAAATATATATGAAACTCTAACCTATAAATAAGGATAATTACTTAACCAATAAATCTCCATATTTATCTCCAGCTAACACTATGTGAGTTATATTAGCAACTCACTTAACATAGACTTAACAACCTAAGATATTAATGTAATATTATTAAACTAACAATATTTACATTTGACTATCAACGATTAATAATGTGAACACATAAATGTCTAACAAAATTAAAGTCAATACCAACCAGGGTGACCCTAATCCTGGAAGGGGCAGAGGTAGAAACCAAGATAGAGGTCATGGTGTTTCTAGCATGAATAATTAGGCTAACCCTCATCTCGTTAATAATGTTGTTAGCAACAATGAAATTCCTAATGCTAACTTGTCTAAGGGTAATTCCACTTATAAGCATTAAGAAGTCTTGAATGGGATTTTAACAACCCTAAATTCCATCCAAAGTAAAATGAAAACTCATGAATGCAGAATAATAATCTTGAGGGTGTTCCACAAGAAGAACTGCGTGAGTTGGGTAATGATAAAAAAGAGGAACAAGTGATCCAATCATTAAGGAGCTTAAAAAAAATTCCATGCCTACTTTCTCTAGTGAATAAACTGATGATGTAGTTTATGTTTGGCTAGTTCACTTGTAAAAGTATTTTAATCTACACAATATGCCATCCAACATGAAAGTTAGGGTGACATAATATCAATTGGTTGGTGTTGTGACCTTATGGTGGAATCATCTCTATGCTCTAGAAGAATATCAACGCATGACTCTCACTTATGAGTTTTTTTAAAGGTAGTTTTGAAAAAGGTACTTAAGTGCCGATTTCAATGAATAAAAAATTATTGATTTTCAATTGTTAAAATAAGAGAATATGATAATCATTGAATATGAGAATAAATTTTTGAATTTGTTGCATCATGTAAACTATATGCATGACAAAGAAACTAAAGTGATCAAGTTCAAACTTGGATTAAAGGAAATATTGATGAATGACGTCAATATGACAAATCCTAAAACCTTGTGGTTGCTTTAGAATATGATCATATAGAAGAAGAGAAGAAAAAATCTTGTCAGAAGGCAAGGGAAGATTTTTAAAATAATAGACTAAAAATTAAATCTAAAAATCTCTCCCCTAATTTTAAAAGTTTTAAGAAATCAAATTTAAATAGGATATTTAATAGAAGTACTAGTAGCTTTAGCAAGTTCCAAGGGCATAATAAGAATTTTAAGGCCCAAAACTCGCCTAAACCTGGGTCAAATAACATAAATCAGACCCAAGCTAACCAATGTGGGCCAACACCCTGGGCTAATGTTGTTCTTCTTGCACATGTTAGGACTATCTAATGTTATGAATGTGGTGATAACCACTATGAAAGGATTATCCCAAGATAAAGCTTGGATAATCAACCAACTATAAGGTCTATTCAACAATGGATAATCAGGATGCAAATTTTTAGGTAATTTTGATTCAAATTAGAGGTATATTATTTGGTCTCAATATTTTTTATTTTATTTATTTTGGTGCTACAATAGTTCTGTCTCACCTATTGTAGTAAGCAAGTGTAGATTAAAACATGTTAGAGTCAAAGAAGTTTGGGAGGTCAAGTTTGGTATAGGCAAAAGGGTGTTGATCTAGGAGCGTCTAGAATAAGTTGAGTTAAATATTAGGTGTCTTTAAAACCAAATTAAACTTGTTTCTAGCTTATTTTGGATCTTATGATTTAATCCTTGGAATGGATTGGTTTCAACCTCCCCAATCAATGCTCAATTTCTTTGGCAAAAGAGTTCAATGCAAATATGATTTCGGTAAAATTATGGTATTATGAGGCATTTAAATGCATAAGGCATGGAAATTACATTCATCCTTGTAGTTAAAAAAGATAGTACATAAAGGCTACTAGTTGTATGCAATCCAAATGCATAAATCATCTGAAAAAGAGGAAGATGCTTTCCAATAATTTCCTCTTTTGAAGTAATTTAAGGATGTGTTTCCTGAAAAAATACATAGACTTCCACCCAAAAGGGAGTTTGATTTTTCAATCGATATCATGCCAGGGGTTGCACTTACCTTTAAGGCTACCTATAGAATGAATGTGATTAATTTTTAAGAACTAAAAGTTTAGTTTCAATAAATTTTGGAAACAAAAGTATAAGGCCAAGTGTATCTCCTTAGGGTGCTCTAGTTGTCTTCATGAATAAGGATAGAACCTTGAGACTTTGTGTGGACTATCGGTTACTTAAAAAAATGACTATCAGCAATCGTTATCCCTTACCAAGGATAGATGTTTTGTTTGATCAAATGAAGGAGCAATTATCTTCTCCAAAATTGATTTAAGATCAGGGTATCATCAACTAAGATTCAAAGAGGAAGATATTCATAAAACTACTTTTAGGACTCGTTATGGTCACTATGAGTTTACTATGATTCCATTTGGGCTAACGATGCACCAGTTGCATTCATGAACTTAATGAACAATGTTTTAAGAGATTATATAGACAAGTTTGTGTTAGTTTTTATTGATGACATTTTGATTTATTTCAAAAAATAAAAAAATGTGAAAAATACTTGAAATTAATTTTGTAGAGACTAAGGAAACATAAATTATATGGTAAGTAGTCTATATGTGCCTTCTTTTAGGCTAAAAATCATTGTCTTGGGCACATTATTTCTAAATATGGTATTATTATTGATCTAACCAAGATCAAAACAATATAGGAGGCATGCTCATATTACTGTACATGAAGTACGCAGTTTCATGTGCTTAGATGGCTATTACCGCATATTTATGGAAACATTTTATAAGATAGCCAACTCCATCACTTACTTGTAGCATATATAAAAGAATTTTTTTTGGTCAACCCTCTGCGAAGAGGCATTTTTGAAACTTAAAGTGTTGTTGACTACAACACCAATACTTGTCATACCTGACCCAAATGACAAATTTGAGGTATGGGCATTCTCCAGCCAAATTTCAAACTATTGAATCTTCTTAGTCATTTTCCAAATGGGAATTCAATCTCATTGGTAAATTACCTCGCTTCTAAGATGAGCACGTCTTTATCATCACTACTACCGAATATTTTACCAAGTGGGTAGAATCCATGCCACTTGTTAACATTATTGGTCCTACCATTTCCAAATTTATTCTTAACCAAATCATTTTCCACTTTGGTGTTCCCCATACCATCATTCTATATAATGGTGGTAACTTAAAAAACAAACATGTTAAACAACTTTGCAACAAATTCAAGATCAATCACAAATTTTCTACACCTTATCATCTACAATGTAATGGTCCCAAGGAAGGTTTTGGTGGCATTTTAACCCAAGATGGAAAAGTGGTGGCTTATGAGTCACGAAAACTTAGGAAACATGAAAATAACTATCCTACACATGATATGGATCTCGTTGCCATAGTGCATGCCTTGAATTAGTGGAAACATTTTCTGTTAGGAAAATATTTCAAGGTGAAATTTTATCACCATAGTTTGAAACATTTATTTTCCCAAGAGGACTTGAATGCATGACAACATAGTGGTTAGAATTTATAAGTATATTTGACATAGACACTTCATATATTAAGGGCAAGGAAAATTGTGTTGTTGATACACTCAGTCGATGCATGTACCTTACTACCATTTCTTTAATCAAGTCTAATTTCAAAAGTGTTGTAGTAAAATAATAACTTTTGGATGAGTATTGCCACGAGGTTAGAGTAGTTTTGGCTAACAAATATGTACTAAAGTCTTTTGTTGAATTTTTTGTGGAAAATATGGCCTGATTAGGCATATAAATAGAATTTATGTACCTAAATATGGGGACTTGCGTAGTCAAGTTCTAAAATAAGTACACTTAACATCCCATTATGCTCATCGTAGTGTCAAAAAGTTGACACATGAATTAAAAAGGTATTGTTTCTGGTCGGAGTGAAACATGATGTAGCAAAAATTGTGGCCAAACATCTTGAATGCCAGCAAGTAAACGTTGAGCATTACCATCCTAAGGGTTTTTTGTATGCATATAAAGTGCCTAAGGATAAGTAGGTTATAATTTCACTTGATTTTATCTATGTGCTACCTAAATCCTACGACAAACACAATACTATATTGGTAATAATCGATAAACTAACTAAGGTTGGTCATTTCATTACTAAAAATCTAACAGATGATGCTTCTGTGCTTGTAGAAAGATTTGTTAAAGAAGTATAGTTGCATGTCATGTCATAAGTAATAATTATAGACATAGATAAGTTGTTCACATCAAGACTCTAGCAAAATTTTACTACCACCTTCGGAACTCACTTGTACTTCAGTTCTACACGTCACCCAGAATTGGATTGTCAAACTGAAATATTAAATAAAGTAGTATAAGACATGTCGCAAATGTATGTCATGCATCAATAGTCCAAGTGGGAAAAATATATTCATTTGGTTGAGTTTGATTACAATAATACTTATCATTCTATAATTAAGATGGCTCCTTTTAAAGCCCTGTATCAATGAAAGTGCATAACTCCTCTTGGTTGGGACAACTTAGAAAACATGTTTGTTTTAGGACTTAATATACTTTAAGATTATGATAAACAAATAACACTTATTAGACAAATCCTAAAAATTACCTCTAATAGGCAGAAGACCTATGCATATCAGAAAAATCATATGTGAATTTAGTTTAGGTGATAAAGTTTAGACCTTAGAAAAGTTCAATTACATTTGGCAAATCATCTAAGTTAGCTCCACACTTTATTGAACCCTTTAACATCATCAAAAAGATTAGTCTTATAATATATCAATTGGCCTTTCCTCCTCCTTTATTTCGGATTCATGATGTTTTTGATGTTGCTTTGCTTAGAAAATACATATTTGATCCTACTCACATTTTGGATTGGAAAAACCTTTAGGTTACAGAAGAGAAGAATATGCAATTAGAACTAATGAGGATCTTAGACCATCACAAAAATACGTTACAAAATAGAGACATTCAAAAAGTGTTAGTCTAGTGGGATCCACTTAGAAAAAGGAGTGTTATGTGGGAAGATGAAAGTCTTCTCATGCAACACTACCTACAATTATTTGTTTAGTCGTTGGGATGACTCATTTTTAACAGGGAGAGGATGTCATGACTCATCTTGTCATAAATTTTAAAATTGTGGTTTATTACCTTTGGCATTAATATTGTCTAATATTTACATGCTATTTTGATTATGTTATCAGTGCATGTATTTGATTTGATAGTTGTTTATGCAATATTACATTCTAAATTAACTAAGCGGTAATACCATATCCTATTGCAAATATTTAGTAATTATATTTAGTTGTTGTAATCAATTACAACATTATACTCAGTTGATTATCTAGCTATGCTCATAAGATTTTGATTGAGTGGATATTGTTGATGTCATCTTCTACTGCAAGTATGATTATTGAGCTAAGCTTGATCATGGAGTTAGGTTGATAGATTTGGACATGTGGTAGTTAGTTTTTGATCTGACAATAAAAACTAAGACATGAGTTTCCTAAAGAACCACCGTGTGGTGTTCATTTGAATTCATCTTGTTTTACTAAGTTGTGTTCCTAATTTATGTGTTTAATCTATTTATATTAGCTTTCAATTTGATTGTTTATTTAGTCACTTTTGACTGATCTTACTATTTTTTGACTTGGCCTTCTTTTAGACGTGTTGTCTATGTTGGATTGGGCTTAATTTACCTTGTATGTTAAGTCAAATGGAAAGAAGGTATGGATAGACTTGGTATCATTAGATCGATTCACAAGCTACAATAATATTTGTTTGTCTTTGACAAGTGTATATTTTTCCAATGTCGGTTGTTGTCACTTTATAAACTTGTGAAGTCTTGCTCTTTTATTCTAAGATTCATTTTGTTTGTTTGTTAGTATTATTTTTATTATCTTTAAGAGCCACCTTGGGATCATTATTGGCTAGGTGTTATTATGATAATAATGGGTCACTTAGACCTTGGACCCTTTAAGCATTGGATTACCTTTGGTAATAAATGGTATTGGCATAACAATGTTTTGCATGGCAATTATTTTAGGGTTGACTTACATTTTGGTTTCATTTGGTTGTAGTCTAGTTTCGAGTGTTTTTGGTTTTGCATGAAGGTTTTGTGAAGCTTGGTGATTCTAAGTAACCATATCTACCACCATGAAGCTTAAATAAACTAGTCTACCATTGCTTGAACCATATAACTTGATGGTTTGACTGGGGAATGTTTTTGGTGTTGAAGTCTTGTCAATCTACCATTTTTTTTGGAAAAAGTGGAGACATGGGGGAACATAGAGTGATTGTATCCATTATTTTTCTTCATGGGTCAAGATATTATGGTAGGAAGTGGCAAATAATTTGAGGGTTTTTTGAGCCATCTTTGCACAACAGGGAGGACCAAAAACCTGCACAAGGTATGTTGGGAAAAAAGGAGGCATAATTATAGTGTTATCTATTGTGGAAGGATGATTAAAACCCACCATTATTTGTGAAGCAAGTAAGTAAAAATGATTTATTTTTGGTGCATGGATGAAGGAACGAGTTTCAAAGTTGTTGGAATTGTGTTTATTTTGAAGCAATGTGTTTGTTTTGGGTACTGGGTTGAAGTGAGTTGTTCAATGGATTTTTGTCTTTTTTGGGTTCTATATTTCAGCCAACCCCTAATTTTAATAAAAATGAAATACAAGATTCATGGTTGGGTTATGATACAAGCTATAAAGCTATTAACCATCTCGAGGATTAACCTCAGGGTTTGACCTTATGTTTTCAAGAGGTTGGAGTTATTTCTTGAATGTATGCTTTGTGGTTCAGAAACTCATGTTATGCCATTAACCTACAAACCAGACTCCACCATCAAGATAATGGTTGGGGATGGTTAGGAGCACCTATGGAGGGCTCAAAATATTATATGGGTGGGCTTTATATCACTATTATATGAATTCATAACCCTAACTCTTCAAAGAACGTGACCATGATATTGTACTTGGTTACATAGTACTATTGGAATGATAGAATGAAACTTGCATATTTAAATTTATAGTATATGGATTATGCATTGTGATAAATGTTAGATATAGTGATTCCATTTAAATAGATGTATGGATTTTAAGTAATTTGTAAAGTTTTACTTTAAGTTGTATTCAATGAATCTTTTACCATGT
Organism: Torreya grandis; assembly: GCA_037957365.1. NCBI lineage: Eukaryota > Viridiplantae > Streptophyta > Pinopsida > Cupressales > Taxaceae > Torreya > Torreya grandis. The sequence continues at coordinate 2,426,232 of JARHVA010000051.1, read as the reverse complement.
AAATCATTCTTAACATGTGTGTGTATGTGTGTCTTTAGTTCAAACATTTAAAATGATTATGTGGTATTGGTTAATGATTTTCAACTTCAACATAAGGTGTATTATAATGTCTATGAAGTCTATGTGTAATATACCCATGATGGTAAAGTTGATAATAATCTTGTGTTGGATGGTTTCATAGATTAATGAGAGTTTCAAAATCTATATTTTATTTTATTACTAGATATAAGTAGATTTCAAACAAGATTAGATCATGTTGAAGGATTTTGTGTATCTCGTGTACTTTATGAAATTAACGTGATCATCTCTCTGTGGCTTTATAACCTATTTCATTTTTCATATCAATTTTTATTATGCTTGGATAATATGAATACAATGGACTATGTTCTATAAGATTATTGTAGTCAATTATAGGAAGGTTATTTTATGTGTTTCATGTTATGATTTTGAGTATCTAGGTTTGGTGACTGGTTTGTGTTTCCTTTCACTAATATCAAACTTATGAATGGTTAAGGAATATGTATTCTATCCACTTAATTGTGCATTATTTAGTTAATTGAATGGTTTGCTCTCGAACCATTGATGGCATTGTGGATTGATATTCTTCATGTAGTATGATGTCCATTGTCGTAGTAAGTAAAATCTCTAACAAAATAGATGTTGCATGTGTGGGTAAGAAATGTTTGGTTCGAAGGTAATGTGTGATGGTGGTTAGAAAATTAAAATGTGATTATGTTTGGTTCTTTCACTTTTGAATATCTCTTGTATGATTAGATTGTTGGGAAATAGTCTTTACATTGGGGTAAATTATCTTTGATTAGTATATTTTCATTTGTTTGTTATTATTAGGAATTGTATTCCCATAGATTTATTGTTTCTAGTGTCAATTACAGGGTTAGTTGTTATTAGTCCTCCCTATTTATTAGGAGGTGGTTGTGCTATCTCTATGGCTATATAATAGCCAAATGTATTGTTCAAATATTATAATACATTGTGTGTTTAATATATTTTCTATATGATTTGGCTTTGTTTAATTATATGAAGTAAAGATTTGGTAAGCTTGCCTAAATACTATCATTCATATCAGAGCAGTGTTCTATCAGGGATGGCCTTATGAGAATTTGTGAGGGGTTGTCATTGCTTTCTTCACCCATGAGAATAAGACACCAATCTTGAGAAGATCTCTTAGGTTAGTGTGTTTTCAAATATTATGGTAGTTGTGGAGTTTTGTTTTAATTTTATACAATAGAAGTGCATAATTATGAGATCAGAGAATTGGCAGACAATTTGAAGAAATTTGTTTGTATTTTAATCTACATGTTTCTATTGTGATCCACATAATGTTTTGCATCCAACCCTATGTTTGAAGTTTATACACTCATTTCTCTTTGAATTGATTCACATCAATTCATACCTCCTCATACATTCCATGATCATATGATTTTATTTTTGTAATTTTCATTATCTTATTTATTCTGGCATATCTCTGACTTATATTCTTTGGTATTCAAATTTGTTTTCATTGAGTCTTTATCAATTTTCATAGCATAGCATTAGTTTGTGTCTTACACTACTCGATCACATCATATTCATCAAAACATCCTGCACTTACATAGAGATCATTGCAGCCTTTTATGCTTGAATCCACATCGATTGCCTCAACTACAAATCACATTGACATCCAATTTCGGTGGAATCATGTTTCCTCCAAACAACATCGAGCCATCTCTAAACTTCAACGAAGTTTCTCACTGCCACATCCATGCTACAAATCTCCTTTTGATTCATCCTCACTCATCTTTCCATCCGAATCCAAACCTGCATGTGGAGACAGATCAAGCCCAAGATCAAATTTCTTTGGTTCCATTATGTTTACGTAATTTTTCTCCACTCAAAAATAAGAGTTTGCCTGAAACAGAGTATCAAATCAAGGATTGATAAAAAAAATGGCTACAATTAACATGAAACCAATTGTGTACCTGGTTGTAAATTCCAATTTTGGTCAGTTTGGTCCATGTATTCCATGTAATATGAGGCCAAACACCTTTTGAAATACATTGTTTTGTTTTATATGTATTTCATTAATGGTTTAAGAGTCTATAAATTTAGTTTATTTAAGTCCTTAGAATTAGTGACTTTGGAAAAGTCTCGAGTCCTTTTTTATAGTTTAGAAATTAAAGTCGAGACTTCAATGAGTCGGTATTAATGTTTTAGGTTTGGTTAATATTCTTATTTAGTTTTGTTTAATCTTTGGGTTTATAGTTGTGTCCAGTTAGTACGAGTCATATTTTGGTTCAAATAAAAGTTTTATATTTAAGAGTATAAAAAGGTCGATTCATTAGTTTTTTCATAGTTGTATAATTATTTGAGCTATGCCAATAAAACTATAGTATGTCAAGAATCATTTTTATGTCAAAAATGTCAAAATAAAAAAATATCATCCTATGTATGGATGTATTTTTGGGTGACCCCAATGTCTAAATTGGAAAGAGTACCTTAATTTTGTGGGAGGGATTATTTGTTAAAATCAACATGTAAATTGAGCTTCATTTTTTGCATTTGCTAAGTAAGCAACTTCACATATTGGAGGTTAGAGGTAATGGAGGATGGAGGCCATTCAAGCCTCTTGTTATCCATTAGCAATGAGGCCACTTCTACTTTAGTGGCATGTGATTTCAGTTGTGTGAATTTTAATTTTTTCAGTGTGTTGTGAATAAAAGAACAAACAAGTATTCATGCTCATTTGTGAGTATTCCCCATGTAACCCCTTTTTGTAAATACATTGTAGAATTTTGACCAAAATGTATTATAGCAATCATGATGTGAAGATTTTTGGTAAACCAGGAAAACTAATTGTTTAAGGTTTTTGGTAAATTTAGAAAACCAATTGTTTAAGGTTTTTGGTAAACCTAGAAAACCATTGTGTAAGGTTTTTGGTAAACCTGAAAAATGAATTGTGGAAGGTTTTTGGTAAACATGAAAACCAATTAGGTAAGGTTGTTGGTATAGCTGGGAAAAACCATCAGTGAATTGATCATGAGCACATAGAGGTGGCATGTTACAATCAAAGAACGGGATATATTTTACAATTTAAAAACTAAGGGGGGGATGTTGGAAAATAGTATTTACATTGGGGTAAATTGTTTTTTATTAATATATTGTTATTTGATTGTTATTATTAGGAATTGTATTCCCATAGGATTATTGTTACATGTGTCTATTATCATGCTAGTTGTTATTAGTCTTCCCAGTTTATTAGGAGGTGATTGTGCTATATTTATGGCTATATAATAGCCAAATGTATTATTTGAATATTATAAAGAAATTTTATAATACATTGTGTGTTCAGTATATTTCTTATATGGTTCGGATCTTTGTGTAATTGTATGAAGTAAAGCTCCGATAAGCTTGCCTAAATACTATCATAGATAAATTCTTTGAGGTAGTATCATTCGATATGTATAAGTAATTACTAAACTTGATGTTGGAAGATGCATTCCTTTAAGTTTGTCATCTTGATATGGTTCGATAGCAAATTAAGATAGTTATTCATATAAACTAGATATCTCTATTATCGATAACAATAACCAATTCATTTTTAGGTGTGGAGTTAAAACATAAAGTAATTTGGTATTGCTTAATGGTTGTGTTATTGTTTTTCATAAACTCTTCCTATAATCAATTTTGGTCTTAGATATAACCTCTGACATTTGTTTTTGGCTTTGGACTCCTTGGTGAAGAATATCTAAATAGTTGATTTAAGAAAAGGGATGTGAATGGGTAAATGGTTCATTATGACTCTATTTCTTAATGAGGTAGTGAATTGCTTATGAAATCCATTTGGGCTCTAATAGAATTTAGTTTTGTAATTTTGAATTATCTCATTAAGAGAACTGTTTGGGACTCTAATAGAATTCAGTTTCGTAATTTTGAATTATCTCATTAAGAGAACTATTTGGGTTCCACTCATATTTATTTTGTAATTAACTTATTCATTTTCTGCCATAATGCTTTCTTCATCCCCAAAGACACTTAAGTTGTGCCATGGTGGAAATTTTGATAATGGTTTCCAATTGTTTGAATTAATAAACATGGTTGTTGAAAATTGTCTATTGTTTGAAATTACATCATTAAGAATGTCATCATCTAGGGGTAATAAAACTCTTTGTATTATGTTTAAATATAATCATTATATTACAAATTTCATGTTGGTTAATTTCTAATATTAGGCTTGTGTTGAATAAAGAAGAAGTAGGAAATTAGATAAGTATTGAATTTGTATATTTGGACTCCATGATCATTGAACTAGAGATGTGTGTAAAAGGAACATCTTGCGACTCCCATTAAATGCCTAACAAAGGTAGAAATGTGCATTCTTTGTAAAAAATGGTTTTGCTACAACTATGCGAAAAAATACCCAATGCCATAAATTCATTGAAGAGAAATTGTATTTACTTGATGTTAAGTCACCTTTAGATACAGAGGAATGGTAAGATGCTCGAGATTCCCACAATGAAGAACTAGAAATTGAATAGCCTAGCCTCACAGAGTCATACCCATAAATTTCTATACATGCCTTGGTAGGGGTAACCATTCTCCAAATTATAAGAGTAAATATGTACTTCAAGAAACACCCCCTCACTATTCTAATTGACTCTGGTAGCACCCATAATTTTGTTGATCCTCGAAGGGCCAAAAATGATGATTATTTTGTGTACCCTTGTTCCAATTTTGAAGTTATGATTTATAATGGAAGAACATTACATTGTAAAGGAAAATGTCAAAATGTTCATATTTTTATGAGGGATTATAACCTAAAAACATACACGTTCATTTTTCCCTTGGAAGGATGTGATGTGGTTCTTGGGGGTCAACATTTGGGCACTCTTAGACCTAGTTTATGGAGCTTTTCAAAATTGTGGATGCAATTCTTAGATAACTGCTAGTAATACACACTAAAGGAGCTCTTTTCAAGTCCACTAGTGTCATCAATTCCCATTGCATGGGGAAGCTCCTCAAAATAGGTTTACATGGGATCATTTTTCAACTCTACACTATTCAACTCAACACATCTCATGGTTCAAGCCAACCTGTTAACTTAAAAAATGTTCTAGTCAAACATGCATTGATAATTGACAAGACAAATAACTTCTTGTCTCATTGATCGAAAGACCCTCACATTCAAATCCTTTTGAGTAGAGTACCTCCAAACATTCAACCATACCAAAAACCTTTTATCTAGGATTCAAAAAATAAAAATTTAGTTAAAGAGCTACTCCATGCAAGAGTAATTTGTCCAAGCACAATGCCTTACTTTTTTCTAGTTCTGTTAATCAACAAAAAATATGGATGTTGGTGAATCTACATTGATTATTGGGAACTAAAAAAACTCTATACTAAGGAAAAATTTCCTATCCCAGTGATCGATGAACTGCTTGATGAGTTTCATGGTGCCAAATTCTTCTCTAAATTATATTCATAGTTTAGCTATCACTAGATCTACATATGGGATGAATATATTTCCAAAACTAAATTATGCATGCATGATGGCCACTATGAATTCTTGGGCATTCCCTTAGGGCTTAACAATGCCCTGTCCACATTCCAAGGCTTGGTGAATGAAATATTTTTCCCTTTTTTGTGAAAATTCATCTTGGTCTTCTTTGATGATATATTCAGTTACAAAAAACTTGGGAAGACCATCTACATCACCTCGACAGTGCTTTACACCATCTCTTAGGACACAACTATCTGCAAAGTGATCCAATACTCTTCTTGGTCAACACAGTATTGATATATAGGCCACATTATCTTAGCCAAAGGAGTTCAGGTGGACCCTGTAAAAATTGAATCTGTGAAAAAATGGCCTAAACCAAATATAATTTAAATCCTTAATGTAATTCTTGTCCTTGCCGAGTAATACCACAAAATTGTCAAGAATTCTATAAAAAAATTTCCCCATTGACGACCATGCTAAAAAAGACTCTTTTTTGTGGTCTGTGGCAACTAAATAATATTTTGATAACCTAAAATAGGGTATGTGCATTGTACTTATTTTGGAAATGCTATAATTTTCAAAGACCTTCATCATTGAAATTGATGCTTCTGATAATGGACTTGGCACAATCTTCATGTAAGGCGGATGACCCATCACCTTTACCAACAAGGTGCTCACTAGGAAAAATCTAATTTGTTTAACATATGAAAATGAAACTATTGTTATCCTCCAAAACTCAATAAGTGGCATCCATACTTTGTTTGGTCAGCATTTTTGTATAAAAATATATCATCATAGTCTTAAGTAATTCTTGGAACAATGAGTCTCCTCCTTAGATCATCAAGAATCAATCAAAATTGATGAGGTGTGATTATGAGATCACTTCTACAAAGGGTAATGAGAATGTGGTCACCGATGCACTATACTGCCAATATGAAGAACATGCAAAGTTGAGTGCATTATACATACCTATTATCGAATGGATACATGATATTTAACAAGAGTAACACCAAGATAATTACACACAATAACTCATTTGACAATTGTTTGTCGATATGACATCCAAACCCAACTACACTTGCGATGGCCAATCTTAAAGATACAAACTTTGCATTATCTTAACTCCTAGGTCTAGGATCCAACACATTATTTTACATGAATTGCATATGTCACCTTCAATAGGTAATTAGGATTTATCAAGTTTTTCACAACTTATTTTGGTAAGGAATTACACAAGATATCAATAAATTTGTCAAAGAGTATTACCCATGTCAACGACACAAAGGTGAAATAATGGCAATGCCTGACTTGCTCCAACCTCGTGATATCATGGTAAGGGAGTCCATTAAATGATTGTGTTTACTACCATGCTACTTGGATTGACATTCACCCATTGATACACTTGTAACCACCTAACTCATAATTAATGTTGATGCAGTGGATTGCACCCTTGGCAGGACGCTTAACTCCTGCCTTCCACACGCAACAATGGAAACTCCCCTCTCGCCTATGGGACCGGTGAAGCTAGAGGGGAGAGTCTCTAGATAAGGGCTAGCTCCCTCTGATGTATCCTTTAGGTCCTGGTTTCTCCCACTGCTAACAAATAAATGTAAAAAAGGGGGGGTTGAAAAGGGAGAGAGAGATGCTGAAAGAAAACCTAAATCAAAAAATAAAAGGGGTGATACACTAGAAAAGATGATCCACCTAGCCCGAATATACACTTTTCACCAAGAAGAAGTGCCCATACACTTCATCTAATGTGGGAAACTCTTCTGTATCAGTGAGTTAGGGGTCTGTAGAGATACATGGAGGAAGGAACTATCTAAGGTGTTCTAAGACACACTTTGGTAGCCTATTCACATGCGCCTATATTCCTACTGTAGACACTTCTGACAGACCTACAGAAAAGATACTTCACAATGTGCTAGACATGTTGGAATCAATCTGTGAGAAGCATAAAAGGAAATGACTTAACACAAAAGAAAACATAAACATGTGCTTGAGTGCAAGTCCAGATGGAGGTAAAAATGCTAAGTCCTGATTCAAGGTAAAATCTGGCAGAGTTTTGCCTTACAAGCTCGAGAGATTTTTGGGTAGAGTTTTGCCTTAAGGCTGAGAGATGGATCCTTCTCAAATGAGAATTTTTACAATATATAGAAAGCGAAAAGAACTTGGTGCTTCTTTTGAAAAGACTTTGGTGCTCTTTGACAAGCTGGCCCATGTGCACTGAAAGCATCAGAAAGAGGAAGTCACTGTTGCTGATGTCATTCTTCTAGAAGAGGCCTACTGGAACCATGTTGTATAATTGTCGAACTTGACTTTGGCGTTCAAGCATTAATGTGAAAGCACAGGTTGCGCCTCTTTTCTGCAAATAGATTGCTCTTTCCAGATATTCACGTAGTTTGTCCCCTTATAAATGCAAATTGGAGAAGACAAGCCACACCGTTTATTATTTGCACCGTTTGGTGACCATCTAGCAATAACTCACCTCCCCTTTGCCACTTGGATTTCTTTGTCTTTTCCTACACTTTGTCTTCTTCCTTGCTTTGTCTCTTTCTGGCTCCTCGAGTTCTTTCAACCCCCCGAGGCTATCTTCTGATGGGTCACTACGTTCTTTGGGCTCTTTTCTGGTTGGCACTCAAGCATTTTAAAAACAAATGGCTATTTCACCGCCTTGAATTTGACGTCTGTGCACCCATCACTGCTTTTGAATTTCCAACGGCTAGTTCGTTGTGTTTGACTTTGACGTCCTCGGGCCTGTCACCCCTTGGACTTTCTTCGGCTTTCTTCTTTTTTTTTGACTTTTTTGTTGCGCTTCCTTTCCTGCATACTTTTTCCCCGTAGGCTTTTTTTTTCACAGACTTTTTCCCCGCGGGGCTTTTCTTGTGGACAAAAGTCCGCACGAATTGCCTTGTCACTTTTTTGGAGTTCTTCCCCGAGCTTTTCTGGGCTCGCGGCTTCCTTTTTGAATTTCTTCAGACTTTTTTTCAAAGGAATTCCTTCGGATAAAAAGTCTGAAAGAATTCAATGCCTTAGTCTTTTGCAAGATTTTTGTTTGCAGTCTTTTCGAATTCCTTTGGGCTTTTTATTCAAAGGAAATATGCCTTTAACAAAATTCTAAAAGAACTTACCTTTGCGGCTTTCTTTGGAGGTGTCCTCCATTTTGGCTGAGAGTTCCCCGCAAGGGCACCCTTTGGGGTCCTTTAGCTCCTTGGTGGGTTTCTCCTTGAACTTTTGCTTGAACTGCTCCTTTGAACCAACCGTTGAACCATTTGATTGAACCGGTTCAATGGTTCAAACGGTTGTTGAACCAAGGCATGAACCGAGCGAACCAAGCATTGAACTAAGCTTGTTGAACCAACTGTTGAACCAAGCCGATGAACCCTTTGATTGAACCAAAAGCCATTGAACCATTTGATGAATCGACTGAGTGAACTGAAGCATTGAACCAAGCCTTTGAACCGAGCTGATGGACTAAAGCGTTGAACCGAAGTGTTGAACCAAGGCATTGAACTGAAGCATTGAACCGATTCAATGGTTCAACGGTTCAAAGATGCTAACTTTCCTTGTGAATTTCTTCAGACAAGAGTCCGAAGAAGCTTTCTAAAACCTTGCACTCTCTGAACTGGTTCTTCATCTACTGAAAGACTACACCTACAGAGTTCATAGAAGTTCCTATGGAGTCTGTAGAAATGGACCTGTAGAGTTCGTAGAAAACCTGCAGAGTCCATAGAAAACTCCACTACTGAGTCCATAGAAATCCAAGCTCTACAGAGTCCGTAGAAATGGACCTGTAGAGTCCGTAAAAAACCTATAGAGTTTGTAGAAATTTGCAAGACTCATGCAAAATCAAAAGTACTTGCTCAGGACAACATGAAAAAAGGGGGGATCAATTTTTGGCCTGTTGGGCAAAAATGGTCAACAATTAACACACTTCAACACACAATTTTTATTGAATTCAACACACATTATAGAGAACTGAATAATATTAATGCCCACCCTCACTCACATAATAAAACATGAATTTATAGGATTATTAAAACACATGAAGAATATTCCAACTCTCACATAGTCCCTTATGGATTTGAAACATCTCTTTACTATATGCTTTTTCCTTAGAGAACAAGTTCCCCTAACTCTCTCATTCTCACCTTTTCTTGGATATAACTTTCTCTTTATGACTCTCCTTAAATCTTGCACTTGATAATTTGGATATTATTTATAATTATATGATTTTTAGAGTGTTTCTTAACCTTCTTTGGCATCTTAAAAGTGATCAAGATTCAACCAATTTCCATTATGGCAGGTTACTTTCTTTTACATTCCATGCAGTTAAAATCGTAACTTTATGCAGTCTGACGGTTTTGAAATTATCCCTATATGTAGAACAGAGATTATGAAATTTTTAAAGCAGTTTTGAATCTACCATTGATGCTTGTGAAACTATTTCTTAGTACAGACTAATGATTTTCATTACTATGCAAAGTCTACCAACATTCAGAAGCCATAACTATTGCATACAAATTTGAAATGATATTTTTTTGAAAATGCATAACTTTTTGAGAGAAATCCAAATATGCAATCACATTTAGGTTTATGGAATCATTTATTACCTTTTTTCCTCTACTCAGTGACCTATTTGTTTTATCCCTTTAGTGCATGTAACCACTTCTTGGATTGTAATGATATTTTAGAAACTCGACCAATTTTCTTGGAACTGTGTAGCTTCCTAAAACTAGTACTTTTCCAATTTAATTAATGCCATTAAAGTTTTGGAGTATATATTTTCCCCATTGGCTCACCTTTACCATGTCAAACCAATAAGACCACATGAACATACAACTATTATTTTTAGTTGATACAAGATTTCTTGTACACTTTGGATGCTATTGCATCAAACACCCAAGGTAATTAAAATGTGAGATCCTATTCACATGGATGGAATAGGTGGCAAACCCACTCTTTATACCATTGATATTCATGGACATGGCATCTTATTATAACAAACCGAATATCTCATTTGATTTTCTTATTTTCTTTTCCACTCTTAATTTCTTCTTGTTGGCTTCAAATCTATCCTTTTTTGCTTGCCCTTGTTCACTATTTTGTCTTTTATGGGATTAGACCCACCATAGTTCAATTAGTTCCACCTAATGTTTCTTTAATTCTTTTTCCATCTTCTTGTGGGCTAAAACCCACCTTTATTTGATCGCCTCCAACAAGATGCTCCTTCTCACATCTTACTTATGGGCTTGTACCCACTACTGTCCAACCACCTCCAATTAGCTCTCTTTCTCTTTCTCCATTCTCTTATAGGGTTTTTCCCACCTTTATCCATATAACACCACCAAATATCCTCAAAATCATCATTATTTCATATTTCATTGGCTTTGAAGAACCCACATCCATATAAGCTTAACTCCTCTCTCATATCCAACATCATATCTATAAGAGCATGTGACACATACATCACTTATTCCTTCCTATATTGATTTTAAAAGAGCTAAATATACCTTTGGGTATCCAAATGATCACTCATACTATCAACTACTATCTAAAAGATAGTCCTCTTATCCTCTTCTCCCATTGTCCTCATTTATATATCGAACTACTATACTACCTCTACTCCAACATTATCCTCTTCTCTAATTTAAATCTTCAATGTGTCTTTAAGAAGAACATATGCTTCCTTTTGTAACTCTATCCCAATTATCCTCTTGTCATCCTCTTCGTATTATTTTCCATGTGCATCTAACATTTGTAGAAACATCTCCTCAATCTCATCATCTTCAAATTATATCTCTGTTGTAACCTTATACTCTTCTACACATGTTTGTGTTGATAAAAAAACCTGGATGAACCACCTCATCCTTGTCTTCTTCCATTCTCATCCTCTTTACATTAGCTTTAGGTTGATTTACATCTACTTTATTCATCTCCTTTAATATTACATCCATGCCATGTGAAAATAACTACGCACTCACATTGTCCATATGAAAATAATGCATAGCTTGACTCATAAGAGTCTCTTCCCCAACTTATATGTGGTTTGTTGCCACATATGCAACACCACTTTCATCCTTGATTTATCTTTTTAGAAACATGTCTACCATCTATATCTCCTTCATCTCTATTCCACATGAGCGGCATTCTTCACCTTTCCAATCACTTCCAATCTGTCTTGTGAGAGTCTTCTCTCCCACGTATAACGGTATCAAATGAATTCCCTCTTGTTCCACCTCTTCTCTTTATTTCTCATACATTTGAGCATGCCGGATTGAACCACACTTTTACATCATCTTTTACACATTCTACATTGTTGGACCCACACATATATCAATCACATTAAGAGAATCAAGAGTTCATACAAACATTTTTTGAACCTCTTCATCATGCCTTATAGACATTATGTCTAACTCTTCTCCATTTCTTGCATTTTCAACAAAACTTGTGGTCATATGATGGACCACCAAAGGCCCATTATTACCAACCCTAATGGTTGTCCTCTCTTCATTTTTCACTTGATTCACTTCCTCTTCATATTCATGGTATTCACCCATACTCTCTCCACATGCATTCACTTTCACTTAATCTGCCTATGTTATTTCCTTCATGAAAACTTTAAACTCTTCTTTGTCATCCTATTCATTCACCTCCATTTTTTCCTTCAAGGAAACATGTAACTTCCCTTGGTTGTCCTCAACCTTCTTTCTTTGCAAAAGAGGAAAAAACAAATGCATTTCCTTCATTCATCAATAATAATTATTCTTCTTCCCATCTATGGAATACCACAAACTCTTTCCTAACATCCATTAATGGGCCTCCTTCTTATGGTTCACAATAAATCACATCCACATCCTTTTCCTTTAGGATTTATTCCTCTATGGACAACTCACATATTTCTTTCTCCTTATTATTTTTGAAAAGAGACTCGAGATTCTCACGTAAAAAAATCATTCTCTTATTGTCTTTCAAGACAATCTTCTCTTCTTCTCTCTCAAGCCTCAAGACAAAGTTTATTCAACCACTCTACTTATATTTTTTAATTCATGACATGGCCCATCAACTTGGAAACCATATGTTCCCAACATCTCACCTTCTTCTTTCATTCTCTTTGTTTCTTCTCTTATATCTCTCCAATACATAATTGCACTATCACACAACCTCTTACTTGAAAATGTTACCCTTTTGAGGTCTTCAATGCACTTCTCTTAAAATAACATTTCTAAATCTAGTATCTATTTCATGAGCTTATTTGGGTTCTCTTTACCACAAAATAAAATAACATTTTTAATAAGATTACCTTTTAATTTTACCATGACCTCTGCTAGTCTCTTTTATTTGTTTGCTTGTATTCTTCAAGACATTCAACTTTGATTATAGAGATATCAACCTCTCCAACATTTATTCTTCTTCATATTCCCACACAACTGCAACAAATTCTCTAGTTTGTTTAGTCTCCATCATATCCAATATTGCTTGGATTGCCTTCAACATATTTGCCAACTCTTCTACTTATGGTACTCCTCCACTTTTGTGTGCCATATATTCTCCATTAATAGGCTTCTGTTTCACAACCTATAATAGAATCAAACAATATCCTCTCTCACTTTACATACGCTTAAAGGACTTCTCTTGCACCTACAACAAACTTATCCTCTCTCCTATGCAAGGTTATGTTTCACCACTTGTAACTAACTTGAGCAAGCATCTTTTTCACAACCTATAATAGAGTCATACAAGAGTCTCACACACACAACCCAACAAGAAAATACCTTGCTTTAATACCAATTGGTGCAATCACAATACAAGGGTCCAATGAAGGAATTCATTTACTACCATGTTAATTAGATTGACATTCACCCATGAACACACTAGTAGGCACCTTACTTAGACTTGACACAATTCAACACACATTATTTAATGAATTCAATACACATTACAAAGAACTAGATAAATATTAATGCACACTCTCACTCACACACTCACACATGCCTTGATAGGATTATTATAACACATGAAGAAGATTTCAACTCTCATACAATCCCTTTTGGACTTGAAACATCTCTCTACTCCCTAATTTGTTCTTAGAGAACAAACTCCCGCAACTCTCTCTTTCTCACCTCTCCTTGGAGATAACTTCCTCTCTATGACTCTCTTTGGCTCTTTCACTTGTGAATTTGAATCTTCTCTAACATTCTATGCTTGTTGGATTGTCTCTTCACCTTTATTGGTGTCTTAGAAATGCTCAATATTTGATTGTTTTTCATTATGGACTATTACTTTATTTTTATATTTCACACGGTTGAAACAACTGCTTTATGTAGTCCAACTATTTCAAAAGCATTGCGGTGGTTGTGAAACCATCACTGTATGTAGACTAGTGGTTTCATCACTTTGCAAAGTCTACAAAATTTTAAAATCCATAACTTTTCATATTGACTCAAAATGAGATGATTTTATTTTGAAAGTGCATACATTTTCAAGGGGAATCCAAATATGCAACCACACTTAGGTTTAGGGAAGTCCTTGATGCCCTTTTTCCTAAACCCCAAAATCTATCTATTTTAATCCTTTAATGCATGTAACCACTTCGATGATAGTACCGATGGTTAGGAAACTAAATTAGTTTGCTTAGAAGCATGTATCTTCTTGAAACTAATCATTTTCTGATGTACATGAAACCACTAATTTTTTTGAGTATATATGCTTTCAATTGGATCAATTTTGCCATGAAAATCCAACAAACAAACTAACAATACCACATTAACATTAAACTATTATCTATGGTTGATACCAGCTTCATTGTACACCTTGGATGTTCCTACATCGCAAACACTATCCATTTTTAAATGCCTCTGGATAGATATCTCAATGGATCTTATCAAAGGCTTTCCAAAATCTAGCAGTGAATTAGTCATATTAGTGGTGGTGGACTACCTCTCCAAATATGCCCATTTATGTTCCTTAACCCATCCTTACATTGCTTCTACCATCGCCCAAACATTCCTCAACCAAAAATTCCACCTTTGTAGCATCCTTGTGTCTATTGTCTTTGGTTGGGACTCAACTTTTACTATTTGTTTATGGTAAACATTATTCAAATGCATGGAAACTCAACTAAAAATGAACTATAAATATCAATCATAAACAGATGACCAAACATAAATTATCAACAAATACCTTAAAATATATATTAATTTATTCATCTATGCTCAACACCATCATTGGGCCAAGTGGCTACCACTTGTTGAATGATGGTACAACACCACTTATCACACTACCACCAAGATGTCTCCTTAAAAAGTAGTCTATGGTTAAAAGCCACCATCTCTCCTCTCTTACCTCCCAAACATTTCTGATGCACAGGGAATGGATACTACCCTCAGTGCAAGATAAAATATTATTTGACTTCTCAAGGATAATATCCACCTGGCGTAGAATTGTATGAAGTAACATGCTGATTAACACTGTTCAAAGTGCTCTTTCCAACCTAGGGATATGATTTTCCTTAGATTTTAACCTTGTAAATAATCCTCTTTGAAATTAAAGGGTCATCAAAAACTTGTTCCCAAGTTCTATGGACCTTATAAGGTTCTTCAATAGGTTGGTCCTATCATCTACAAGCTAGAACTTCCACCTTCTTTATGTGTCCATCCTATTTTTAATGTTTCATGTTTGAAGAAAGTCCTTGGTCATAACATCAAAGCTCATACAATACTTCATAAACTTAATGATAAAGGATTTCACATTCTTAAACTTGAAGATATCTTGGATGGGTGCTCCCATGAACTTCACAATCAATCCATCGTTGAGGTTTTGGTCTAGTTGCATGGTATGCAATAGGAAGATGCAACTTAGGAACATCTTCAAATTCAACAAAAATTTCTTCGTGTTTAGCTTTGAGGGAAAAGTTTTTTAAGGGGGAGGGAATGCTATGACCCCTTCGTCCTAACTTTTTTCTTTTTAATTGTTGTTACCAATAAAAGCTACAGACGTAAATGTTTTGTAAGTTGTCCCTTGAGCTAATTATAATAATTTCAAATTCGTGGGAGGTAGTACTCAACTGGTATAAAATTAGTTTAAATATGAGCTTAGACTAATGGAAATATACACATGAATTGTATTGTATAGGGGTTGGCCCCTTGAAGAGGCCAACAATTTTGTAATCCAATTTTACTAACTTTTCAATGCAATATAAACATCTTTCATTTCATTTTTAATATTATTTATGTGTTTTACACTATCATTTAGATATGTTGCAGTTAGGTCTATCTCACTTCTTAGGGCTCATGTGTTACTATCATTGATTTGTAAGAAATTATAGTAGCATAGCAACCCAACTCATATATTTGTTGAAGGAGGACTTATTCCATTAGAATGAGGAAGCCACCAAGTTGTTTGAGAAGTTGAGGGAGGCCATGTGCACCACTCTAGTTCTAGCTACCCTTGATTTTTCAAAACTTTCATTATTGAGTGTGATGCTTTGGGGTATGGTTTGGGAAAGTAGTCATGCAAGAAGGATGATCTTTACTTTTGAGAGTCATAAACGCAGAGGTAAGAATTTGTTGGGTCCCTTTTATGAGAAAGAAATGATGACAATCCTTTAGACAATAAAAAAATGTAGACCTTATTTGATGGAAAGACACTTTAAGGTAAAGATAGAACATGACAGTCTCAAATAATTTTTATAACATAGGTTATCATCATAAGAACAAAAAAGGGGTCACAAATAAGTTAGGATATGAATTTGAGATCATATATATTAAAGGAAAGGAAAACATAGTGGTTGATGCACTATTTAAGAAGTATGAGTCCACATAAGCATTATTATGTGCCATATCCATATTACATGCATATTAGGTAGAGGAGCCAAAATTAGAATGGGATAATGACACAGATACATAAACACTTGTTCAAAGGCTAAAGGGCAAATTATGATAATGGTTGTGGTGGATAGACTCACCAAATATGCCTATTTTTTTTCTTTATCACACCCTTTTGTAGTAAGCATAGTAACATCAAATTTTATGGATACAATTTAGAAGTTCCATGGGACTCCAAAGATCATAGGAAGTGATCATGATCCTATATCTACTAGTAATTTTGCACTGGTTTATTTTCTTGCTTGGGTACTCATATTTTTTCATATCATCCCCAATCTTATGGACAAACCAAGGTGGTCAACAAGTGTTTGGAGGGTTATCTTCAATGTTTTGATTTAGATAAATGTGAGAGATGTGTTCAATGGCCACCATTAGAAAAATGGGGGCACAACACTTCTTTCCATACTTTATTTAAAATATCTCCATTTTTTTACATTATATGGGTACCAACCACCATCCATCATCTCTATGCAAGGGTTTAACTAAAGGTTCGGGTAGTTGAAGACCACATTCAACACTGGTAGGAGGTACTCTCTAGCCTTAGATATAATTTGGCAATGACACATAATTCAATGAAGCAACAAGCTGACAAACATTGCACATAAACACGTTTTGAAATAAGAGATTGGGTTTTTATGCGATTATAATTATATAAACAAATATCCTTGAAGCAATCGAGGAAGGATAACATGCTTTCACCCAAGTATTACATGCCCTATCATGACTTGTAGAAGATCGACAATGTGGCATACAAACTAAAATTACTTCATTCAATGAAAATACATCCAATATTTCATGTTTCTTACTTGAATAAGATCATTGGACATTGAGTTTCATCCTATATAGAGTTACTAGAGCTTGTTGTGAAGGGAAGGGTCATTTTGGAACATGGGGAAAATCATCTAGACATGCATAAATAGGCTACAAATGAGGGCAATTACAAAATATTTGACCAAAAGGAAATAATCTGGCTAGTGAGGATGCAACATGGGAGGATGAAGCATTCCTACAAAAGCACCCAATGGTCATCAACATTGAAGACAATGTTGGTTTGAAGGGAAGGGACATGCTCTACCTTTAACTACTAGTGTGCATTAGGAAGTGTGTGGTGGACTTGCGGCTATCATAACCTTATATTTAGTCATATGATAACTTATATATCTTCATATGTTAGTAGTGTTAACCTATGGAGTATTCATAACCTTAGTGCAATACATATAGGAGGTAGTTATTAGTATTAGATCATCATATTACAAATTATATCCTTATTGCAAGGTTGTGGAGGTTGCCCCTTGAAGTGGCTCAGTCATGTATTTCCAAGATTATGCTCTTATTTTTGTGATATCATGTTGTTCCTCTATTCTTGATATTTATATTTCCATCCATTGCTTTGAATTTGCTTTATCTACTTATGTAATCTCATTACACAACACATTTATGCATGTTACTATATTTTCTATCACAAATAAAACATAACCCTTTTTCCATTTATTTTCAAATTGTTAAAGAGCCAATCTGGTAGGTCGAGGGAACGATGATGTTGTAGTGCTTTGACCTTTAATGATTATGGAGGCTTGTTGTTTGTTGGTCAATGATCTTTCCACTGCCTTGCATGCCATAATAATGGATTTAGAAATAGTAAGTTGATTAAACATTCACACATCACGTTGTATGTGATTTTTGAGCCCCCCAAGAAACAAGTTTTTCAAGTTCTCATCCTTGATCAGCTCCACATGCAAGGATATATTTTAGAATTAATTAATTTAATCCTTGATTGATCTTGTTTGACATAGTTTTGTTAACTGACTGAAATAATTCTTTGTCACATTGTTGCGATGATGCATTTGAAACTCCTCAGTAAGAAATGACTAGGTGAAACTAAGAATATTCTTCTTATTTTGAGCACACAACCATTGATACCAAATGAATTGCTTAATCTAAATATAAGGATGCCATTGTGACCTTCTGTCTACATGGGATTTGATGTCATAAAAAATATCCATTTGGTTGATCTAGGCATCTAGATCTTTTCCATTAAACTTACGCATGTCCACTGTGGGAAACATGTTCTAAGTACTTGAATTGGAACTAGTATAAGGTGGGGGTTGCACTCTATTTGGATTTGGAAAGGGTTGAGCAAAATATCCACCCTAGTTGGGCTGTGCATTGGTGAACTGAAGCTAGTTTGAATTTTTTATTATGAGGCAAACATTTGATCGAATATCTACTTGATCTCATCCAGTTGTTGATTGATTTGATCCATATCTCATTTATTGGGCCATTTAAAATTAAATATTTTGCACACTGTAATAAATCTGGTTCACTTTATGATATATCACATAAAAACCTAGAACAAAAGATCCACCAATCCCCATTTCAAACTCCATCTTTTATTTGTTAGGTGTTTTTCTAGGAATGTTGGTACCCTTGCCTTGCCCCTTAGCGTGCAAACTAACATGCAAATATTTTAGGGTTCGTGGTTCAAAAATAGGGTTACTAGAGAATATCGTTGAAACAAATCTATTGATTGTTATACAAAAAACCTAAAAAGTAGGGTTGATTGAAATATGTGTTGTTGTGATCACCTCGCTGAGTTTCAATGGACCACTATGTTACTTAAAGGTGTTAAATTTTTGTAAAAAACCTTAAACAATATCGTGTAGATGAGTATTTTAAATTCCTTATAGATCAAAGTTATGTTTTTTTTCGATCTTTCAACACTACCAATTAGACATTGATATAAACCTGATAAAATACGGTGAATTTTTTTTTGCCTAAATCAAAGCTTCGATACCACTTGTAATGATATTACTTGGATAAAGCAAAGTCACATCAATAGATGAAAATATTAGTATCACGAATAGAGAAACAATAATGAATTGTAATAATAAGATAAGACTATAATATATCAACACAAATGATTAATAACAGAGCAAAATACTGGAAATATATGATCGAGCCACTTAGAGGGGATAATCTCCACAACCTTGTAATAAGAATATAATTTGTAATACAATGATCTAATACTAACCACTACCTTCTATATATACCCTATTAAAGCTATGGAAACTCCAGGGGTCGACACTACTATCAATATGAAGATATAAAAATTATCATAAACTAGATAAAAGGTTATGCTAGCCATAAGTCGACCACACATATCCCAATACAAATTAATGGTTAAGGGTATAACATGAAATAAATTGTTGAACCCTAATAGAGTTCATGAAAGAGGTGGATTCGAAAGGATATCACTCCTAAATTACTATTAGGTCTCATAGGATTGGGAATTGGTCATGGAGCTCAAACTTAATATGTATGAAGAAAGTCTTGTGTGATTATTATTTTTTACGATTGTTAGAGATGCCCCATAATTGAACACACCAAAAAGTGAGAAGAGCAAATTCCATCTTAGCAAATCTCTTCCCTCATTAAACTTTGCTTTAGAAGTAAAGACATTATAAAACATGACAAGTTTTTCAAGATCTTTAAAGTTGAAGGTACAATCTCAAGACTAACAAACAATACCCATAATCCATAAAACCAACAGTCTCAAAGATCTTACTTACAAACATAACAAAAAAGCATATGTAGGGGTTGAAATGAATTGGAGAGAAAAGATCTTAATTGCTAAACTAAGAACTGGTTCTCATAAGCTTTGGTGCGAGACAAGGAGATGGACGAATCCTAAGGAGCAATGGGGCGAGAGGATTTGTGTTCTTTGCAACATACGAGCAATCAAAACAAAAGAGCACTTTATCTTTGAATGTCCTTAGTACGTGGACATACTAACCAACTATGTAGAAAATTTAAGAGTTGACGGCATAGTTAATATATTTGAAAAAAAAATTAAAAATGTTAAAAAAAATATTAATCCAATTCAACAAAACACAAATCAATATTAAAAAGAAATCGAAATAATATTAAAGAAAAAGGTCTCAGGCCTCGGGAAGCGGCCTCCACGACCAAGGCGGAACCGCCGTTGAAATACATATACATTGTATATATATACGTATGCTTTTGATCCTTGCGACTTTATCTCACTCTTTTCAGTCGAATTTTGATATTTTCTTTCACAATGGAGGTTTGAACTAAGGTGGTGGTCATGTTTTGAGCGTCTGCCACCGATACTCTTAACAGGTTTGCCAGCTAAAGTTTCTCGACTTTTCTCTTGTGTTCTTTCTTTTTAATGTCAATTTTTAATTTCCATGGAGACAAGATTATGCATGTGCTGCTCTGCAAATGAATAAAATTTTGGGGATTGGAACTTTTATCAATAATTCTCCGCTCGGAGGCATTTTCTTGAGTTTTATTTGTCCTTTCCTTCAGCTTTCCAAACTTACTATTCTTAATTTCTTGCTGGAAACTTGCATGCTTTCTTCATAAACTGTTAAAATATGTCCTGCTTTGAAGAAAAACCTTAAATGCTATGGATTTAGAAACAAATCTCTTCAAACTTTTTTACCCCTTCGCTAAATATTAAATGAGCTCATGGTCTGCCTCATTGTGGGTTAAGCTTGGGTCGCATTTTGGTGTGGGGTAAGCTGGAACCACATTCTAAAGATTTATAAACGGGTGTAGCCCATTAAACTTGGGTTAGAATGTACCTTATGTTTATTATCCCACAATTTCTCCACTTGTCTACTAGGGTTATGGACTTGAACCTTACTTTGTGTGTGTCCCCTATTATCATTATACTACAATTCCTTGGACAAATCTATTCCAAAACCTTAACCTTCTGCTTGTTTTCAATTTTCCTTATCCTCTCCAGTTACACCTTTGAAGCATTTCCTTTTTTAGGATTTTCTACTGCTAATATGGTGTTGTACGGTGTCTACTAGGGTTATGGGCTTGAACCATACTATTGTGAGCATCCCCTGTTATCATTCTACCACAATTCCTTGGACAAATCCACTCCAAACCCTTAACCCTCTGCTTGTTTTCAAATTTTCTTATCCTCTCTTGGTACACCTTTGAAGCATCTCCTTTTTTAGGTTTTTGTATTCCTAATATGCTGTTGCATGGGTTCTGCATTTAACTTTTCTTACCCGGATTTTTTTTATTTTTTATTTTATATTTTTTTGGGGTAAAATGGAAACCACTCACACTATGTTCAAGCTTAGGATACCATTTTGCTAAGAAGCATTGACCGAGGAACATATATTTTCACAAAAAATTCCTGGCACTTGCACCTAGCTATGTCCCATTTTTGGGCCGCATTTGTATGTCCATTTCAACACGAGCATGCCCAGTGGGGCGTGAACCCAGGTCATCATCATGGTCTTGCTTTGTCTTATCACTAGACATTGGCCTGCTGGAGCGCTCTTGGATAAATTGCAATAAGTCAGAAGCACGCTAATCTTTCCATGGATACCTGCACTTCCTAGTTCACCAAGCTTAATCTCCTCATTCCATCGTTGTGCGACACCACCTACCAAATACAATCGACAGATGCTGAGGGATGAATTGGAATCCTCTGCCTACCATGGGTGCTGTCCAAATCACTCAATTCTTGCAACATTTCCAAATTGTGGTCTATTATCTTTGGAAAATATAATTTTTTTGAGCTTATTAACCTAGAAAAAAAATTAATTTATAATTTTGAATCGCCTTCCCCTACAAAGTTCTTTTTTCTGTTTTATTGCCAACAAATTTTTATTTAAGAGACAAATATTTAATTATAAAAAGTGGGTCATACGGTAACATGCCCCAAAGGCTAAAAGCCAAATTTTCATATTCAAGTACAAACTCACAATACCACAAAAACTGATTCCCAAAACTACCCTACAAAATACAAGCTTGGGGCAAACTGCTCATTTTTTCTTAGCCTAGTACTAATAACAGGCTACTTGCTAGTGTCAACATAAGCCATGTGGCTGAAGAGACACTAATTTGGATTCCCTACTCCTTTGAGAGGCACGCTTCTCCTTGACATGTTTTTCAAAAGTGGACTTCTCTTGATCTTCCACACTGAGTTGAATTTTGAATGGTATTTCCTTTTAATACTACTTGTTAATTTTCCTTTTAATAGCTCATGATGTCGGTGAATTGCTTTCATAACGAGGTCTAACAGCTGCCCATGAGCCATAGCATAAAATCATTAGGGCAAGTTATTAGTTAAGACTACCTTAATGAGACTTGAGAAACCATACGGAAAGACTTAGCTGGTCTTTACATAGGTTTTGATTTTTGGAACAAATATAATTATCCTCCAAACATCTACTTAAACTTTTCCAAGACCATTGAGATGAGATCCACAACTACACTCCATTAGTACTCCATAGCATTCAGCAAATAAGTAGTCACTTTGTAGAGTAACATGCAATGATATGAACAAATAGAGAGAGTCACAAGATATGGTGGTACAAGGAGTGTACTAATCATCACTTTAGCATGGGGATAATGAATAGTAGATAGGGCAATATCTCCAATCTATTTGTACAATATTAATGTCTAAACTTAAGGTGACTTTATCTCATGTAGGCCTTCCATTATACAAAGGGAGGTCCACATTCAATTTATCACACCACAAGGTAGGAGTTATAAACGTGGAACCCAAGGTGGATAAAGGGTGTACCTACAAGAGGTACACTATAATATTACCCAAGGACCACCACATAAATTGTGTCTCATGGTGATAATAAATCTAAGCCTAGAATCTAGGAACCCAAAAAGTCGAGATTCCAATAGAGTTCAAATATACAATAACATTCCCTTTTGATCTTGACTCGAAGGGAGGCCGTACTTGCAATGTCTCCCTGGAAGCTGATACCCATCACCTCATTGAAGAAACTAAAGATGGCTGTTGCCTCGTCTTTGATGAAGAGTCCATGTACCCACAAAAATCTATGAAAAAATTATAACTTTTAAATAAATAGCTCTTGCAAACTCCCATGAGAAAGACCACTCTAATACCATATCTTGTACAAATCTTCCTTCACTTCCTCTCTAAATACCTCTTCCTTTGTCAAGTGTTGTAATGGGGGATATTCCCATTACTTGTTCCTCCTTCACATATAGCATTGTAAATCCTTCTAGTTCCATGTTTGTTAGTCGTGTTGATCTCTTTACCATATCCTTTGCATTTTCTCCTACTATACAATCTAGTGTAAATTTAGGTGCTCTAGTTGCATCTATCCATTCTATGTTTGTTGTACATTCTGATACGAACTCTACCCTTCTCACTATACACAATGCTCTTGTACATCCCCTTTCTTCTGGGATGAGAACATTTTGGTCCCCTCACTTTTCTGGAGGACCTCATCCGTAACAACTCATAACTCCAAGAGGGACTCTCACTTTCACTCCTCGAACAATACTCATGGCTACACTCCCCTCCTCACCATCCACTTCATCCCAATCAAGTCTCCTCTCCTTAACTCCCATTTCATCATTTTCTACTTTGAATTCCATCACCATTCCCTTCATCCCTCCATGCTACACCCAACCCCTTCTTGGAATGAGACCTTCAGAGCAATACATGGGCCATCTTATGCATCTAATGCAGATTTATACAACATCCAACAAAATGCTCAATTGTACTATGATGAGGTGAAAGAGGCCCAAATGGCCACTAGAAATGTGACACCCAAGCTGCGAAGCTAGACACAAAGACAAATATATTTCACTTGGGAGAAATGATTCCCTTCGTTGTAAAGCCTAAGGATTAGATTGTTTCCTTTGACTACCAAAATTTGGCTGCCTCTCCAAATCTCGAAAAGGCCCAACCTAGAGATTGAGTAGAATTTGTCGATCGGGGGTTGAGGGCAGTGAGCAATGATTATTTGAAGTTTGAGAGACAAGCCAAGAAAAGTGATGAAAAGATAAAGCAGTTGGAAAATAAAGTAAAAGATGAATTAACAAAGTCCAGAGTTTTGATTTGCAAACATCCAACTTGGCCAAAAAGCTAGAGGTCACTATGTCAAAAGCCCAATTAGATGTAGAAAGGACTACAAGTGCTAACCTTAGCAAAGAGCTCCAAGAGTTTAAAGACAAAGCTAAAGGTCTAGACGCTGAGAAGGCTCCTCTCGACAAACAAGTCCAAGAAGCCAATGACAAAATCAAGGAGCTAGAAAGCAAAGCTCTCTATTTGGACCTAATTAAAGCGGCATGTAGGTCCTACTGAGATACAATCACATAAGCAATATCTAGGCTAGTAGAGTCCTTAAAATTCATCGACGATGTTGTGGCTTAGAGTCAAATGATTAAAGGCAAAAGTTGGTAAATCATTGAGAGATATTGGTTCAAGGACATCAAAAGCCTTAGTCGTTAAGAACCAACTATTCACTCTGCAAACTTTAAGTTAAATACAATAGGAATCCAAGACATATTTGCTGTTGTCTAAAGGGCTATTAGTGTTATATATGAGGTTGCACAAAAATTTCAAGGTAATTCGGCCATGTTGGGTCAGACAATAAGTGGTATGCCGAGCCACATAAATATTCTCATATAGGAGGGACTCCCTTCACCTTGGGAACCGATTCAAGATTACTACCTGAAGGGAACTTCCACCAATTGATGGAAAATAAGAAGAAAGATGAATTTGAAGCCCCTACAAGAGAGGGAGTATTCAAAGTGATAAACCCATTGGCCGTCTTGGAGTGGAAATACATAATGTAGTTGAGAAAGTGAAGAACTTCTATCACATAACTATTGATCTAGAGAGGAGTTGTCAGATGCTGCTAAAAATTAAACTTCCAACTCAAGCTGAATGGGGCAAATTTAAAGGTGCTTTGGCTTCAACATCCAAGTTCCATAAGGTTCTACATCTTCCTTCTCCATTATTTCATTCATTGCATTGTATTCTTTGTGTTATCTTCTATTGCTTTTAGTCCATTGCCCAAAGGACAAGGCTTCAAAATTCATTATTCTTTCAATTAAGAAACCCTTGCAAGTCACCATGCTAAAAATTGAGTATGCAAAACACTATCTTGCAAATCCCTAAGATTTAAATGTTGTAATTTCACAAGACTTCGACTTAAAATGTTAATTTTAACCTTATATGCTTAAAAATGGTGGACTTGGCCTTGTTTGAATTGATTAACAGGTATTCAAAGCTTTTGTGTTGTTAATCTCAAATTAGAGTTCAATGTAACAGTGTGCGGGCCTAATTTAAAAGAATCTTGGAGTGGCTAAGATTTGATGGTATAATGCCTTTCATGGCACACATGTCATGAAAGGCATCATATGTGGTGAAAATGTAGTCCTCCAAAGGGATTTGAGACTTGTCTAGTTTCTCGAGTTCCCTGTGTTGTTGATCTTTTGCAAGCATCTAGATGTAATGGTGTGTGGGCGTATATGAAGGAATATGAAGAAAGATTCTCCATGGAAATTCAAGTGTTGTTTGATTTTGGTGTAAATGGACCCTACTGTTGGATTCAAATAGATATAATGAGTTGATAAGGATTAACGGTTTTATAGCCCAAATATTTGAATTTCAGTGTTGTTCGCCTGATACAAAGCATTTCGAGTGTGGGGTGCTATATTATCCAATTCTTAGATTGGCCCAAGAGTGTAAGATGTGGAAGTAGTTATATATGGTACCTTATGGGGTGTTGAAAGAAGCAAGAGATGATCATTTGGGACAAGGAAGATGTTTCAACTCTTAGGGAAATATTTGTCCCATGATTGCAATGTCGTGGGGTTTATATTTGTGCATGTGGCTCACTCTGATTCCATCTACATCATTTTTGATTGTATATATTGAGCTGTAACCTTTATATAGGGGGTCTTTTTACCCTTAGAACTTTTAGAATTCCTTAAGAGTTTTTCCATTGCGAATTGTAGCCTTAGCTCTTACTTTCTTTGTTTAATGTTTGTCTATCTCAGAATTTGTATGCAATTGTGTATGTTTGAAGCATTTAATTAGGATTTTGTGGTTGTTTCTAAACCCTTGGTTTGGACTTATATGTGGATGTTTAATCTGTTTGTAGTATTGAATTGTTTACCTCTAGCATATGGTTATGATGATGAGTAATGTTAGATTAAGTTATGTAATTGTTGTGTTTCTTTATTCTTGTGGAAGAGCATTAGATCAAGCTATTTGCGCATTGCCTCATTTACTTGTGCTTTCATTATCTTTCTTGCACTCTTTTCACCCCGAACAATTGTAGGCGCCGTTGAAGACTGAGAGACGACTTAATCCGGAGGTTGTCTTGGCTTAAAACTACTAGGTCTTCTCATTGTGCACTTTGACTGTGGGCACAATATTTTGCCATATTTACAATCATGAAAATTTAAAATCAACAATGCTTTTTAAGTCACTTTTGGTGATCATTGTGGAAGCTTTTGGGCTGTCAGTTGCGCTTATGCATTTCGTTTCAGTCGTAGAATTAAGGCCAAATTGAGGTTGTTAATCACACTTTAGTACATGTTTTACATTTCTCATTAGAAGAATAGGCAGTGGGACACCTATTCGCTTGTTATTCAACATAGTTACAAGTTACAACCATGCTACTCATGTTTCTAAAGGGCATTCTCATTTCAATGTTTGTTACCACCTTCAACATTTGGCGCCTTATGGTATTTTGGTTGCTCTTCAAGCTCTACATATGGCCCACTAACAAAAGGAGACAAAGCTTCTACCTTTGTGCAAAGTTGGGCCAAGCTTCACGCAAAAATTCAAGATATTTTTCAGCATAGTCAAGCCAAATTCAAGGCACTTCATGACCGACATCAGGTTCTCCATTCTTTTCAAGTTGGTGATCATGTTTGGCTTCGCTTGGATAAATAGAGGTTTCGTAACAAACATCACAAGTTTCCCATCATATATAGACCTTATATTATTCTCCAAGTAGTTAGATGCAATACCTTTCGACTTTATCTTCCAGCTAAGCTGTGCATCCATGATGTTGTCAATCTAAGGAAGCCCAAGATGTACAAGCCATCTCACTTGGAGGAGGTTTTTCTCTGTCATCTTGAGGCTGCCATTTTCGATTTTCAATAACTGTTGGTGGAAGATGCTTTGTTGATTTTTGAATTCACACCAATTTCAAGGGGAAAACATTGTAAATATTGTCGGTTGGAAAGAAACTCTATAGACGCAAGTCAAGTGGTACTTTAAGTCATATTTTCTAGAGAAGCTCCCAAATCTCATGTAGAAATTGGGGACAATTTCCTCTAAGTTGGGAGGAAATGACGAGGACATAAAATAATAGGGACAAAATGATGAGGACATAAAATAAACTAACTAATTTAACTATATAGTGATGTATTGATCTAGATGAATTCTTGAAATACACTTCTAGTGATACCACAAAAACCATTCTCATAACACGAGGTAATTTTAATCCATGTTTTATGGTCCGCGACATCGTTGAACACGCTCTAGATATCTCCAAGGCCATCAATCCATCTCCATCATATGTCACACTTGTTGGGAATTAACTCATGCACGACAAAAAAATACAGAGGAGAGTTTTGCTATGGGAATCTTACACAAGTGAAGATAAAGACAAGCGCACACAAACATGATTTTCACGTGGGAAAATGCTTTCAGGTAAAAAACCCAACATAATAATCTTGGTTATAACATAAACTAGACTATCTTACAATGTTAAACCAAGCTTCAAGGTTTTGCAAGCTTCATATAGTGCTTTACTGTATATTACAATGCACACACTTGACCGTGTGTATTCAACATCCAACAAACTTTGTTACACCCATCCTTTCTTAGAAGATTTACGCCTTTTATTAGGGACTTTACTTTGTAACTTCCGCACAATAGAGGAATTTGCATTCACCAACTATTGAGCCATGTGAATAACGTGTAACGCTCCTCAACATGTTCATGTCAAAGCACTACAAAGACGTTGCTAACGCTTCTTTAGTTTGACAAATATAGTTATACAAGTGTATGAAACACCTTCAAATTTCCTTTCATTGCTTTGTGTGTTGCACAACTCCTTGTAGCACCTTACTAAAACTCAACCATTGCGCATCACTTTGCAATCTCCCAGAGTGCAATGAAACTTAGCAAAATATCTTGCACAACTCTACCATCATTCCTGCACAGTGACAACCTTGAGAAATTGTCAAAAGCAGTTTCCACACAAGTTTGTGCATTCACCAGTGTTTGCGCACTCAACTTGCGCAACATCGCTCGTAGTTAGTGCTTGTGCATCACCTAACTTGCACACAATTATCATTGTGCAAATTAATGCAAAGTTGAGACATTTCTCAACAATCTTCCACTTGTTGAACACTTTGCATAAGGGAGCATACATTTATCCTTCAACAACTTTAGGTAGTCATGCCCATCTTTTTCCTACACCAAGTGAACTTTTCAGTACTCATTGCCTTGGTCAATGACTCCGCAACGTTTTCCTTTGTGTCTACCTTCTACAAATATATCTCTCTTCCACCATTTCCCTTGCAAAATAATATTGCACATCAATGGGCTTTGTTCAAGAATGATATTTAAGGTTCTTTGCTAGATGGATTGCACTTTCATTGTCATTTTTATCTTTACAATGTTATGTGTGAATCAATCGTAGAACAAAACCTTTGAAGCCACACCGCTTCCTTGCTTGCATGAGTAGTTGTGATGTGTTTAGCTTCTGTGGTGGATGTTGCAACACTGGCTTGCCATTTGCTTATCCAACTCACAATGCCACCAAACAAGTTGTACAAATATGCACTGATAGACCTACGACAATCAAGATATCTAGACCAATCAAATTCCAAAACCCCTTGTAGATCCAAGACCCTACTTTCACTAGGTGAACCCTAATAGAAAATCGCATTATTAGAAGTTCCTTGTAGATACTTGAAGATTCTCTTTACCACTGTCCAGTGCTTCTTGCTTGGATTGGACATGAATTTGTTGACTACTCCCACTGCTTGTGCAATTTTAGGTCTTGTACAAACCATTTCATACATCAAGTTTCCCACCGCACTTGCTTACGAACCCTGACTCATGGCCTCCGACTCTTGTGTCTTTGGACATTACACAATTGATAGCTTCTGACCAAGTGGAAAAGGTGTGTGCATAGGTTTGCAGCCCTGCATCTTGAACCTTTCCAATATTGTCTCAACATACTTCCTTTGGTCTAGCCCAAGTTTCTTGTTCGCACGATCTCGTTTGATTTCCATGCCCAAGATGAACCATGCAGCATCAAGATCTTTTATGTCGAACTGTGTAGACAATTGAGTTTTTACTTGCTTGATCACGTACTTGTCATTTTTGATCAACAACATGTCATGCACATAGAGGACTATGATGACAAAGTTATAATTCTCTTCCTTGTAGTAAACACAAGGATCGACATTGTTGCACGCAAGCCCAAGGCCAACCGCATACCTGTAGAACTTATGATTCACATTCTGGGTGATTGCTTCAAGCCATACAAGGACTTTTTTAGCTTGCAAACCAAATTCTATTTCCGTTTTACCTTGAAGCTTTTTGGCTACGACATATAGATCTCTTCTTCAAGTTCCCCATGTAGAAACATTGTCTTGACTCTTAACATCCTTTTGATCTATTTCAAGATTAAGTGCAGTGTGAGTAGCTAAAAGAACCTTGATTGAAGTCAGTTTTGCAACAGGAGAGAAGGTCTCACCAAAGTCAACTCCTTCTACCTGCAAGAACCCCTTTGCCACTAGGCAAGCCTTATATTTCTCCAATTTCCCTTGTGCATTTTGCTGCTTCTTGAAAACCCACTTGTAGCCTACAATTTTTTGTCCAGGAGGTAAGTTTACCAAGTTCCAAGTCTCATTTTTGTCTACAAACTCAAAATTCCTCCTTCATAGCCTTCTTCCAAGACTTGCTTTTTGTGCAACCAAGAGCCTTCTTCACCGTCTTGGGGTCTTCACTATCAGTTACTGATGACAGGGCTATAGAACGAAATTCCGGTGGGCTATACCTTGTAGGCATTCAATGCACCCATTTTGATCTCATCAAAGTTGGAGTCACAAGCTTCTCCTCTTATATCTCTTGCAACACTTCATCCATCACA
The DNA here is from genome assembly GCA_037957365.1 of Torreya grandis. Classification (NCBI taxonomy): domain Eukaryota; kingdom Viridiplantae; phylum Streptophyta; class Pinopsida; order Cupressales; family Taxaceae; genus Torreya; species Torreya grandis. Next base: position 2,395,894 of record JARHVA010000051.1, on the reverse strand, counting down.
CCATACTCAGAATAAGTTTACCAAGTTCCAAGTCTCATTTTTGTCTACAAACTCAAAATTCCTCCTTCATAGCCTTCTTCCAAGACTTGCTTTTTGTGCAACCAAGAGCCTTCTTCACCGTCTTGGGGTCTTCACTATCAGTTACTGATAACAGGGCTACAGAACGAAATTCCGGTGGGCTATACCTTGTAGGCATTCAATGCACCCATTTTGATCTCATCAAAGTTGGAGTCACAAGCTTCTCTTATATCTCTTGCAACACTTCATCCATCACACCATACTCAGAATGAGGCGCTTCAATATCTACATTAACTTGCACATTTTCTATTTCTTCCTTTGGTTGGTTCTTTGGTTCTTCTTGCGCAAGAACCTTGTGTACCTCCCTGAAGACTATATTTTATCTAGAGGCCGCCTTCTTTGTCTTAAAATTCCATAGTGTGTATCCTTTGACACCACTCCCATACCCAATAAAGATGCACTTTGCATACTTATAGTCAAGTTTCGACCTTTTTTTCTTTGGAATGTGAGAGTAAGCCTCGTAACAGAAAGTACATAGATGTCACAAGTTGGCTCTTACCATGCTATGCTTCTTACTAATTCTTGTCAATCAACATTGAGGTGGGAGATCTATTGACAAGGTAAGAAGCAATAGCAACTGCTTCAACCCAATTTTTTTGCTCCAAATGCACACCACTAAGCATATTCTGAGGCTTGTCCATCAATGTTTTGTTCATCCACTATGCAATTCCATTATGCTTTGGTGTATGTGGAGTTCTCTTTTGCCTTTGAATACCACTTTGCCACCATAATTCGTCGAATTTTTTGGAGCAATACCCACCCTCGTTTTATGTGTTTAATACTTTGATCCTCTTCTCTGTCTGGTTCTTCACAAGAGCTTTGAATTCCTTGAATTTCTTCAAAACTTTAGTTTTCTTCAGGAGGATGTATATCCAAGTCTTGTGAGAGTAGTCATCTATGCAAATATCCAAGTCTTGTGAGAGTAGTCGTCTATGCGCTACATATGGAAAACAAACTTGATTAGTGATGGGATATTTACCGGTCCAAACACATCACAATAGATCACTTGCAAGATTCAACTTGCATGCACAACATTTGTAGGGAATTTCACCCAATTCTAGTTGCCCTAGATGCAATGTTTGCAGAAGTCAAAGTACAAGGGAGAACTATCCATCCCTTTTGCCATATCCTTAGTTCGTAGCATGCACAAACCTCCTTAACCAATACGGCCCAGTATTTAATGCCAATGCATTGTCTTCTCCATCGGAAACAATGTGCACCTTCTTGTTCTAGTCTTGGCCACAGGAATAACATAACCATTACATGTACTGCTTACCGCATGAACGGAGTACCTGTGCGCACAACTCTCGCCAATACCATGGCTTTGCACACCATTTTGCACTCCTCTCTACTGAATGAGACATGGACATTGCCATCATTCATCTTGCTCACAAAGATTAGATTCCTCGCAAAGCAAGAAATGTGCAAAACACTTGTGGGAATCTTGATCCTTCCATTTGTAAATCTTAGCTTCACTCTTCCTCTACCCATTACCCTATAGGTTTCGTCTCCTAAAAGACATCACCATCATCATAATCTTCATATTCGTAGAACCACTCCCTCACAAGAGCCATATGATAGGAGGCTCTAGGGTTGATCAGCTATGCATCATTACATGTATGTGAGTTTGAGAGTGTGAGATATACGTCTCTATCTCCATTAGTGGAGACCTTCTCACTTGAGGATTGCGTAGCATGAGGTTGTTTGCCCTTTTCCACCTTTTTCCCTCTGCAGCCCTTTTTGAAGTGCCCTATCTTGTCGTAGTTCCAACACTTCTTCAAGGATCTATTCAGAGTCTTTGATCTTCCTCTAGACTTTGAGTGCTTATCCCCAACCTTTTGCTTGCCTCTTTCTTTCTTAGCGACCTTGCATGGTCAAGGCATTGTTCGTCTAATAGATTTCCATAGATGTGTGCCACATCTCCTCTAATAACAGGGTTGCAACTACATCTTCCAGTTTTAGCTCCGATGTAGTACCAGTGATTGCCATCACTAGATTATCCCATGAGTCTGGAAAAGAACACAACAACGTGATACACCTTTCTTTGTCATTCATGTTGACATCCATTGATGACAATTTACTCACTACAGTGTTGAAGGCGTTTAGGTGCTTTAAAACCACGTCACCATCACTCATTTGCAATGAGCACAACTTTCGTAGGAAAAGCTTGTTGACCAACGATATGGCTGGTACAACATTCCTAACTTATCCCAAAGAAGTTTCATAGTCTTTTCAATTGAAACATTTAGTAGCATTGCATCCGATAGACCTTATCACTTACCTATCAACCTTCTCTCATTCTTCTGGTTTTATTCCAGTGGGTATTGCTTCTGTTATAGCAATCCATTGATCTCTATCTATCAAGAGATCCTTCATTTTGAGTTTCCAAGTCACAAAATTTTGACCTTACTGCAATGCAACCATTGCGCACCACTTTGCAATCTCCCAGAGTGCAATGAAATTGAGTAGAATATCTTGCACAACTCTACCATCATTTCCAGACACTGACAACCTTGCGAAACTGTGAAACGCAGTTTCCGTGCAAGTGTGTGCAACCACTTCTGCTTGCACAATCGACTTGCACAACATCGTATGCAGTTAGTGCTTGTGCAAAACACCTTGCACATCACCTAACTTGTGCAAATCACCTTGCACATCACCTAACTTATTTATGCACAATTGTCATTGCAAAAATTCATGCAAAGTTGAGACATTTCCCAACTACAACACACATGTCTAGTGGCGCATGGCAATCTGGGTAGATCAGATGTGCCACCATCCAAGCGTGTACTAAACCTTACGTGACCTTCCATAACAACTCTTTTGCCTTAGTGGTTCACGTCTTTATAACATTGTATACGTATCTAGATAGATAGTTATCATAGAGGATCAGAGCATAGACCTAGCTAATGTAAGATGAACAACCATACATCTCCCTCAAGATTATGCTATCACAAAATGCACATATTAATGAAATTTTATGTTGCAGTTCTATTATCTTTGTTATGCATCTCCATTTGAATGCTAGTTGCTAAATAATTATTTAATATTTCTTCCGCACACGCATATAACACATCTAGACTATGCAATTTAGGGTGTTGACTTTCAGATGTCTCTTGGGATCCAGATCAATGGTATCAAAGTGCTTCATTATGGTAGTGTCCCATCAAACGACGTCAGAATGTTTGAAGCTTGGTAACAAACAATGAGACCCTTCATATTATCTTATGAGTTGTTTCAAGCAGGGTTAGATGGCAAGAGAACACGAATCACAAGAAGCAATCCGTGCAATTATTGATGATGGAATTGCAAAGGTGCTTCTGCAATAAAAGACATTGTTGTTCAACCAATTTGTTGAAGTCCTCAAATGGGTGGTTCCATTGACTCAATCCTTAAGTAAAGCTTTTGGAGGTTGAGTTCTACCTATATTTCAAGTAAATTTAGATGTTCTTGTGATTGAGGATATGTCATGTCCAAAAAAATTCACCTAAAAAAAATCCAAGTAATAACTATACAATTTTTTCTTAACAAAGAGCATACAATGTTCACAAAGTTTTGTTGATTCCAGTGAAATATAAAAGTTATTAGTGAACTATTAGGTATCTATTTACTAATGTTCGATTATCAACCTCCTCAATTGATGTAACTTTATTTTGCTTAATAAAAGGTAAGACACACACGAGTATGTTAGTGTGCCATGTGCCTTCTAGTTTCTCTTCATTCTTTCAGTGTTTGTATTTGTCAACATTGGTATTAGAGCGGGTGTTCAAGGAAGCCATAGGAGAAGGGTATGAACAAAGAAGAAGAAGAGGTTCGAGCCAAGTTTGAGGAAACCTTAGGAAAAGGGTGCAAACAGTGAAGAAGGCAAAGACAAATTGGTTATTCATGATGAGAAGGGTATGAACAAAGAAGAAGAGGTTCAAGCCAAGTTTGAGGAAGCCTTAGGAAAAGGGTGCAAATGGTGAAGAAGGCAAAGACAAACTAGTTGTTCATGATTAGGGCTCACGAGTTACGAAATACATGTTAGTGATTTAAGGAGGACGTGCTACAACATTACAACAAACTATCATGATTTTCAAACAAAAATTCCATAATCATGATATTGACCACGATTTTTGCAGACAAACATGCAATTTCATTTGTGATCAGAAGGAAAGTGTGAAAGGAAAGTGCAGAAGACGTGACAATCAGAACCTGATGCTAGGACAGAATTGCAATCTTTCACACTCTGTTTTTAGACAGTCACATTTTTCCACAAATGCATGAACCAAAGTACACACGTGTATGTGCATACTCCAAGAGAATGTGACGAGTTGAGGATGTGAGTAGACCAAAGAGAATCAAAATCCAAGGGATGTGGTTTGTAGAGCTAGGGCACACGTCTAGGGAATTTCAATTTTCCTCTGTGCAGAACAAACTAGACATGATTAGCAGCGATTTAAGTTTTTATGTAGTCAGAATTTGCAGACGATGTGAGTGTAGTCAACAAAATCACGATAGTGATTGAGGAGGACTAGGTAACGTTGAAACTATTGGAACAAAACTACAATCTAGACTAGAATGTGTCAAACTTGGGAAAATCTCGTTTGAGATTGTAAGTAATTTGACATAAAGAACCGTATGAAATTTGATCTCCCTGTAGCAAATTCAGATTATACTGTAGCACCAAGCGAGTTGCTTTATAGACATCGTATTTCCTTTTGCACTGATTCATGGGTCAAAGGTCAACGCCCTTGTATATCATAGTCAATGTTCAAATTTTAGTTATGTTGGAAATGCGTAAGTTAATTGGTCAAATCTACAACGTCATGAGTCATTAAGATTTTAACAATTGTGGAATATCATGATTGTCATAAAACTATTCTCGACAAGGAATCAAGACCTGCTTATGAGCTTTGTTGATTATGACAAGTGTCATAAGGAAGCTCTTCTGCTGCTGAAATTGTTTGTTTCAGATAATTTAATTCCCAAGGGCCGAAATGCCACTGTGGCAAGTGTGCTTTGGACCAATCTTTAAAACAAGTATCAAGCTTTCGAGAAAAGTTGGGCCCTGTACCTAAAGAATATGCAATTTTCCTCAAAGATTACAAAGAAGGGGTCTCTGTTAGAACATCTTTGGATGAAATATTTTCGAGACCAGCTTGCCACCGTAAACAAAATGGTGGATGATGATGCTCTGGTTGCTCTATTTTGAACAGTTTGACACACTCATATGAATCTTTTGTGGAGGCTTTACTCTGTATGGTAGAAAGCTTGACCCTAACATTTGATTAGGTCAGATCTTATTTTCATCAAAAGGAATGTAGGTAGACATAGGCAAATGACTCTAGTGTTGGACAAACATAGAGTGCATTCATTAATCAGTCAAAGGGGAAACGGAAACACATCCCTGGTGATTCATCTTCCAAGTACCAGGTGAAGTGCTTTTACTGTTGTAAGGTTGGGCATGTCAAAAAGGATTGCCATAAGCGACAATATGCTCTTTCCCAACATAGTAGTCAAGCAAATGTGGCATTAGTTGAAAACAAATGGGATTCATTGGAAGAGTATGCCCTCGTTGCATCATACTCAAACGATAGTGCTACTAGTTGCTAGTTCATTGATTTGGGAGCATCCAAACATTTTACATGTCAAAAGGACTGGTATGTCACGTTTACTGCAAACACAAATATTTCTGATTCAGTTTTATTTGCTGATAGGGAGTCACTTGTAGTGGAGGGATATGAGATATTCAGTGTTGAATAATGTTGAAAAAATGATAGCAAGGAATGTTAGGTATGTTCCTATCATGGATAAAAATTTCTTCTACTAGTCAATTAATAAAAAATCCCAAAATTATTATGAATTTGTTTGGGAAGAGGTGTACCATGTTTGATGGGAAACAAGAAATAGTAATTGCCCTAGGCATTGGGCAAGGTCACTTGTATAGGCTTGTTGACCTTGCTACAATCAACTTACATATACTATTTATGGAGGGAGAATTATCCACACTGAGCTTAAGAGGTTGTGTGGACAACAATGCTGAAACTATTTAAACTAGATGGATATGTCCAATCAGAGTTGTAGATTGTAGAACATGCAATGTAATCTAAGAAACATATGTAAAAACAACCATTACATATTCAATGCATGAGATTGGTAGAATGGTGCTACTTCTATTCAAATGAAAGAATAGGGGAAAGTACATATGCATACAATGTGCAGAAAGACTAGGAGAGTAAGCTCTAGTGATCAGAAGGGGAATGCATCCTTGCTGATTTATGTAGACTGTGTGTGACCAAAAGATGAGGAGAGCAAGCTCCTGTGATCATGAAGGGGGAAGACACATCCTATCAGATTTTTCTAGACTGGAAGATGACCATTTAGATTTTAGATACACAGAGCATGCTAACATGTGAGAGAGATGCTTGACTGTTACAAAATACTCAAGGCATGCAAGCATTTAGGATGTTGTGGACATAGCCAATAAAAAAAAGGGACAATGGCCGCCAGTTTCTATCGATTGCATTACAATATATATCATTACAAAAAATCGGTTACAACTAGCAACGATTATGAGGAAGAATAGTTACAAGATGGCTTGCCTTCTCGAGTGATGATTAGACTTCTTGCAGATGTGGTGGTTGAACTTCCAGTGTGCATTACGTTGAAAAATGCTTTGACATGGCGCAAGCATGGAGACTGCCACTTGGCATGCTGCATGACAGCGGGATGGTGACAAGTGAAAGTTGATTTGTAACTGTCCTGCACAAATCTGTGATGACGACTAGCATGCGAATAAGCATTGTGCAAGATGGTTGATGTGTGAGAGGACTGCGAGATGATGTGCAATGTTGAGGTAAGTTGCGAGTGTTGCATGGCATTGCAAAAGCTGCAAATGAAACACGGTGATGCGTGGTGATACAAAAGCTTTGAATACTATGGTATGAAGTGCCCAAGATTGTAGAAGTTGCAAGTGTTGTAGAATGTTGTGTGGGATTACACGAGCTTCGAGGATTGCAAAGCAAAGGTGTGCGGTAAGCATGGGACTGTATGGAGCAATGTGCCAAGGTACTACAATATTTACTAGAGAACTTAAAGTGTTGGGCAAGCTGTGCGGAAAGGAAGAGTTGCGAGGAGCTGGGCCTTGTTTCACATTATCGCAAGGTTTTGTTTTTAATGTCAGATGTCGCAAAGGTGAGGAGCCCAAGTTTAGTAAGAGAAGTGAGGAGGCTTGCACGGCTGCGAACCAAGTTGCAAGGCTGCACATAGATAAGAGAATTCACTATACAAATGTGCAAGAGGCTGAAATGCCTCAATCAAATGCACGGTTTGTTGTGCGGGAGGTTGCAATGCCTCAATCAAAAGCACTGGCTCGGAGGACCAAAACCTTCGTTAATCCAACAAGGCATGATCTTTTTTTCCCTCACTTCTAACCTTTGTATGGTACCTAAACCGCCAATTACACAACCCATTGGATGCAAATGGGTGAACAAAGTCAAAATCAATGCCAATGGTACTTTGGACAAGTACAAGGCATGACTTGTTGCGAAATGATTTTCACAATAGGAGGGAATAGACAATTAGGAGACTTGTGTTTTTTCTCCTATTGCAATGATGGTTACATTTCGGTTGCTTCTTTCCATAGAAACTCAATTTGATTCGTTGAATGGAGATTTGGACGAGGTCTACATGGTGCTGCCTGAAGGTTTTTGGGGACCTGGTCACGATCATCTGGTCTGTTGGTTGATTAAGTCCCTGTACGTACTTAAGCAAGCTCCACGAGCCTTGTATATTTTGTTTGATCAACATCTCCAAGATTCTGGATTCAGAACCATGGAGGTCGGGCTGAAGTTATGAGCCAATGATTACTCATCATCGGTAGATGAATCACTCTACAAACAATTGGTTGAAAGCCTGATCTACCTTATGTCCACATGACCGAATCAATGTTTTGTTAGCGATCTTTCTTGGTTTTTGTCTGAACCGAAGCTCATACATTGGACAACAATAAAATGTTAAGAGGACTGCAGATTTCAGAGTTATATCTAAGGAGCAGCCTATAGATCTAATGATTAAACTTCTTGGTATCATTTTATTTATAAAATTTTGGGGCATACTTGTAGTAGTCTTTGGTTTAGTCATTAAGGTGGGGTATTAAATATATTTATGAACTATTAGTGTTCAACCTCCTCAACTGATGTAACTTATTTTTGCTTAATAAAAGACGGACACACACGAGTATGAGAGAACACACTAACACTACTCATTCATACACACGATGCCAAAACATTAAGCAATCGGTACTGCACATAGTGGAAACTTACAACCCATTTCACATTTGTCATTCACTTCCTTTACATGATATTTAACTTTTATAACAGTCAACATGAAAAGTTTGTAATATAAGTATGTGCATATACTATCCATACTAGCACAATAACCCATAATGACAATGAAAGAAGCTGTCACAGGCATGGTCACCCATTGAAGTCTGCCAAGCATGAAACAATGTATTCAATTTACACATCGCAATCACAACCTGAACGAAGGGTTAATTTCTCAAATTTACATTTGATTATTACAATAATGGAAGGGAAGCAAGCATATCATCCATACATATACCAAGCAAGTTAGAATGCACAATAGTTTACAAATAACCTACACATACCACAATCATTCAAATTAATAAGAGGGCTCAGGTAAGGTAGCTGTTAAGTATCTAGGTTTAATTTTGAATTGTACTAAACACTAGTAGGGCCAAATGCTGAGATATGATGGCTACTAGCTTACATAGTTATGAGAAAAACACTATAAATTTTTGTTATCAGTCGTTGTTACAGGTGAATTCTCATCTACAAGCAAGGTGTTATATACAATTTGCTTAAGCATTTCACTAGGTTCTTCCAACAACACCCTAATCTGGCCTGTGTCTAAGGATCTGAATCCATTTAGTAGGGCTGCTTACATACCTGCTGCAGTCAGGATCGGGGTGAAATGTATTTCTGACTCGCGAATTGTCCTCTCTTTCAAGAGAGACTCAATTCAAAAGGTGACTATTGCAGCAACCACTGTCCGTAGTAATTCTAATCTCATTTAACTGTCAACTAGACTTGCTAAGTTCAAATAATGCAATTAGGAACTGGTTTCCATTACGATCACGCACTTAATTTTTGCAGCAATCAACTAGTATTCATAACCCTGAAAGCAATTAGGAGCTATCTTTGATTAAATAACACAAGCAAGAATATAATTTTCTTGGCCATATACAACATTTCAAGTCAAATTAAATGCGATGAGAATTGGCTCCAAATAAATTCAACCAAGTATTTTATTTTCTTAGTTTCCAAACAACATTTCTATGCCAAATAAATGTAGTGAGGAACTCATTTCAATTGAGTTCCAAAGTCAAGTATTTAATTTTCTCAATTTCTAAACAACATTTTAAAACCAAAATAAGTGTGATGAGGAAATTATTTCAATTAAATTCCAAAATCAAGTATCTAATTTTTTAATTTCTAAACAACATTTTAAAGCCAAAATTAGCGTGATGAGAAACTTGTTTCAATTAATTTCCAAAATCAAGTATTTAATTTCCTCAATTTCTAAACAACATTTCTAAGCCAAAATTGGTGCAATGAGAAACTCGTTTTGATTAAATTCCAAATTCAAGTAGTTAATCTTTTCAATTTCTAAACAACATTTGTAAGCTATAATATGTGTGATGAGAAATTCGTTTCAATTAAATTCCGAAATCATGCATTTAATTTTCTCAATTTCTAACCAACATTTCTAAAGCCAAAATAAGTGCGATGAGAAACTCGTTTTTTTTAAATTTTTTTATTTTATATCTTTCTTTCTTCCTATTCCAATAGCACACATACTGGGTCTGAAACACTAACTTGCATTTGCGAATGGAAACACATTACGCTGCTATGTGTCATAAGAAAGTTTCATACAAGGTTAATATGGAATCGTAATCTGAGAACAAAAGATGTATAGATACAATCTTCACACATATGTTAAATTAATAAAGTTACATACCCAATATTAATAACACTATACCCAATATTATTTACACTTCCCACTCCCATATTAACTCTTTATACCACAAGGTAGCGACATGCGTCAGCTTCTCGTCCTTTTACATTATGGAGGCTAACTATTGGACAAACTGTTGAAGCTTCCAAATTGTCTCATTCTACAATGGAACGCTACATTGCCTTCTCTTGCACTCTGGCTTGTGGGGTCTATACTGTGCATGTTCTATAATTATTAATTTATAAGCTTCAAGGGATGGTGTATAGGTGGTCTATGTCCATATGTTTTAGAAACATATCCAAATACCAACCTTGGCCCCACTGATTGACACTATCATACTTCAGCTTATAAAATTATATATGTTGAGTACGGGAATGTTAGCGAGTCAAGTCTTAGGTTTTTAGAATAGATTGGAATACATACTTGCACCCCACGATGTAAGCATTTTTTCATTCAGCCACCGAATTTAATTTATTAGTAAATTAGCAATTTGATTAAAGATGGCTTGGTTTATGCGCTAATACTAAACCAATCTGGTTTCAATTCCTTGTCACAAAAAATATTGTACAGCAATATAAATTTACAGCTCCAAGTTGTATATTCAAGAAAAGGAGATTTATCAAATTTGTAGTCCAGTGGCTGCCATACATTTTTCTTAATGGCCTCAACATTAATGGGCTGCATTTGAAATAGGTGAAAGATATTAGCAAGACAAAGAAATTATCTAAATAAGTGGATTCCATTATTTACTCGTTGGGCAGCTTCACGATTCGCAAATGTGATCTCTTTAAAGTAGAAATAAATTAAGAATGGTATGGCTCATATATTTACTTCTATGAATTCTCATAAGACATACATTTACTCACACTTCTCATTAAAGGAAAATCCTCAATTGAATGTCTGTCATTTGACGGAAAAACTGCAGCAAAGGAATTCTAAACCTCTTTTACTCCCTAATTCTCCTTCACAAATGTGCATATTACAATTGCATCTCAAATATAAAAATTCAATCTCATTTAGCGGGCTAGGAGCGATATAATATTTGTAGTATGATTAATGTCTACTGAGTTACTAGACCATCAATAGCAGCGTACATAGAATAGTAATCCGACCAATAGCAACTTGTATTCATAAAAGATAAGTCTCAATACAATCTACACAGTTAAGGGAGGACTTGATACCGGGGCCCATATTTTGACATACAATATGCTATTCGAAGGACAAGACCCAATTGCTATATCACTAATTAAATGCCGACAAAAGACTAACCAAACAATGTCCACTATAACAATACATGTTTTCATAATTGACAGCCTACATTATCCCCCCTTTTAAACAAGTGAGAGTACTTTCGAAACAAGTCATAGACGACATGATAAAAACTAGAATAAAGAGGGAACATAAAAGGCATTCCACTAGAGCTGTTGTAAATTTTGCAACTATATGACCTTCTGCAACCCTTGAGAAACCACAATGTAAACAAAATTTCTTGAAAAACCACTGCTTTTAAAATCCCTTGGTAATGTTGCGGATTTCCAATGTGTTGTGTTTAGTTGCCCTAGAAGCATTTAGAAGAGGGTGGTGAATGAACAATGGGCATTCAGGGCAACATCCAGAAGGAACATGTATGATTGGGGGACATTCAAAAGACAACAATTGTGTGAGGACGAGGGCGTATGTGCCCTGTATGTGCCAGGTGTTCACCGCTATGCAGAACAAGACAAATGGGCAAGAACATGCAACAAAGGGCCGTACGCCCATATTAAAAAATAGGGCATACGATGGGAAGGATGATAGGGTGTTCAGGAAGCTTAGGGAGGCTAGGATATTTAGGGTGTTCAAAGAAATGTTTGCACGCTTAAACAACACATATGGTGGACACTATGCACATAGGGCATACGATGGCCAACTCACCACCAAAGTGTACGACTCAGGATCGATTGGGAAAATCTGCAGTCAGCCAGGGACGTATGGATAAGGGGTGTCCAAATAGGTTTGTGCAAGCAAGGGATGTACAATTAAATTTAGGGAGATCTCCAAAAACAAATCGTATGACAAAAAACACAACCCTTGTTAAACGTTCAAGGCAAAACATCATACAATGGTCGGGGAGTGTACAAGGTTGAAACAAAGGCTAGGTATATATTTGGGATGTTTGGTGGTTGGCAAAGCTTGGTGTAGCGTATGATGTGATAGTCCCAATTTTATAGACATGGTCAATACTTGGACTTATTTTATTTTTGTTTTCATTAGTAAAAGTTCATACTTTCAATCGATTTATTATGACTTGCAATAACTTTGCTTGTACTTTATTTTTTTATTTGCTTTGTTGCCTAGTCACACAAGCTCAATATCAATGTTGATGATGTTGGTCCTTTCTGTCCTTGATTAGTACACTTTTAACTTAGAGCCGATTTGTCCAAGTTTTTCAGCCTGACTGTCTCGTTTTCCAAGTTTTTAATAATTTTAAATGGCTCGAGCCACATTACTTTAAACTTCTCTGGATTAATTTCACACCCTCCATTATATCTAAGGACTAAGGCTTCTAGTTTGAAGTTCATCCAATGGAAATTTTTATCATGCTAATACTTTCTTCTTTTGTGCATGACTTATGTTGCCCATTGTGCTATCATCCGACGTTCATCTAGTTTGAGCATGTCCATCGTATCTGACCATAGTTCAAAAATAGGTTTTGCTTTAGGAGGTCATATAAAACCTTTTATTAAAATTTTATTGCTATATTCCTTGTACAAGGCCGTTAATGTTGGGTCCTTGGACTACATGTCTGCTACCCATTCAAATTGGTGGGCTCACTTATCACCAAACTTTGTGCCCTTGACATTGAAATTGTGTTCTTTGAACTTTGGTGGGAAGGCCGACAATGATGTTAGTGACATTGTCGCTTTAAAAGGACTTGACATCATCGACATCGGCTTTTGCCCATCTCGCTTTCTGTCTTGGTTGTCTTTAATCTCCATAATATTGACAATATTGCAATCTAATGGGAACACTTCATAGTCTTCCATCTGCGAATGGAACAAACTGTTGAGGGAGTTTGTTTCATCTTCAGAGCACGGCAATAACTCCAAGTACCCTTCATCGTTCAGCTCCATTGTACCTCAAGGCCTGCCAATCGAGCATTCTTTTTCGGAATCCAAATCTGATGAGTCTAATGAGCTTGCTTCCTCATTGACAACCTGATTCTTCAAGTCTATGATATACTTCTGTCCTTTGTTTTCAATGGAGATCAAATTCTTTTTCCAGTTATGATAGACTTTCGCTGCTACCATCCAACCCTGACCCAATAGTGCATCATAAGCCTTCTTCTTCAATGAGGTGATTACAAAACTCAACAAAAAGGGTTGGGTTCCAATAATTACCTTTTGACTCATCAGTACACCCAATACCTTAATGTGTTGTTGATATGCTCTTACTAGTTGGAATCCTAAAGGCCATAGAGTTGGCTTCCCAAGACTCTTCCAAGTCTCCTCTGGAAAAACATTCACACTAGAGCTCTCTTACGCACCGTCAGGGCCCTTTTTGTGTGCTCCAACTTGTCATTTGGGTTGCCTTGGACTTTCATGTGATTCCCTTGCAACATCCTTTGACTCAAACTAGTTGGCAAGGTCCACACTTCCTTCCTCTGGAAGGGGCTATGGTAATCTCTACCCACTCCTTATTGTGAATGGTGCAGGGACCACGAGATCCGGTTGAATGCCTCGGCCTTGGCTTGCGCTTCAATGTTGCTTTAGCCTTGGCTTGTGCTTCAAAATCACACTTCGGCTTCATACTTCCCTTGATGTATTTTTTGAATTTGTTTGTGTGTCATAGCCTTTGTCGTCTTTCTTGTTGCTTCACTAGTCAAATAGACCATTTGTTTGATTGCGTGTCTCTCTCCCTCCTTTGTTCAGAGTCAATAGCATGAATTATTGTTCGTATTTGTTGGTCTTATTCTTCGTGAACTCTTTGTGCTATTGTAATATCTTTTGTCATTGTGTTTCATGGTTTTGTTCGACACATAGATTTGTGAACCAATTTTAACTTGACCCGACGTTTTTTTAAGGCAATGGTGCCAAAATGTAGTTTGATTAATGTCTACTTAGATACTAGATCATCAATAGTAGTTTACACAAAATAGTAATCTGAATGGTAACAACTTGTATTCATACAATATAAGTCTTAATACAATTCACATAGTTTAGGGACGACTTGATACTAGCGCCAATATCCCGACATACAATATGTGCTATTTGAAGGACAAGACCCAATGGTTGTCGGTTAACCCAACCGTCAAACCGACATAACTAAGGGTCTTGCTATATCACTAACTAAATGCCAACAAAAGACTAATCAAACAATGTAAACTATAACAATACATGTTTTCATAATTGAGGGTCTACAATATCCTAGTTAGCATTATGCTTTTTTCTTTTTTTGTTTTCAATACAAATACTACTTATAGCTATATTATATTTATCCAAGTGGGCGGCCCCAAATTAGAGAATATGCACATATTGTAATCAATGATGCATTCTAAGACTATTTGTTCATGAAACTATTTTAATCAAAAGTGCAACTTTAAAAGCCTTTCTTAAGGAGTAGTTAAGAGTGTTTGTTTGGGCATTTCCAGCACGACAAAAGGATTTCATATTAAAGGCAGAACTTCACTTTTTGTCTTATTTGAGAGAACATGCATTTATATCATTTAAACTATTAAATTTTTTCCCTACTCATGATTTAAATAAATTCTATCTCTTCATGTTCCTAGCACTTTAAATCCTTTCATTCCCAGTAATTTATTTTTCCTGATTTTGGTGCACATCAAGATTCTTAAATCCATTCTAACCGAATGATGAGTTGGATACATTAAAAATTTCAACCATGCATTTTAGGAGCCTTAATACATTCAAAATTTAGGCATGCAAACCAAGGGCCTTGATACAATCAAATTTCTAATTTAAACTTTGCGAATGGGAGATCCTACCTCAAGCACTTGAGCTCTCTTTCACATCCTTGTCCAACCCTCCTCTAAGCATCCACCAAGCTAATTCCAAGAGCAAAAGTTCGAGATACCCCAAACAATTCTATGCTTGCTTAACTTATAGGAATCTCTACCAAAATCCACATACATTAGGATGTTGCCATGGCCACTTCTCTCTTCAAGGCTTCAATCTCTCACAACTCATGAGTTTGTTACAAAATTAATTAATTTTCCTTAGAGGCCCACATGGTTCTCTTACATGCATTTAACCTACTTACACAAGTACCTCTCAAAACATTTTGGTTTTCTACAATTCCACACTCAAACATGCATCTACCTTTCCAAGGGTGATAAATGGAGTCCTTGAAAGTCCAAAAGTGCACTAAAATCCTTCCCTTCATAATAATGGTCCAAGGGTCAAAATTGCTTGAAAAAGACGGCTACCTTGTGAAATACTCGTACATTTATAAATTACCATAGCCATGGTTGAATTTAACATTTATATATACCCATACCCATGGTTGAATTCAACATTTATAAATTCCGATACCAATGGTTGAATTTAACATTTATAAATTCCCCTAAATAAGTTTAAATAAGGGTCACAATAGATTTAAACAGAAAGGGTTCAAATTGCATATTATACACCATTAACTTTGAACGATTAACTATGTATTACCATTTTACAATGGTTTTCACATAATTTAGCAAGGTCTAAGGTAATGGTGGGATGTAAGCAGGATAGTGGGCTCTTGTATCCTCATCAATGGCTACTCTGTCACTTCAAATTTTTCAAGAAGTTTCCAATAGCTCTACCATCCTTTTCTTTCTAGCTTCCAATCACAAGCAGCTCCATAATGTTCCTGAATTGGAGACAAAAATGTTTTAACGACACACAGGATGTTACATTCTCCCTTATAAAAGTATTGTCCTTGATGCACAAAGCAAGATGTCAAAATGAAAGCTTAATAAGTCAAGTTGTTCAAAGCACTTCAACGAGCAACAACAAGAGGGAAAGAACTAACACCCTTGGAGCATAGACTAAGTATATTTGAAATTTAAGGCAACATACTTGAACATGAGCATTCATATACTTGTTGTTTACCATATTTGTTGATACTTCCTTATTCATGCTACCATTTTGTTTGAAAACGAGAATCCAATTCTCATGAAATTAAAAAAAAAAAAAAATACCATCACATCACAATGTAATTTCCAAGATTATGAGACTCAAGCCATCATATGCCTTAAGGAGCTTTCACAAGAAACCTTGATTCATATGCAATTTCACAACATAATTTTCCATTTTCTAATCTTGAACATGAGAACTCACATTTTCATACAAATCTTCTAGAATGATGAGATGTCATAAGTGTTCATAACTTCTTCATAAGGTTAAGGGTTTCAAAAAATTATGCAATCAATTAAGAATATCTTCCACTTTAATCAAGACATCTCATGTCAATCAAAATTCACTCAAAAATAGTGCCAAGACACAAGGATCTTCTCCAAAAGTCTCTGAACAACTAGATAGCATCAATGCCAACAAATTTTCTTAATTAACAAGAGTATACTCAATCCAACCAAAGCGCACTTATCTAGTGTCACTAGAGGAAATTGCATGTTCACAAAAGAAGGAACACATCAATAACCCATAACCAAAGATGGTATACCACAAAAGATGCTACAAAGGGAAATAAAACAGGGACATTGCCCAATTAAAATAATTCCCTAAGCAATAATTATCATGCCCAACAAAATAGCAAGTTGCACAAATCTCCGTAGACCTCCCAGAGCACTTGAGAATCATCATACTTAAACAATGTGGATTTTTTTTTTCCAAAACACCCAATATGGGTCAAGGAAATAAATAGCAAAGTAGCCTCAACAAATTCAAGTAGTCTCAACAAATTCAATTTAGAAAAACCGAAACATTATGAAAACCTTTAAAAATCGAATAAGATATCAATGCAAAAATGACAAGTAGCCTCCACAATCCCACTTAAAAGTATATAATTAATGTGGAAGCTTCCAAAATCTAATAAAGAGTTAAAAATAATACACGGTTAAGTAGCCCCACCAACTCAATTTAAAATGAAAGTGAAATACTGCTGGTTCCAAAATCAGTTTGAATCATCAATTTAATCAACTCCAATTTAGAATCATCAATTCATTCACATTGTACTTGCACTATGTGACTCCGAAGAGTCACTCGAGGAAAGTATCTCGCTAAAAGATCAAAGTAGGCATGCATCAAAAATCTCCATTAAGCAAAAATATCTAAAATCCCGTTTAGGCATCATCATATTATCAATATCATCACAACATTGACAACATCATTGTCATCAATATTTTCACAACCAATCGCAATATCCCTAGACCTCACATATAGTTCTCCGTAGAACTCCCAAACAACTACGTAGGCCTTCCATGAGTAACATGAATCACACATGTATACACGTCATCACAAACACCATGACAAATCAAAATGGCACAATACAACTCCTTAGACCTCTCAATTAGTCTCCTTAGGCTTCCCAATAAACAAGCATACAACCAAAACACCATCATCAAGGCATCACAATCCAAGCATCACAAATATAGAACTCACCATCAAGGTATCACAAAAAAACATCACAAGTAGAGGATCACAAATAAACATCATCAAGGTATCACAACCAAGCATCACAACTAGAGGATCACCACCAAGGTATCATAAATACACATCATCAAGGTATCACAACCAAGCATCGAAACTAGAGGATCATCGCCAAGGTATCACAAAAAAACATCACCACCACCTCCGAGCACCAAAATCACCCCAAACATCACATGTGAGGGGAAAGAAAAACAAAATAATGTTGTCAAATCATTAGGTACTTGTTCACAAAAGGGCGGAGACGATAAGGTTTCAAGCTCCATAGAACCAACAAGGTGATCACATAAATGCCCTCAAAAGATGCTGAGCAATCACTAAGCAAAGTCCCTGACAAGGGGTGCCCAAAGGCATACAACAAGATGAATATTTGTCAATACAACAAAGGCGGACATATCCCAAGTCTCAAATTGACACAATGTGACATTCATAAAGAAGCAAGATTAGATAGAGGTAGGAGTGGGTAGCGACATAATTTTTACCATCAATCAAGATAAGAAAAAGAAACTTTTATAATCACAAATCTCAACATACATAGGTGGTAAACTTGTTTTTAGATTACCCAGAGCGCTCGATGTGTTGAAACCATGCTTTGATACCAAATGTCATGCTCAAAAAATTTGACAAAAAAAAATCGAAGTAATAATAGTAATTTAAAAAAAAAAACAAAGAGCATACAACGTTCACAAATTTTTGTTGATACTAGTGAGAGAACACATTTCTCAATCATACATGCAATGCCAAAACATTAAGAAATCAATACCACACATAATGAAAACTTAAAATCCAATTTCACATTTTTCATTCACTTCCCTTTACATGATATTTAATTCGTTTTACATAATATTCAACATGAAGAGTTCGTAATATAACTGTGTGCATAAACTATCCATACAAGCAAAAGAGCCCATAATGATAATGAAAGAATATGTCATAGGGATGGTTACCCATTAAAGTCTACCAAACATGTAGCTATCAATTCAATTTACACATTATGATCACACCTTGAATGAAATGTCACTTTCTTAATTTTACAATTGGTTATTACAACAATGGAAGGGAGGTAAGCATATCACCCATAGAAATACCAAGCAAGTTATAACGCACTGTAGTTTACAAATAACCTACACACTCCACAATCATTCAAATTAATAAGAAGGTGCAGGGAATGTAGCTTTTAAGTATCTAGGTTTAAGTTTAAATTGTATTAAACACTAGTAGGGCCAAATGCTGAGATATGATGTCTACTCGACTTTATTCAAATGCATTCATAGTTATGAGGAAAACACTGGAATTTTTAGCTATCAGTCATCATTACAGGTGAATTCTCATCGACAAGCAAGGTGTTGTGCAATTTGCTTAAGCATTTCACTAGGTTCTTCCGTCAACACCCTAACCTAGCCTATGTCTAAGGCCCCAAACCCATTTAGTTGGGCTGCTTACATAGCTGTTGCAGTCAAGATCAGGGTCAAATGTAGTTTTGAATCGCAAATTGGCCTTCTGTTAAGCACGGAATATACTGAGGTGGGGTGAATCAATATATTATATATCTTTTACTTAATCTGATTTCTTTTTTTTAACCACTTAATCACACATTCAAGATATGCAATAAAACTGAAACAATAATATAAACCACATAAGAGAGAGAGAGAGACCAAATTTTTACATGAAAATCCAAAGTGGGAAAAATCACGAAGAACAATCTCAAGTATATATGAATGAGCACCAACTTAAATTACAAAGTTTGCAAACACCAACTTGCAGGGGCACCAACCCCTTTGTCGAGCACCAACACAACTATTTGTGAGCGCCAACCCCTTGCAAAGATTTGTGAGCACCAACCCACAGGAACATCAACCCTTCTTGTGTATAAAACACAACTATCTCTCAATGTTGCTTACTCAACAAATAATAGAACTCTACAATATCTCTTGTTTTTCTCTCATCTAAAACAAATACAAACCATGCACTCTCTTGCATCTTATAAATGGCTTCTCAAGCCTTCCAAATGACCTTTGACATTCACCTTTTGTGACCCTTCAATCCTCATGAAAAATAGCTCCAAACTTGCATGATCTTTTGTATCTTTGCATTTGAAAAGTCACATGGTGACCCTTCATAAACAAATGTGCCATTTCTTCTTTTGTCTTTATCTTGGTGACTTTTCGTATTTCTCAAAGTGTCCCTTCATGAAAAAATGCACCATACTTTTTTTTGTCTTCACATGGTGACTCTTGAAATTCCTCGAGATGACTCTTCATGAGAAAATGCGTCCTATTCTTTTTTTATCTTTACTCCATGACTCTTTGACTTTTTCATGGGCTTTTTTTGACTTATATGCAACCAAAAATATATTCGTTAATATTAAATAAATATTAACACACATTAACCAAGATATGAATATTAAAAATACCATTAAATGCAATGGGGCCTTTATCACCAATGCTAGACCTTTGACATCAATGACAATATTTTCAACAATTTCTTTGTTTGTCATTGATGGCAACCACAAATTGAAACTGCGACACCCTGAAACTTGCACATACTGTCATTTGAAAAACATACAGTAACTCCCCCTTATTGTAGCAATTTGTATTTGTTTTTTGCATTTATTGTTGCACTTGTACCTGTATCTATTTCTATTCTTCTCTCCCTTTGACATCAATGGCAAAGGGCCTATTTTGGAGCTAACACTTAGCTCTCCCTCAACTGATGTTGATCCTCAATGGTAGGAAGTAAAATAAATTACTCCTAACTTCTTCTGCAGATACTCAAATGTGTCTTTTGGTAGTGTCTTTATGAAAATATCTGCAATCTGCTCTGTAGTATTGATATATTTTATCTTAACCTGTTGATCTGCAATCTGCTCTCTCAAGAAGTGATATCTGATAGGGATATGTTTTGTTCTTGAATGCATCACTGGATTCTTAGAAATATTAATAGCATTTGTGTTGTCACAAAAAATAAAAATAGGTTCATCATATTTTACCTTGTATCTTCCAAAATTTGCTTCATCCAAAGCACTTGAATACAACACAATACCGTTGCAATATATTCTGCTTCAGCTATAGAAAGTGATACTGAATTTTTCTTCTTGCTTAGCCATGATACTAAGCTATCACTGAGGAAGAAAGCTCTTCCACTTGTATTCTTTTTGTCATCCAAGCAACCTACCCAATCTGAATCTGTATAAGCAACCAAAGTGAATTATTTCCCTGTGGGATACCACAATCCATAATCCAAAATTTTCTTGATATATCTGAATATTCTCTTCACCCACTGAACATGACTGTCTTTTGGAGCTGATTGATATCTTGCAACTATATTGCATGCATGATGTCTGACCTCGATGCTGTTAAATATAAAAGACTACCAATCATAGATCTATACAAAGATTGATCTGTAGCAGGTGAATCTTCATCCTTGCTCACCTCATTCCTTGTACTCATTGGTGTGCCAACTGGTGCACAATCCTCAAAACCAATTTTTTTCAATATTTTCTTAACATATTTACTTTGAGATATGAATTTTTTTTATCTGACTGAAATATTTGCAACCCTAAGAAAAATGACAATTCTCTAAGCATAGGCATCTCAATTTTTTTTGCATATTATCAGAGATTTTTTTGTCATCTTTTCAATATTTTTTTTAAAAATGATGTCATCAACATATATCACAACAATCAATTGATGCACACCTTCTGTTTTGATGTAAAGATTACTGTCAGCAAATCCTCTCTTGAAATTTTGATCCTGCAGGTACTTATCAAGTACTTATCAAGTCTTGCATACTAAGCTCTAGGAGCTTGTTTCAATTCATAGTGATTTTTTCAATCTGTGTACATGGCTACTAATATTTGAGAGAATAAATCTCTCAGGTTGCTCAATGTAGACCTCTTCTTCTAGATTCCCATTTAGGAAGACAGATTTGACATCCCTCCGAAACACTTTGAAAATTTTAAACACTGCATATGCAAAATACATTTTAATAGCCTTTAGCCTTGCCACTGATGCAAATTTTTTAAAAAAATCTATTTTCTCAATTTGAGCATATCCTTTACATACTAATCTTGTTTTATTCCTGGTCACTTATCCATTTTCATTCAACTTATTTTTGTAAACCCATTTTGTTCTCATCACATTGTGATTTTTTGGTCTAGGCACTAATTCTCATGTATCATTCTTTTCCATCTAATTTAATTCTTCATCCATTGCCTTAACCCAATGCTTATCATGTCTAGTTTTTGAAAAAGTTCCAGGCTGAATTTTGGATAACAAAAAGAAATTAACTTGCTTAGATTTACTTACCATCATTTTTTTGTTGCGAATTTCTTCATTTATATTTTGGATGATGTCACTTTCATTATGATTTCTTTGGACATATTTGAATGGAGTTTTGGTGTCCTTTTCGCCTCATTTTCAATGATTCTTCAAAGTCTTCATCTTCTATCCTGACACTTGCACTTTCAACTATTTTTTTGGTTCTTTTGTTATAACATTTATAAGTTTTATTTTTATAAGAATAACCAAGAAATATACTTTCATCTGTTTTGGATTCAAACTTATCAAGTTTTTCATCAGTTCTTTTTATGAAGCATCTGCGGTTGAAAACTTTAAAATAATCAACTGTTGCTGGTTTGTCTTTCTATAGCTGATAAGGAGTTTTGTCACTATTGACTCTCAATAATGCTCTGTTCTAAATACGCACTGCTGTAACAACTGCTTCTCTTCAATATTTATTTGGTACCTTGGATTTATTTAGCATTGTCCTTGTCATTTCTTGAATTATTCTGTTTTTTCGTTCAACTATATTTTGTTGTGGAGTTTTGGGTTTTGAATAATGTCTCTTTATTCCATGGTCTTTACAAAACTCAATTAACTGATCTGACATAAATTTTTTTTCGATCTGATCTTATACACTTAATTTTCAAATTGGTTTCATTTTTAACTAATGTTTTGAAATGTCTGAAAGCTTCTGATTTTTTTTAAAAACATTACCCAAGTCATATGTGAAAAATCATCAATAAACAACATGAAATATTTTTCATCTCGAGTACTTTGAGTTTTCATAGGTCCACACAAATCAGTGTAAACAAGCTCTAACATCTAAGTAGTTGAGTACTCTTTTGTTTTGAACTGCCTTTTGGTCTGCTTCCCATGTTGACAAGGTTCATAAAGCGTGTTGGATGGCTTTGTAATCTTTGGAAGATTTTTGACTGCTTGCTTCTTGCTTCTTGTTGACGTTGACAAGATTGTCAAAATTTGTGTCCCATTCTCCTGTGCCATAGTCAACTCTCTTCATTTTGACTCAAACATCTTTGATCTTTGATGTCTGATAACATATACAAATTATTCTCTGTTCTCTGAACATCTGCAACCAACACATTTGAATTTTCTCTCTTAATTTCACAACTTTCTGCATAAAACTTTAGTATGTGTCTCTGATCACACATTTGACTTACACTCAAAAGATTATGCTTAAGACCTTCTACATACAAAACATTTTCAGTTTTAGTTTTATCATTATCCAAACTTAGTAAACATTTTTCGACAATTCTGGTAGTAGTATTATCTTTGAATTTCACTATGTCACCATTGATCTTCTTCAAGGTTATGAACTTGCTCTTGTTTCCTGTCATGTGTCTAGAACATTCACTGTTAATGAACCATGATTTTTTTTGTTTCTTGCATGCAAAGCTGTCTGGACTAACATAGACTTTTCAGGGTGTTTTTTTTGCCATGACTCTGTCTGAACTTTCTTCTTGATGAATGGAGTCTTGAAACTCTGATATTTTTTCACTGACTTGAACACGTTTTTACAATACTGGGCTGTGTCTGAAGTTATTGCACTTGTAACATATTATGGCCTCTTCCTTAAAGCTTGATAGAAGAACAAAAGAATTGTGGCTTTTGCTTGACTGCATGAGTTTCCTTCTCCTTATTTTTGCAATTGTCAGCGTCTTTTTGACATTCTATTTTCTTATGACCATATCTATTACAATAAAAATTGTAATCATAAAAATATGATCTGTTTGTGTATCTTTGACCTGATTGTCTTTTGTAATTCTGCTCTTTCCAGCTTTCTTTGTTTGAAATGTCTTTTGTATTCTTAACTTCTTTTCTTTTTATTTCATTTGTAAGAGCTTCAACATAGTTTTCTTTTTTTGTGTTAACCTTGTCTGTGACCTCTCATTTCTTTTTTCCAAATCTGATAATTGTCTTATTTGACATTGATCTTTGATTTTTTAATATCTTATTTAACATATTAGTGCTATTCTCAAATTTTGAATCATTAGTTCTATCATTGATTGCTTTATTTGTTTTCTCAAGATCTGTTTTTAAAGAAACAATTTCAATAACATGCCTTTCACATTCTTCACTTACTTTTTGCAACTGTGTCATTAGATCTCTTTCATTTTTCTTGGCTTCTTCAAAGTGTGCTTGTAGATCTTCAATTGTTTCTTTTGACTCTTTTTCATTTTTCTCGATCTGGAGCTTTAATATTTGATTCTTTTTTTCAAGAGCTTTTATCTCTTCTAAGGCACAAACGAGTTTTTCCAGATTCACTTCGGCTTCATCTTGATCATCTGTACTTTTGCTTGCGGAGGTATCTTCATGTATGGCCATGAATAAATTTTTTTCTTCTAAATCACTGACTCCACTATTTTCAGCGGAGTTAGGATCTTTAGAATACAAACTCTTCTTCTCGTATCCCTTATTGAATTTTTATTTGAATTTTTTTTTGTATGTAGACCTTCCTTCTTCATTGTCACCATTACCCTTATCTGGGCACTTAGCTCCAAATTGTCCAATTTTTTCACAATTAAAACATTTAAAAGGTAATTTTTCTTGATATTTCGCCTTGCGAATGAATAAAGGTCTGTTGTCATCTTCATCATCGTTAGAACTGTCACTTGATTTTTGAATTTTAGCCTTCTCTTTTTTTGATGTTTTGAAAGCGGCTTCTCTCTTTGAGGGTTTCTCTTGTTTGGTTATCATCTCATATGTCGTAAAACTACCATGTAGCTCATTCATCTTTAGCTTGGTTAAATTTTTCATCTCTTCAATTGCCAAAACTTTTGCATCATATCTCAATGGTAGAGATCTCAAAATTTTTTGTACCACAATTGATTCTTCTAACTTTTCTCCAAGACCTTGAATCTGATTAATTATTTGATCAACTCACAAAAGATAACTTGCTATATTTTTTTCTCTTCCATCTTCAAACTCTCAAACTATCTTTTGAAAGTTTGAAGCATAGCTTATTGAACCTTTCCATCACTTTTGTAAATATTTTCAAGTTTCACCTAAGTTTCATGAGCAGATTTACATTGCATAACTTTAATAAATTTTGAGTCACATAAACTACATAAAATAGCATTTAAAGCTTTAGCATTATTTTCACTTGTCTTTTTTCCATCAGAGTAGTTACAAGTGTTTGTAGCTTTTCATATTCCTCCACCACTGCTTGCCAAATGTCGAATCTAAGGGCCATCAAATAAGTCTTCATCTTTATGCTCCAAAAAACATAATTTGTCCCATCAAACAAAGGTGCCTTATTTGTAGAAAAACCTTCATGTGATCCAGCGATCGTGCTTTCCCCGATCTACCTTCAAGTTATAAAGCTTTTCAAAAAAGAACCTGCTTTGATATCAATTGTTAAGCACGAAATACATTGGGGGTGAATCAATATATTATATATCTTTTACTTAATCTGATTTTTTTTTTAAACCACTTACTCACACATTCAAGGTATGCAATAAAATTGAAACAATAATATGCACCACATAAGAGGAGAGAGAGAGACAGCAGATTTTTACGTAAAAATCAAAAGTGAAAAAAATCACAGAGAACAATCTCAAATATATGAATGAGCACCAACTCAAATTACAAAGTAAGAAAGTATCAACTTGCAGGAGCGCCAACCTCTTTGCCGACTACCCACACAACTATTTGTGTGCACCAACCCACATGAGCACCAACCCCTTGCAAAGATTTGTGAGCACCAACCCACAGGAGCACCAACCCCTCTTGTGTATAAAACACAACTATCTCTCAATGTTGCTTACTCAACAAATGATAGAACTCTACAATATCTTTTGTTTTTCTCTCCTCTAAAACAAATACAAACCATGCACTCTCTTGCATTTTATAAATGGTTTTTCAAGCCTTTATTTATAGCTTTCCAAATGACCTTTGGCATTCATCTTTTGCGACTCTTCAATCTTTATGGAAAATGGTGCCAAACTTGCATGACCCGTTGTATCCTTGCATTTAAAAAGTCACATGGTGACCCTTCATAAACAAATGAGTCCTTTTCTCTTCTGTCTTTATTTTGGTGACTTTTCGTATTCCTCAAAGTGTCCTTTCATAGAAAAATGCGTCATACCCTCTTTTGTCTTCATATAGTGACTCTTGGAATTCCTCAAGATGACTCTTCATAAGAAAATGCGTCCCATTCCTCCTTTGTCTTTACCCCGTGACTCTTTGATTTCTCAATGGGCTCTTTTTTGACTTATATGCAATCAAAAATATATTCGTTAATATTAAATAAATATTAGTAACACACATTAGCCAAGATATGAATATTAAAAACATCATTAAATGCAATGGGGTCTTTATCACTAATGCTAAACCTTTGATATCAATGACAATATTTCCAACACCTCTTTTCAAGAGACTCAATTTAAAAGGTGAACATTACACTAACAACATCCATAGTAATTCTAATTTCATAACTGTCAACTAACCTTTGAAAGTGCAAACAATGCAATTAGGAATTGGTTTCCATTACAAGCAAGCACTTAATTTTTGCAGCTATCAAATAGCATTCATAAGCCTAAAAGCAGTTAAGAACTCTCTTCGATTAATTAACACAAGCAAAAAATATAATTTTCTTTGCTATTAAACAACATTTCTATGTCAAATTAAATGCGATAAGAACTTGTTTCAAATAAATTCTTCAACCAAGTATTTTATTTTCTTAGTTTCCAAACAACATTTCTTCACCAAAATAAATGTAGTGAGGAACTCATTTCAATTGAATTCCAAAATTCTGTATTTTATCTTCTCAATTTCTAAATGAAAATAGGTGTGATGTGAAACTCGTTTCAATTAAATTCCAAAATCAAGTATTTAATTTTTTCAATTTCTAAGCTGAAATTAGTGCGATGAGAAACTTGTTTCGGTTAAATTCCAAAATCAAATATTTAATTTTCTTAGGTTCTAAAGAACATTTCTAAGCCAAAATAAGTGCGATTAGAAACTTGTTTCAATCAATTTCCAAAATCGAGTGTTTAATTTGTAATTTAAAAAAAAAAATTTCTAACCCAGGATAAGTGCAATGGAGAACACATTTCGTTTTTTTAATATTTTTATTTCATCCTATTCCCATAGCGCACTTACCAGGTCTGGAACACTAATTCGCATTCATGAATGTAAAGACATTATGCTTCTATGTGTAATAACAAAGTTTCAGATTTAATCCATTGTTATTCTTACAAAGTTAATATGGAATTGTAACCCGAGAACAAAAGATATATAATATGATCTTCATGCATATGTATTCAATAAATAAAGTTATATACCCAATATTATTTATACTCCGCATTCCTATATTAATTCTTTATACCATGAAGTAGCGACAGGTGTCAGCATCTCGTCCTTTTATATTATAGAGGCTAACTATCAGACAAACCCATGAAATTTAAACTTGAAATTGTCCCTTGCTATGAGGGAATGCCACATTGTCTACTGTTGCAGTACGGCTTGCAGCGACTATACTATGTAACATGTTTTTTAATCATTAATTTATAAGTTTTGGGGGACAGGGTAAAGGTGGTCTATGTCCTTATGTTTTAGAAACATATGCGAATACCAACTCCAGTCCCACTGACTGACACTAAGTCAATATTTATACTTAAGCTTATAAAACTATATATGTCAGGTGCAGGGATGTTAGTGAGGCAAGTCTTAGGCTTTTAGAATAAATTGGAATACGGACTAACACCCTGCCGTCATAGAAAGCCCTATTATGTAAGCATTTTATCATACAGCCATCAAATTTAGTTTATTAGTAAATAAACATTTGATTAAAGGTGGCCTGCTCTGGGCGCTAATACTAAACCAATCCAGGTTCGATTCCTTCTCACAACAAAATATTATACAGCGATATAAATTTACAGCTTCCAGCTGTATATACAAGAAAAAGAGATTTATTGAATTTGTAGTCCTATGGTTGCCATACATTCTTCTTAATGGCCTTACCATTAATGGGCTACATTTGAAAGACTCAAAGGTGAACCGATTAAACTAGTGCAGGTGAAGGATATTAGCAGGACAAACAAATTATCTATTTAAGTGGATTGCATTTTCTACTCTTTTGGAAGCCCCACTATTCACAAATGTGATCTCTTTAAAGTAGAAATAAATTAAGAATTTTATGGCTCATATACTTACTTTTTCTCACAGGGCATACATTTACTCACACTTCTCATGAAAGGAAAATCCTCAATTGAATGTCCATCATTTGGTGGAGAAACTGCAGCAAAGGAATTCTAAACCTCTTTTACTCCCTAATTGTTCTTCACAAATGTCCATGTTGAAATTGCATCTCAAGTATAAAAATTCAATCTCGTTGAACAGGCTGAGAGCTGTCTAATATTGTAGTTAGCATTATTCTTTTGCTTTATTTTATTTTATTTTTTGTTTTCAACACAAACACTAAATTCTAAATATTATATTTAGCCCATTGCGCAGCCCCAAATTAGAGTTTACAAACATCATAATCAGTGAGGCATTCTAATACTATTTGTTCAGGAGACTATCTTAATCAAAAGAGCAGATTTAAAAGCCTTTCTTAAGGAGTAGTTAAAGGTGATTGTTTGGGCACTTCCAGCATGACAAAAGGATTTTCTATTGAAGGCAAAACTTCACTTTTTGTCTTATTTGAGAGAACATATATTTACATCATTTAAACTGTTAAAATTCTTTCCTTCGCATGATTTAAATAATCTCTCTCTCATGTTTCTAGCTCTTTAAATCCTTTCATTCTCTCTCTCTCTTGCTCTCTCTCTATATATAAATATAATTTTTTTGGTGTAGATCAAGATTCTTAAACTAGAGCGAAAGACGAGTTGAAAACATTCAAAATTTTCACCATGCATTTCAAAATCCTTAATACATTCAAGATTTAGGCATGCATAGCAAGGGCATTAATGCAATCAAATTCTAGTTTAAACTTTGCGAATGGGAGCTCCTACCTCAATCACTTGGGATCTCTTTCACATCCTTGTCCATCCCTCCTCCAAGCAAGATTCCAACAAGCCACTCCCAAGATCAAAGTTCAAAATCCCCCAAACAAGCCTATGCTTGCTTCACTTATGGGAATGTCTACCAAAATCCACATCTATTAGGGTGTTACCATATTTCACTTCTCTCTCCAAGGTTTCACCCACTCACAACCCACATGGGTTTCTTAACAAAACTAATTAATTTTCCTTACATGCCCACATGGCTCTTTTACATGTGTTAACTCACTTACACAAATACCTTTCAAAACACATGGGTTTTCTACAATTACACACCCAAACATGTATCTCTCTATTATAAATGGAGTCCTTAAAAGTCTAAAAGCCCACTAAATCCCTTACAAACTCATCTACTTAAATAATAAGGGTCCGAGGGACAAAAATGCTTGAAAAAGAAGGTTCACTTGTGAAATACTCAACTCCAAAATTTGGTCCAATTGTAAGTCCGAATTTGCAAACTTGGTGTGAGTTTAAGGGTTATCTAACCCATAGTTCGCATACTCGTACTTGGAGAGTTCTCGCCCACCTTCCAAAAAGTTTACTCGATCATTATTCAATAGCCACTTGCCATTATTCTACAAATTAAAAAAAAGACTTAAATTTAAAAAGAAAACATAAATTTTATAGAAATTATAGTTGTAAAATGTATCAAATGAGTCTTTAAAAGGTTGGAGAAGTGTTTTCTATTAGGATTGAATACAAGTGAAGTATAAAATCACAATCATGATTCATGTGAATACAACCCTAACACTGTCAAGTTTCTTCAACAAACTGATATAGTGATACTTATACAAGCATCTACAAGTACAAATTACAAGAATCTACAATTTTCTCATCCCTACTCTTTGGAAAACTAAGGGAGATAGAGAGTCTAATCCTCCCACTCAGCTGCCCCTCCTCGCTCTGCGTAGAATGTTGCATTTGTGGCTCACCCTGGAACCAAATGGTAGTGACTCCTCTGCCTCATGTTTGAAAACATCGACAAGGATGTCATCCAATTCAATATCTCCCGCTTCTGCTAATACACAAGGAAGCCCTTTTAGTTGTTTCTTGAATGCAAGGTGTCTATCATACCTACATCCCTTCATGCATCCTTCATACCTCCTATGATGTCTCCCTGAAATCTTAAAACCTTGAAATTTGGCTAAGTTTGAAATCCTGAAACCCTGAAATTTGGCTCAGTTTGAAATATGATAGGATTCTTCAAAACCTAGAATTTGCATTATAGCTCCTAGAGGCCCGAAACCACTGTCAAACATCCTGAAAGTATATATATAGAATATAACTTAAAAGTACAAGAAATTAGATGTAAACTTATACTTAAATTTTTATTCTTTATATATCTACTGTGGCGGCATGTGTGTTTAAAAATGACAAAAAATGATGTTTTTTCCACATTTTTCCTACATGCGAACCACAATGGCGAGTATTTACACAGTACTTACCCAATACTCGCAAGTACTCCCCAGTACTGTGCTAGTACTCATTGAGTGGCAATTAATGGGTTTTGGTGAAGTCGGTGATTACTTGCCCACTCGGCAAGTATGCAAACTATGATCTAACCCATACCCATGGTTGAATTTAACATTTAGAAATTCCCCAAAATAAGCTTAAACAAGGATCACAAAAGAATTTAACAAAAAGGGATCAAATGGCATAGTTTACTCCACTAGCTAGGAACAATATAAAAGTAGCTAGTGAACTACATATTATGATTTTACAATAGTTTTCACATAATTTAGCAAGGTCTAAGGTGGTGGTGGGATGCAAGCATGATAGTGGGCTCTTGTATCCTCATCCAAGGTCACCTTGTCACCTCAAATCCTTCAAGAAGACCCCTCTACAATAGTTCTATCCTCCTTTTCCCTCTAGCTCCCAAGCACAAGCAACTCCTCCAAAAAAAAACAAGAAACTTTTAATGTTCCTGAAATGGAGATAAGGATGTTTTAACAACACATGGGGTGTTACAGGGTAAGATCAATGCTGATGTAGTGGATAAGTGGATAGATTAGTTAGAATTGTATTTTTGTATGAACAAACTTTTTCATGAAGAAAAGATCAGGATTTGCACTTTTAAAAGTCTCTTCAACTGTCAAGAAGTGGTGGCAAGCCTATACCATGTGAGGAAAAGACTAGTTAGAAGATGAATTTGAACCAGTTTGGGAATTCTTAGAAGCTTTGAAGGATGAATACTTTCTAGAAAACATCTACAAAGATTGTTATGTTTAGTGGCAACAATTGTGGCAAGGACATGACCAATCCAACCAAGACCATTGATGCCTTTCATCACTTGTATGCCAAATTGGGCTAAGGTCAAGACGTTAGGAGAACTTTATTGGCATGCGGCAACCATTAAGGAAGAGTCAAAGATGGAGGGTAAGTGGGACACATCCTCTACACCAAAGAAGTCACCTTCTTTAGACAAGAAGCTGCAACAGTCTAAGATAGGTAAATGGTGCAACAAACATAAACAAGTAGGTACTCGAATGCGGAGTGCCATGCTTAGAAAACATTTTGTACATGGGCAAAAATAGAGGATCTTGAAGTTAAGCCCTTTGAAAAAATTCATTGTGATCCTTGCAGTACTTTAGCCATCACACAAGCTACACCAATAGTGAAAGAAGCTGAAACATAATGCCTATTCCATTCGCATATGTAGGTAGAAGGGCAGCCTCTGGAATTTCTGATTGATGGCATTAGCTTGAAGCCTTGAAGAACCTCATCTCTGAAGCAACTGTCAATCGACTGAATTTTCTAACCATGCCTCACTGACAATTTTACAAATTGGGACAGTTCAGTTGCTGCAACACCAAAGGTATAACATCACCCACCAATGTCGGTTTTCATATGTTGTACATTCTTTCAGGGAAGAGATAGTCTTGTGATGTAGCGCCAATTTATGTTTGTGATATAGTCTTAGAGCATTCTTACATGCATAGTTACTAGGGTGTATATATAGCCAATTCGTGGAGTATCATCATATCAGTAGGCAGTAAGAGATACTTGATTCCTAAGGTTATTTCTTGCTTGAATCATGCCATGCCATCTCCTAGGAAGAATGTGCCATATTGCTATGCATATTCTGTATTCTGCTTGCAGTGGGGCAATCTCAAGCTGTAAAATTGGATTAGATTTTGGAAGACATGTGCACATCGAACTGTTTTATGATGTTATACAAAGTTGTTAGAATGGGTCAAATTTACTAGCTTAGACTTATTAGACTTAACACAATCGAGACTATTGATTTTTAAGGTGGGGCAAATGATTCAGGGGGATTCTCCAAATACACTTTCCCCAATACCGCAAAGTCCATTCTCATGGCATGTAGTAATGTTTTATGGTCTACGCAACTGTGGAACACTCTCCAGAGGTGTGTGGTATCTTCAAGATCATCAATCGATCTCCACCAGATGCTGCACACATGTTTCTAGTGGTGTAGGGCAATTTGGTCGTATTAGACATGGTGCCATCAAAATGCACGCCAAACCTTATGCGGTTTTCATCATTGGCTTTGTCAAGGCCCTAGATTCCTATAGACCAAACCACTAAGGTTAACTCACAACGTTGGTACTTCCAAGTGCAAATAGTGTTGTTATTTTCATCATTGAAGGGGTAGAGCCCCTCATATGACTTGCCGTTACATTTTGATGTTGTTCAGCCAAACCGCCAGAAGATGAGGAATCACGTAGAAGAGCATTTGTTTCATATTCCATAATGGTTCTTTTGCCGTCATTGCTTTGTAACACAATGTATATATGTCTAAATAGATAGTTATCATTGCAGTTCAGAGCATATAGACGTAGCTAGTGGAAAATAGACAACGATAAATTTCCCCCAAGAGCATGCCATGTCAAGAAATAGACTAATAAACTTTTATGTTCCAGTTCTATTATCTTCCTTGTGTCTCCATAAAAACATTCATATCTAGATTCTGCAATTTAGATTGTTGTCCCTTGGACATTTCATGGTATCGGGGTCATTTATCAATGAAATCCATATGCAAGTGGGACAACTATAACAACTGAAAAGGGTAGATAGAAATAAATCAAAAGTAGGTGGCTAGCTTGGACAACTGGAAAGAGTAGATAGAAAATAAATAAAAAGTAGGTAGACAGTTGGAAACATTAAATGTCATTGCAAGATTTTTAGCTTATATGTAGATGCTTCTCTTATGTCAATACACTTGGAAATAGATTCATATTACTTGGTTTCCCACAATTGGAGAACACCATTTTTTTTATCATCCTTGCCTTCCTTCTCACTGCTCTCACTCTTTGAACTTCCTTGTCTTTGCCTTTAGTGAAATTAGCCTACTCTTTGGATTCTAGCTTGCCATTTTGTATTAGCTCGTATTGCTCATTGATAAGCATGGAGCAAAACTCATCAAAAATCATCTCACATGCCTTGTATTTATCCTTTGGTATAAGAGCTATCATTGTAGGAAAGCTGGATTTAAATGTGTCATATGGATCCCTCAAATTGGACAAGACAATCTCAATAACTGGGAATCCTTTGGATGATCTTTCTTGCAATCCATCAATTGTGCTTGAACGTACTTGTTCTGTGGCAAATAGTCTTCAATTATGTGAGAGCTGATTGGATCAAGTTGAGAAAGCTCATTGTGCAATTGAACCACCCTAGCTTTAATCGTTTGATAAAAAGCTCATTCAACTTCTCCCATACCTGTAACAGTGTCTCCAAATCCTTGATATGAAATATTGGTTCCATGGAGATGTTGGAGCTAGTGAGACGAAAGGCTTGATCAAGGAGGTGGTTAGACTTTATCAGCTTTTCCTCATCTGTTGGAGCAATCATTCGCCTGAGAAATCATCCATTACCTTTTGGTCTTTGCAATTCCACCATATCTTGTTCCCATGCTGCATAATTCTTTCCACTAAGAATGACAATGCTTGAAATGGATGCCATATTTGGTCTTTATGCCAATCTGAAAAACCCACACAAATCCTATTAAAACCTATACCACTGTATAGAGCTCTTCACAATCTTTCCAATGCTTCAAACGGAATGAAAAATAGATTCTGACATGCTATTTTACCATGGTTATTGTTATTTATGCAAGTTGTTCTCGTGCCTTTAGCGAACCTAATGGTTTTCTTGTGTTATAAGGTATTTGTTATAGGTTAAAAGATAGTTGGCTCTAGTGCCACTTGTTACATACCTACAAGGTATATAAGGTAAATATAGAATATTTACATATTGAAATATAGAATAAATTTATAATCTGATGGGAGAATGAATGAATAGGGTGATAGGTTATTTATATATGGAACAAAAGCACGTTTGATAGGATGTTTCTTGTCAAAATGATAGTTTGCATCTCTTGGTAGCAGTGATTGATAGCTAGTCAGGATTACTTAGGTATATAACAGATTTAACGGGTAGTGATGAGCCACAACTTAAGGTGCAGATCAATCCCACTTAGTCCCCATAGATTTCTTGAATGATTACCTATGCTTGGTTAGCTTTTGGAATTGTGGGACTCTGATGATTTTTGTTTGGAGATGTGAATGTTTTGTGGGGCATGTTGGTTGAAGACATTCATAGACATTTGCCTGAGGAGGGAGCAACAAAGTGTAGAAATAAGGGAATGCGGATGAAGAAGATAAAATTGAGACTAGAGAGTGTGGAAGGACGTGGTGCCAAGCCAAATACTAGCATTAGAGGAGGGATATGGCAACGCCCAAGGGATGATAAGTAAGAGAGTGCTGACATTTAGAGAGATGGGTGGGCTGAATGACAAAGTAGGGGATGGATACATAGAGATGAGTGCTCAGAGGACAAAGCACAATAGTGCGACTGCAAGAGAAGACAAGCTGGAGGACTGACAGTTGACCATGTAGGATCGACAAATGCAGGCTGCCACTTGGCGGTTGCATGAGAGATGTTCTGAGTTGCATGATGAAAATTGGCAGTCTGGATGATCCACATATCGGTTTTCTTAATCTGTCCTCTTCCCATTAAAGGGATGTATCCATTCCATTAGATGAAAGTAAACATATATTGTACGGGAAATGCTGCCATTTTTTACAGAAATAATATAGGCTAAGAATATAGGATGCAAAATATGGTAAATTTTAAGGAAAAGATTGCCGCATAGCTGCAGATGTAGGTTGTATTTAGGAATGCTTGGGTTCATTGTTCTGCTGCACAGTTATGATGAATATATGGAAATGATTATGGAGTAATTCTGTTGTGTTGTGATTTTGATGGTAACATGTGTTGTAGAGTCTTATTGTTATGAATGATCTCAATATGATGCTAAGAGTTGTAGCTGCCTTTCTTTACTTTATGTTGGATAGAAGAAATCGTGTCGAATATAGGTATATATTCTTCATGTTTCACTAGTAATATGACTGTGTTATTAGGGAAAAATAGAACCTGCATACTATATCGTGGACATATTAGCCAATTAGATGGGGTATTGGGCCCTTTAATGTGCTTTAGGTGATACAGTTTGCAAAGGATGGCATCTTTTTGAAAGAGAGACGTGCTGGTACACCTGAGATCCCTGCCCTGCCCAAGGTTGGCTATTTGCTAAAGAGCGGCACGAGGTATAAAATAGCTCCCAACATTTTGGTTTCATTGCTGGGAGCTTTGTCTCTTTGGTGTTGTTGAACTTTAGTATGGTATGGTGCGTGAGTCAGGGGAACTTGGAGGATTGGTTCCATCAGGTCGCACTTGAGTTTGCTGAGGAAGATCCATCAAAAGGATTGTTGATGCCGAGGAAGTGGCCCAAGCAGAATGTGTATGACTGCCAGCATGAAGAGTTCTTTACAGAGTTTAGATTCAGTTGTGTGAGTGGTGAGTTTCAGTGACGAGTTTCTCTTCTTTATGCTAATCAGGAAGACCGTTTTCAGTGATGAGTTTCTAGAGGGGGAGCATGGAAGATTCATAGCCTTGATTCTTCTCTGGTTAAGAAGTTAATGGTTGATAAAGGTATGGAACCTTTCCATGATGTTTCCTATGTATTGAGTAGGCAAGAGCAAAGTTTCTAGAGGGGAAGCATGGAATATTCAAAGCTTAAAATCCCCTCGAGATTAAGAAGTTAATGGTTGATAAAGGAATGAAACCTTTCCCTATGGCTGAGTGAACATCTGTGTTGTGGGGTAGTGCAAAGGCAGAGTAGGATGGATAGCGAGATGGGTAGAGGGCCTGGAAAGTACGGGGAATTTTATTAGATATTATTGTTATATCTGTTGTGTGGTTGTACTTATGTTACAACCATAGGTTATTTTAAGTGTCGGTTTATTCTCTTGCTTCTACTATTTGCGTGATTATAAATAGTC
This sequence comes from Torreya grandis, assembly GCA_037957365.1. Classification (NCBI taxonomy): domain Eukaryota; kingdom Viridiplantae; phylum Streptophyta; class Pinopsida; order Cupressales; family Taxaceae; genus Torreya; species Torreya grandis. Next base: position 2,359,544 of record JARHVA010000051.1, on the reverse strand, counting down.
TCTGTTGTAATTTATCATCCACTGCCAATGAAGTGATTCTTATATGGTATCAAAGTAGGTTTTGAGGCCTGTGACTGGGCTGCTTTCCATGCTTTGGATTTAGAAAGGAAAAGAAATTAAAGTCTGATAGTAAGAAGGAAGCTCCTAATGATGGAGATGCTTGTATAGCTGCTCAAACTTGAGACCCCACTGTCTTCCGGCTAAAGGTGGTTTTGACTGAGTGTACAAGGGATGTTTAGAAAAAACAGGCCAAGAAGTTGCTGTTAAGTATCTAGATGGAAATAGTCTCCAAGGAAATAGGAAGTTCTTGTGGAAGTGCTCATGCTTAGGGAAGGAACACAAGGATGAAGATTGCAGCTGGTGCTGGTTGTGGACTGGAGGATTTGCATGATAAGGTGAATTTCAATCGCAATTTTAAATATTATAATATTTTGTTAGTGATATTTTTAATCCAAAATTATCAGACTTCGGTTTGGCCAAACTATAAGGATGTAGACAGAGCAAATCGAATACAAGCAGATCTAGAAGATAGATATGGAACATGTGAATCAGGCAACACAGATGGTGTGCCACGTGGGTTGTCAAGGAGTGCAACTCGCAGACCATATCCAGAAGAAATCTATGGTAGATGCGTGGATGGCATTACCCTGTTCATTTTTTCCATGCAGCTTGACTTCAACACTGAATTGTACATATCTGAGGTGCTTTGTTGCCCCAACATGCTTTGAGCTGAGCTTTTGGGGCACCTCGCCTTTCTCAAGAATGAATTGGTGGTTGTCAAAGGTGAGAAGCTATTTTTTGAGAAAGCTATTCTTATTAAATGTACGGTGTTGTGGCAGAGATAAGGGAAGTTTACTGACAAGGAAATAAGATCATGGTTGATGGAAAATAATGGATGCTGAGTTTTCATTCCTGGCGGAATTTTTCGTGAAGATGTTTGGATGTATTTTTGCAGATACTAGTGTTTTTCTTGGCATGATGGTGTGGAATTTGGACGGCAGATTTGTTGTATGGGCAACTGTGGCATATTGTTGTATACGGATCCCCTTGCTGAACAATCAAGGAGGAAAGTAATGGAACCTAAGTTTTTTTGTCTGTTGTGAAGTTTGACTTCTTTGTGTGGGTGCCATGGAAGGAAATTAGTGTAAATCTTTGGTGTTTGTGTAAATGGTGCTTGCTTTGTTGTTTTTATCTCGCAGAAAGTTTGATGGCAAAATGAAATGGAAGTGCCAGGAAATAATGTTGCTTGCATAATGGCGCCCCATAGGAGACATTGCAGCTAGTGGATGCGAGAATGTTAAATGTTTCATTTAATAAAAAACAAATTTAATGGTGCCCCAAGCAAAATAAGTTAAGAATCGTTTAATGCTGAATGGAACTCATGTAACAATAGAGAGGATGTTGGTTGATGAATGGTTGTGTAACAGGTAAGAGGAGATGAAAAGGCAAAAAGGTGGATAACATCAAGAACTATATGGGAAAACTCATAAAGTGTAGCTATGCTACTAAGATTTTAGAGGTATTACATTTCATATAGAAACATGGTATTTAGTTGGTAAGTATTGGGTTTTATTTAGAGGTTCCTTTTGCATTTAGTGCACAATAGTATAAATTTATGCCACCAACCGAACTCAATTATGAAGGATGAATCTTTCAGTGTGACCCTTATTGTAGACTCATAAATTTGGTATTAGACACTTGGTAACATTAGTTTTGACCTATCTTTGATATACATGATTTGTGTGTACATGTTTGACTCTTGCCCACATTCTACCCTATCCAGTTATCTATCTATGGACTTGGCCTACCCATTTTGCCGTCATTCATACTCAGGGTTTCCTGAGTTTGTGCCATAACACTCCATTATCCTAAGCAGATTGTCACCATATCCTAGATCACTATTTTTACCTTCCTGGATAGTGCTAGCAACAGTTGGATGCTAGCAATTGCTGACAGTGTTTGCCTTCACCAATAGTGTCCCAGGATCCTCAAATGACTATCTATCAAATTCAGATCTCCTTTGGGTCGGCCTACACGTTTCACATGTTGGTTATGGAGGGAAATTACCCTAAGAGTCATTTATATGTATATTCCTATCTAGTAAGCACCTAACATCTAACACTTATATTGGCAAAGCTTGAGAAATACATTTGGTCATTATTGAGGCATTATCCAAAAGCATTTAAAACTGAAAAACCCCCAAAGGAATAGTCCTAAAGGCCAAATCTGAATACTATCGCAATGTCAAAGTTGTATGTGGTCCACTGTCGAAAGCCAGAGAGTTGCATTGCATTCTAGGGTAACACCATCAAGCACACATACACATAGGTGGGAGAATTATGTGCGGCTTGAGCCCTCTTCATTGGAATGTAGGCAATGCTCAGCCACTAAGTGGGGTGTGGTTGAGGTTGTCGAACCCATCTTTCAACCCCCTTCTTTTAGGTAAAACAAGTGTGAAAGGTGGAGCTAGGGTTTCAAGAGGATTTGCATACAAGATCGAGGTCAACAAATTACACCAAAATCATCTTGACAAGCTAGTGCAGTTTACACAGACAGTTTCGGTAGACCATAGATTGATTCAGTTACGAATATTTTGAGCGTTCATTCCTAAGCAAGAACCAAAGGTCATGAAAAACATCGCAAGATTTGACCTAAGTGGACTGTTGATAAAGTGGGATGCAACACTATCCCTGGGCACATAATGCACTAGACCATAGATTGCATAACCGGTGAGTAACTGCTAAGAAAAAGCCCAGGTGGCTAACCGCCACTCAAACTCGTTGCAAAAAAAAATTGCTAGTTTTTCAGTACACTTGTCAGTTATTCCTGGTTATTGGTAGTTATTCCCAGTTATTTGTTGTTATTCCCAGTTATTGGCGGTCAATGTTTTTTTGATAAATTTAATTATTTTTTGCCTTTGTTGGTTATTCCTGGTTATTTGACCAACTTTGTCGAATAACTGCGAGTTACCCAAAATTGCCCATTGGCGAGTACTCAGTTATGTTTATGCGAACAATGCCCTAGACTATTGAGCACCATGCAAATTACCCAACTCAGGTCCATTAGGCCTTAGAAAGGTTTTGCACAGAGGTGCTGAAGAAGAAAGAAATAAACAAATAAGGTCAGATGTCCAGATAGGAGTAGAGTAGATGCGGCTGATTGTTTTCTTAGGAATTTTAGTAATAACAGCCTTGAAGGATGTTTGGAGGGACACGTTATAAATTTTTGCATAACAATTGCTCTCAGGAGGATAAACGTGCTTGAAAAGATGCAATGGGAAGGAAAAGGTGAGCAAAATGAAGAAGGAAGAAAGGGATCATGTTAAGTGCAAAAGCAGAATGTGTATTGCCATAAGATGAAATTTAGCGAAAATTAATGGACCTTGCACTAGAGAAGAAAGGTTAAGAGCCATGAAGAAAAGGAGGAGAGCAAAATCGTTTGCGCACATAAAAACAAAGATGTATGAGGTCCACGTTAAGAAAAAGGCACATGGGATGCCTAGGAAGAAGACAATGCTGGAGACGAGTGCCATTGGTGTCGAAGGAAATGATGATGTGGAGAGTACGAAGGAAAGGTACATATCAACCCTATTAGAGCATTTGTGAGGGTTTGTACTAGCATTTAAAACATGTATGGTCTATAAAAGGGGAGGTTGGGCAAGTTATTTTCTCTTTACTAAATAGCAAAACTGAGCTACGCAACTATTTGCCATTAAAGCAGAAGATGCCGAAGGAGAATGAACACATGGATTTTCAATCTAATGAGAGTCGGGTCGTTATAGACCAATAAGAGAGATTCCCTCTGCATAGTGTCAAAGAGCCAAGAAGTAAAAATTGAAAAGGAGAATGTGAGAGGATTGAAGTAGCATGAACAAAGTCCATATAAATGATCAACAATGCAAAAGGAACAAGGAAAATGAAGGTGCTCTGAATGATGATAAAATAATAATGCCAATTGATGTTGTTATTAGTATCTGAGCTTGCGGGTATGTTTTGAATGTAGAGAACGTAGTGCCATCAGTGTGTGGCAAGAGAACATAACCTGCAACAAGGAGAGTGTGGGTTGGCTGCTAGAGTCGACATGATGGATGTTGAAATGCTGACAAGCAAAGGAGTGAAAGTAGGTGACCAAAAGGTTGAGGATGTGCTCAACAACATGTAGATTATGAAAGCCTTCAGCGATCCAAATTTTGGTAGCCTGGAGAAGTTGATAAAGTTTCGTCTATTTACAATACACCACAAAGTCCTCTACTTGGGCTTTGATAAAATTGAAATAGATACAATGCTCTTTGCAAATTTAACATGAATGCCCGATGAAGGGAATTACCTCTCTAAAGTGTTGGAGGATACTTAGGAGGTTCATTTGCCATCAGCTAATGCTGATGGAGGAAGAAATAAGACGGGTAATTGCAAAGGCATGCCTCACCACTTGATCATTGGTGATTTGATTTTTGAGCGGGCAAGATTGTGAGGAGATGACTGATGGTGGCATCTTCGTTGCCCAAATGATCATGTTGGGAATGAGTTATAACTACTAGGCATACTTGGCGAGGGAGATTAATGCAACATCAGGAAAGTGCATCAAAAAGTATGAAAGGAGTTTTGGTGGAGCTTTTTGTTAATCCTTGCCATGCTGGCAAAGAATGGAAGGTCGGAGAAAGGTAGAATAATGAGGACTCAAGTTAGCATAAAACTTTTGGTTTGGAACTGTAGAGGGAGATAGTGCAACAATGCTAGGGATGAAGCCAAAGTGGGATGCAATAAACTACAACTTCTAAGATAGGCTGGTGATGACTGATAGATTTAACAAGACATTGTGAAGGAATTCTACCCGAGATTGTTCTTCAGTGTTGGACCTCATGTCACCTATTTCCATAGTTACCTAAGTCTTGGGGACGTGGGATAGGGGGAGGAGAGAATTGGGGTTTTGGGACGGCCAAAAATTTCCAAGAATTTGGGGATGGTCGGGGATGACTATTAAAATAATATATAAAATATTTTAACTTTATTCAATGAAATTTAAGGGTTAAATTCTTGAGAAAGGGGTAAGCAAATGTAGAAGAATCAAAATCAACTCGATATGGACACCTCCCCAAGAGCTCTCTCTAAATGAATTTCGATGGTGTAGCTAAGGGAAACTTGGGCTGGGTTGGTTCAAGTGGAATATTCAAAGATAATAATGGATCCCCTATTCTCGCCTACTATGAAGCTTGAGTCAAAGATTCTAACAATTTTAAGGAAAAGCTAAGGCTCTTTGATCTGCTCCTCAGGGCCCAGGATGCTGGTGCGGTGAATCATTCGCTTCAATCTTCTCTTCCTCGAAAATGGATCTAGTAGTGAGATCCAAAACGTTGACAATAACAATTTTATCCAATTGACTCTAGAAGAACCTTGACAATAACAATTTTATGCAATTGACTCTAGAAGAACCTTACTTAACCTTGCACTTGGCAGTAAGCTATAGGTTTTAGAATGTGCGAAGGTAACCTACACAACAAGTAACTCAATCACACATTCAAATGCATAAGTATTTGCATAATATTGTAATTTCTATTAAGTGGAAAGAATAGGGAAAAGTACAAATGTGTACAATGTGCAGCAAGGCTAGGAATGCAAGTTCTTATGATCAGAAGGGGAAATCACTTCCTCAAATTTGCCTAGATTGAACGTGAGTTACAAGTGTGTGATGCTAAATACTCGAAGCATGCTAACTATCTCCCATTTGCCTCTGTGAACTCTCTCGTCTCTAATCTCTTATGGTTTAGCGGGTTACAATTTATACACCATTGCAAGAAGGTAGTTATAATAGACGACAGTTACAAAAGTGGCATTTGTTCATCTTTTGGCCGAGTAATAGTTGGTCTTCTTGCAGTTGTGGTGGTTGGACTTCCAATTGTGCGGTATTGCAGATAGTTTCTTTGACATGGCGCAAACTTGAAAAGTGATATCTAGTATGCCATGCGACAATAGGGAGTTGACACATGGATGCTGAGTGTGGATGTTCCTGCACGGCAATCAACGTGGCATTACGATAGTGGGTAGAGGCACTGTGAGGCATGCACAAGTGGTGCAGAGGTTGTGGAGTCTAGAAGGTGTTGTGCGACACAAGATGGCAATGTGGTATGCCCCAAGGTGAGGTGCCAATGCAAGGAGGTACCGTGAGACTCTATGTGTGGCGCAAGATGCCACATGCTTTGGAGAACCCAATACCCTTGTGAGGACTGTGCAGACTCGAGCGGAAGATGTGCATAGATCATTCGCCCTTTCTTGAGCATCAATGGTACCCATTGCATCTTCGGCTAGTTTTGGAAACCAAATCCGAAGTTGTTGAAGGTTATACCACTTAGCTTGATCAACATATTACCCTGCCTTGACCATTCTGAACAATTGATGTGTGCCTTGGTAGTACACGTTGTCGTCACTTCAATAATTTGATCCTTCATTGTTGGATGCGCTGGATGCAAGTGCTTAGGTTCCAAATCTGAAGGATGTATTATTGTTGGCTTAAGCAAAGGTGGGAAGTAAGGCTTGAGGAGTTCCACATTGAAATCTGGGTGCAAACCCAAGTACTATGACAAATCAAGAACATATGTGTTTGCTCTAGTTGTGCGCAGTAGTGTGTATGGACTGTAACATAAAAGCTTGATCTTGTGGTGTGAACCCTTTAATAGTTCCTTTTGAAGATGAAGCCAAACCTTTTTGCCCACTTCGAACTCATAAGGTGTGCAGTGTGAGACATGGCACTTTTGTACTTTAAGTTGTTGGCACGAGAGTACCTTTTGAACCTATTGATGAATGTTTTGAATGTGTTATAGAAACTTTTGCGCTTTGTTCACTTTCATCTCTTGTGTGTGCGACTCCATGTTGGATGTTGTGCAGTTGGATATGTCTAGGGGTGCTATTGGTTGGAACCCAAGACATATCAGGAATGGAACATGCCTCATAGAGCTGTGCAAAGCTCTAATATAAACATGCTGAATGTAAAGCAAATTATCATCCCAAGGGCATGGATGTGTGCTATTCTACATGCACAAAAGATGAACGAGTGTGTGGTTGATAAGTTCTGTTTAGCCATCTATTTGGAGATGAAATGTTGTAGATCGGTCCTATTGTGTATCCATTATATCCCCTAAATATTTCTAGTATTGGTTGACAAACTGCGGGTCAAGGTCAAACACAATGGATGCTGGTAGACCAAATTGAACCCAAACATGGTTGAAGGAGTGTGTGGTTTCTTGTAAGTTGATGCTCTTCTTACAGGGAACCATGATGACCATTCTAGAAAACCTATCCACTACAACAAACACAGTCATTATGGTGTTTTGTCGTAGGGAGTCCAGTTGCGAAATCCATGTCGATGGATTCCCATGGCCTAGATGAAACCGACAATGGTGTGTAAAGTCATAGCTTCTTGTTTGTGGGTTTGGTGATGCAACAAGGAATGCAAGACTTGATGTGGCACTCAATGTTAGTGCGCATGTGAGCCCAATAGAAGTGTTGTAGTGTTGCTTGTGTCTTGGTAACGCCAAAGTGTCCTTATATCTTGAAGTAGTGCGCCTACCAAATGAGTCTTTGGTGAGATGTGCCATTAGGGACACAAAGATGTCCAAGCTTGTAGAGAAGCTTGTTAGACATGTAGAACTCCCAAACTTGTTTAGCTTGTGGAAGAGCTATATAGGCTCTTGCAAAGTCCTTGTTTATTGAGTAGAGAGTCACCCAATCAACGAAGTTGTGGCTGCACGTGTCCAACATCGTGATGAGCGCATGTACCGATGGTCAACTAAGGCAATCTGCTGCTTTATTGTCTTTTCCCTTGTGCATTATCACTATATGGAACTGTTGCAAGTAAGCCATCCACTTCATGTGGCGCACTTCTCTAGCTTGCTCTGTTTATGCAGGAATTGAAGCGGCTTATGATTAGAATGAATGATTGTCTTCGTATCCAAGATGTAGTGGTTCCATTGCATTATTGCTTGCACAATAGTGTACAACTCTGTCATAGGTGGAGTAGCGCAGAACCATGTCACTGAATGTCTTTGAGTGATAGGCAACCAGATGTCCATGTTGTGTGAGTACTTGCGTCGAGTGCATAGTGCGTCAGTGTGAATCTTGAAGGAGTGGACAATGTTGGGCATTGCCAAACTAGATGCTGGGTAGAGGCACTATTTGAGGTCCTCAATGGAATGATGGGCATTATCTGATTGAGAGATCTTCTATGTGCGAAAAACCAAGAACAAACTTGCGGTAGAAGTTAGCAAGTCCAAGAAAACTCCTCAATTCAATGAGATCAAGTGTGTAACCTACATACTGAATTTGTGCGACACCAAATGTACACTTTGCTAAGTTGGCTTGCAACTTGGGTTTGTGCAATGTGTCTAAGATGTGCTCCACATGCTCCTCAAATATTGTTGAAGATGAGGATGGCATCCAAGTAGACAATGACAAAGGAGTTGAGGAAAATCCTGAGAAGGTTGTCCATTAGGCACATGAATGTTGTTGGCGCATTGGTCAAATCGAAAGTCATAACCAACCATTCGTACATTCCTTCCCGCATTTTGAATGTTTTCTTCCAAACATCCTCAGGATGGACTGGTACCTAATCATAAATTGACTTCAAGGAGATCTTGATGAAGTTTAGTCTATCTTGGAGCTACTTTAGGAGGTTGTCATTGCACGATATTGAGTACGGATTATTCATTGTTATCTTGTTGAGCACGTGGTAGTCAATGCACAAATGCCATGAACCATATTGCTTTGGCGTGAGGACTATTGGGCTCCCACAAGGAGAAGCTCATGTATTTGGCACTAGACTTCATCATTCTTCCAAATGGACCTACGGTACAATGGGCACTTTAGAAGAGGGGATCGAGAAATGAAATCAATGTGATGCTTGACCGCGCAATGTGTTGGCAAATCCTTTGGTTGTTCAAAGATGTCCCCATATTGCTGAAGTATCTGACTGAGCTACTGCTATTGTGGGAGTGGTTGCGTCTCATAGTGCAATGCCAATGTGTGGTTGCTCTCTTGCATTGGGCCTTTAGGGAAGACCATGAGTACCACAAACTTCTGCGTGGGCGAGATGAGCTTGCAGCATTGTTTGGCAGAGACCAAAGTGACTTTGGTTGTTGGAGGTGACTCTAAGAGATTGAAGAACCGATTTTTGACATGCACAACCCCCTTCTATGGCTTCGCGTGATATGTAGCTTCATAGCCATACACGTACGACCTTTCAAGAAAAATGTTACATACCTGTAGAGGTGCAACGTCAGTAGTAAGTACATCCTCCATAGGTTTGACTTTGTATTGGAAAGTGCATTGCTGCAAGACTTGTATATCCGTCCCTTGCTGAAGCAACCCAAAGAATATGGTTAAGGATGTGCTTTAGTGGTGAGGTCGAGGCACTTGGCTGTAGCTTGTGCAATGATGTTCTTCTGGCTCCCACTATCAATGATGACATGAAGACGTTGACACTTTTCTCATAAGTTGGTGTGGAAGAAACACTCTCGCTCATTACATGTGTCTATGGCAGTGGTGTTGGCACTCAAACAAGTGGTGTCTAGATCAATGTTATCCATTGGTAGGGACCTGATGTAGGCTACACAATCAAAGATTGTTGTACACGACATTTAGATTCATTGTGTGAGCTTGTGTGTCAATGGCACCATTTGTCACCTTGGTTCTTTTTGCGTTTATCTGACATGTAAGATGTTGAAGTCTTCTTGTGTTGCACGACCTTCTTATGTTGCTCCCTGCGCAACATGTTTTGCTTATGCGCAACAGGGTTAGATGGTGAGTTGTGTGCAGGCCGGCTCTTGCCCATGACACTGGTTGAATAAAAAAGCTTTTGTTTCATCTTCACCTTCGCTTCAATCTTGGTAGTGTTGTGGTATGCTTGCCTCAGTGTGTTGGAAGTCAATAACTCCATCTTTGTGTGAATATAAGGTGAGAGCCCATTGATGTAATTCAACACCTTATGTTACTTTATTAAGTTCTAGCGCAAATGGGCAATGCAGTCATGGAACCCATTGGTATAATCTTCCACTGATTGCTCCTTCTGTTGGCACAACTGCTGGAACTTGATGTATTCATCCTCATGGTGCTTGAGGGGGTAATGCTTATCCTTCAAAGCATCAACAAAAGTCTTCCAAGTCTTAATGAGCTCATAGGCTTGTTCGTGCTACACAGTAAAGGTTTCCCACAATTAGGACATTGAAATGGACATCTTCAACACTGCAAATGTGATCTTATCCATGTTAGTGAAACGATTGACTGAGAAGTATGCCTGAAGTTGTCAAATCTAGCCATCCAATGTCGTGGCATTGAATTTGCCTAAGAACATTGGAATGTCAAGATTGACTTGTACTTTGAAAGGGGTTTATTGTTGAAACAACGAAAGCATTGACTATGGGGAAAGAATGGCTTGTGAACAAAGTTGTACCATGAGTTCACAGAACTGGCTAAAGGCTCCTTGAGGGCATCCTGAATAAGCTTCAGTTAATGTTTTTTGGGCATCATACATTTTGCTCTTGCTATGACATTCTTTTAGATACTCTAAAACAAATCCAACTTGTAATCCTCATATGAGAGCTCTTGCTTTGATACAAATAATTTGGACCTCGTGGCCCAGGATATTAATGCAGTGAAAAACATTGTACTAGGAAACAAGCTACAAGAATGTGCAATGGTAAACTACACAATGGTAAACTAATCACACATTCGAATGTGGAAGTATTTTGCAAAATAGTGGAAACTTATATCCAATGGAAAAAATATGGAAATGTATATATGTGTGCAATGTGTAACAAGTATAAGGAATGTACATTCTTGTGATAAAAAGGGAAAAACGCTTCCTCTAAGTTGTCTCGACTAAGTGTGAGTTGCAAATGTGTGTGATATGCTAGGTACTTGAAGCATGCTAAGATATCCTATTTGCCTTTGTGGTCTCTATCGTCTTTAATCCCCTACGGGTTAAACGGATACAATATATACACCATTGCAAGAAGGTAGTTACAAAAAATGACAGTTACAAAAGAGGTGTATGTTCATCTTTTGGACAAGTGATGGTTGGTCTTCTTGTAGTTGTGGTGGTTGGACTTCCAATTGTGTTGTATCGCTAACAGGTTCTCTTACATGGCGCAAACCTAGAAAGTACCATTTGGCATGTTGCATGGTAGCAGGGAGTTGACACGTGGATGCTGAGTGTGGATTTTCTTGTGTGGTGCAAGGGACTTGCGCAACACTTAGTGTAGTGTTGTGGTAGTGCATAGTGGTACCATGAGGTGTGCACAATTGATGTGTAGGGTGTGGAGTCTAGAAGACGTTATGGGGCACGAGATGGTTGCGTGGTACAATGCAAGACGAGGTACCAATGCAAAGAGGTACTGAGAGACTTTGTGCGTGGCGCAAGATGCCACAAGCTTTGTTGAACCAAACATCCTTATGAGGAGTGCACAACCCTGCATGGAAGCTGCACACATCAATCTTTGGAGAGGTCTTCTATTGGCAAAGGAAAAAAAATGGACAAGTCCGGAATTTGAGGGTGATTCAAGGCTAATCATTGAGGCTTTCCAAAAAAATTCAAGCAATCATTGGCAACTCACTTCCATCATTAATGATTGCTTTCAGTTGGAAAAGTGGTTTGTGAAGCTCTTTATTTCCCACATCCAAGGAGATGGAAATAAAGTTGTTCATCACATGGCTAATTTAGTCGTGGGTCTTAACCACTATGGATTCAAATCTAAATGCAATTTTGGAAAAAGACCTCACGAGTCTCAATGCACCTTTGGGTTGAGTGTTGGTTTTTGGTGGTAATCATTACTTCTCGTTGCCATCTTGGGAGCATTTATTTGATTTAAGTGATTGCCATGGGTGGTGGCTAGCTATTCATGTAAGAGTCTTTATATCCTTGACAACCCTTTGCTCTTCATCTGCATTTTGGATTCGTGGATGCTAGAGGTGCGGCAAGGGCAAGAAAGGTCTCCCACATGTATGCCCATTTTCCTTTTTAGCTCTCTATGTGTTCAAGAATTCTATGAAGTTGGAGTCTTTCGATCACTCTATTCTACTTGCTTTTTATGTGCCCCAAGTTTGGATATTTCCTCTACTCTATTGAAACTCTGCTAATTTTTTGTTGTTCTTGGGGAAGCTTTTTCTTGTTGTTGTGGCTCTTGGGTAGTGGGATTTGAGTATCTCTTTTTTTGTTGCTAAAATTTTGGTGATCTTGGTTTTGGCTTTGAAATGCCTACGCGGTGACAGTTTGTTGTCATCTTGACATCGACTTGTGACCACTAGATAAGAGTAATGGTTTATTTTCAAAAAGTTAACGATTTTCCAAAAAGAATCAGCACATCATAAATGGCAGTTTTGGAGGCCTTTAAATCATTTTTTCAGAGCTCAAAAAGCCTCATCACCTCGTTTAAGCATTGTGAACTTTTGGTTTTTGTGCTGAGTTTCCGGAAAGATTTACAATCCAAAATCAAAGCATACCAAGAAAAGTTGACACTGACAAGGTGACCAACTTGACTGGCTATTATTTGCAATTATTATTCTAGTAGATTTGTTATTCTTAGGAGTTGTCCTATTCGCATGCCTATGCACGTGGAAGGATATTGCTAGTTTTGTTTAGCTTTAAATAAAATTTGTATTTGCATGTCTATGCATGTTGAGTGGATGTTATTAGCTTTGTTTAACTTTAAAGCAGTTTACTCTTATTAGTTTTCTTTAGCTATAAAACAAGGGTTTTACCTACTGTAATTCAAAGTGGATAGTTGATAACTGTTCCACAAAGGTTGCTTTTTTTTTAGAAACCCTCTTATATCTTGCAATAAAGCTTTGTTTATTACTCTTGTGTGAATTTAGTAAAGAAGAGTATGGCATTATAACACATCAATTCCTAACAATTGGTGTGTTGCCCCCAGAATTGAATCCTCAATTTGGCTTAGTGGTAGAAGAGCAAGTTAAATTCTACATGTACCATTGAACGAGGTTAGGCTATTAGAATTTTGGTATGGAGACGAGATCCATCTGACTATCTTCTTGATAGCCACAAACGATCATAGATGGATGTAGGGGGGACATATTCCTTGGACCAAATAAAGGCATTGCTCAAAGAGGCTTTGGCAAAGTAAATGGCTGAAATGATGACCCAATTCATGCAGTTTCTTTAGCAAATGCCGAGAAGCACACTAGTAGCTTGAGAAAGGATGCCTTTCCAAGGGTCCACGCCCTTTAAGGTACAAGTTTGTTTTTATATCTTGATGTTTGAAGGTAAAATAGAAGCGGATGCTTTTGAAAATTGGATCACAAAATTAGAGTCATATTTCTGTAAACACTTTCTCAAGTTCAAAGAAAATAACGCTTGCTTTGCTAAAAACTGAACCCCATGTCCAACAATGGTGGGCGGCTTACCTTGAACAATTTAAGGAAGATGTAGAGGATGAATGTATGATCGTCACAGATCCCTATTGGAGTGACTTTGTTGAAAGGCATAGAGTACTCAAGTAAAAAAGTTGTTTGCATTGATATAGTCAAACATAGATGGGATTCCCAACTGTTGAAATGATGGGATCAACCAATCGATATGCAACAAAGATCGAGGAAAAGTTCAAACAAGAGGGGAAATTTCTTGTAGGAAACCAGGGACAATCAAATGATAGAGGCGACTCAGTATGGAAGCAAACAACAAACCAAAGAAGCTCCACAACAAAGGCAAAACTCGAGGTTCCCTGTCTCGAGGATCACAACGAGAAATCCAATAGATAAACCCCTACGAGGAGGCTAGAAAATGGTGTGAGAACCATAGGAACTTGACTCACTACACAAACGAATGTGGGACCAAGAGGACTTTTTTACCAAGGCCAATGAATCTAATCCGATATAAGTATTAGATGAGGACAAGCGCTTCTTTCATCCTATTGACATAGGTAAGTACATTATGGATTTTGACCCGTGTTTCACTATCGGTACAATATAAGTTGCAACTTCATCATCTTAGGAAGAATAATGCCTTTTTCATTCACAGATGTGGGTGCAAAGGAAAGCTCTGCACCTCATTGTGGATAGTGGGAGTGAGAATTTTTTTATTTTTTCAAAAACTATATGAAAATGAGTCTAAAAACAACATTCCAACCCCAAGACGTACTCCATCTAATCAATATATTTGTGTTAGTCAAGATTGTCTTCTTCCATACGCAATCGAGCCATTCAAAGATGAGGTGTTGTGTGATGTGTCACCCCTGGAGGTTTGCGACGTTTTGTTTGGGCATCCATATATGTGGAAATGAGATTGAATCTATTTGTTCAAGATCCGTAGTGTCATCATCTTGTTGGGAAAGGAATCTTATAGGATCCCTGAGGTTCCTCTTAAGAAGACAATGGACTTGATTAGTGCAAAGCAATGTGTGATTGGTCACATTGGAAATTTTTTGCTAATGTTTATTAGGCTAGATAGCACTTGGCAGGTCATTGCAGCCACATAGGCCGCTATACAAAATATGGTGAGTTTATTTTTTGGGAGTTAAATCTATTTGGGCTGCTGTGGTGGTTGTTTTCGTTATGTGCAGAGACCTTCCTATATTTTTTTGGGTCTATTGGCTTTCTACTCTTTGAGCTTGCATACTTACTAAGAGAAGCGTTCTCCTTGACAGGTGGTGCTTGCAAGTTGTTTTTAGCACTTCAATAGCCGGAAAATATTTTGAGATGGGTGGATAAGCCTCTTTCTCCATAGAAGCTCAAGGCTGAACAAGGGTACAGGGTCTTCCAAAAATATCATTAAGGAGTTGAATAGAGTGATGGTGAACAAATACTCGATGATGTTCACTCCTCTTTCTTGGCCTGGTGGAGGGCTTTAAGCTTAGGCAACTCTTGCATAATGGTGTCTTACTAGACCAAACATCTAGGATGAATGCGGAGCATGCTTTGGATTTTGGAAGTCTGCATTTTTGGAGGGAATTAAAAAAGAAAAGATTATGAAATCGGTGGTTACAAATTTGTTCAGTGCCTCTCTCTGGTAGATTGGGAGAAGGTGCTTCGGTTGACTGTGTTCTCCAAGTAGTGAAGTTTCCTAGGTAGTCAACTTTGAGGCTTGACACTATAGCTCGTTGGGATTCATATTGTTTTATGTGGAGCTAGCAATACTATTGCCATTCACGAGGATGTGCAATAGTTGGAATTCAACCTATTAAGTAGGTTGGAACATGTTTGTAGTTGTTGAAATAGGTTGTTGCTGAAGATATTGTATAGGGAAGGAAGATTGATGCAATTTGCACCAAGCTATGCATTAATCCTTCTTCCTTCACACCTTTTCAACTTACTTCAACTCAATGCACTAATCTTTTAGGATGAGAAGAATATTGAGCATGAACCTATTGCTATGGTGTCGGGCTCGAGTGAAGATGCTGAGGATTATATTTTCCTTCTTTTGGGTGGCTATTGTCTTGTTTTCCTTTTACAGTTGCTTATGGAAGCTTTTTACTTGTTAGATGGTAGATAATATTGTACAAACTTTCATGATTTATTCAGGGTTTTTGGTTATTATATTATTAGTGGGGCTAGTGTCCCTTTTTTGACCTTACCAAATTTTTTTAGGGGTTTAAACTTTATTGTTTTTAGGGTACTTTTGGGATTAGGGTTCAATGTTTTTGAAAAAATAACAACTTTTTTTGGGTTTTAAAATAAAAGCATTAGAAAAATTAAAGTTCCCAAGTCCCCTAAGCCTCTGGGATGTCACCAAAAACTAGGGGACACATCCTTGTGTAACATTGCCTATTTTTGTGTTAACAACAAAGGTTATCAATCAGAAATAGGCAATGTTGGTTGGTTAATGCA
Source organism: Torreya grandis (assembly GCA_037957365.1). Classification (NCBI taxonomy): domain Eukaryota; kingdom Viridiplantae; phylum Streptophyta; class Pinopsida; order Cupressales; family Taxaceae; genus Torreya; species Torreya grandis. The sequence goes on along the minus strand of JARHVA010000051.1, from coordinate 2,343,720 downwards.
CTGTCAACATTTGATAGGTCCATCAGTTGGTAGTTTGTAAATAGAAATGCAAGATTCATGGTTTGATATGGAGATTACCTCCCAACCCTCCAAGTTGATGAGGAAGAGAAGGAAGAAAGCGATCAACTAAAGTGAAAGACTGGGAAAGAGCACCTGAGAATTAGATACCTTGACTCTGTAGAAGGTGAAAGGCATGGACTATAGGTAGAAACATCAGTGCAGAGAAGGGGGAAGGAGCAAAAAGGCCAAAATCGACACTAAAGGGAATGACCCCTTCTCTTGAAACTAGAGAGACTTCCCCATGAAAAGAGTCTACATATTAGAGGTGGGGGGATCACATAATCATTGGAGGCCAGGAGGGAGTGTTATGGGTAGAAGAAGAGGATGGACACAAATGCATCCCCAAGTACCAACTTGCCCCTATTAAAGGAGCTTATTTGGCGTGGAAGATGAGAAATAGATGGGAGGTCTAGGGGAAAGAAGTGACCAAGCGTAGTGCGGGTAGGGAATTGAAAAAAATGAACAACACACCAACCCACAATTAATGGAAGCTCAACAAGAGAGCCCCTTGGAAGCCAAAATGTAGAATATTGGATGCCAACACCAATGACATTGATCCCAATTGGCACCGATTTTTTGTGGATTTAAGTGATCAATTGTAGGAGATTACGCTAGGAGGGTCTAAGGTCCCTTTCATCTCTTAGATGGACGACCGAGGAGATTCTTCTTTCACAATGAAGGATCCAAATTATGCCTCGATGCCGACCAACAAGCTTACAACGAAGTCTTTGGAGTCGTTGCTACCATCAAATGTTGAGGAAAAGATGAAGGTTTCCCACCAATTTAGTAAAAAGGCACCAATTGGTGCCTGATGAGAATGTGGACCGTAGACAATGAGACTTAAGGTATTCCATGGCCAAGATAAGGGATGACCAATTGGCGGTGATGAGCCTAAGAAGTTTGGTAGAGTGCAGCAGGCGGATGATGGGATATCATGTTGCCATGATGAGCAAATACAATGAATGGGTGGCCCTAGGCAAGGAAAATGAGGCAGAGGCAAGAGAAATGGAGATGTTAACATCTACCATCGTTGACTACTGGCACAGTAGGAATTGTGAGACCTGAGGTAGAAACCCAGGAAGAATTGGAAAAGGATAAGCCCCAAGACAAATTGCATGCTATGGTTCAGGGCACAATGGTTCCACCCACACCAAGACCAATCCTTGGGGAAGTGACTGCCGAAGATCTTGTTGAAATGATGGGGTGAGCAAAACAAGCAAGGGCAATTGTGGTGGACTTGAGGGGACTATTGGAGGACTTGTGAGCTTTAGAGAAGTTTTATAATTGCCTCCTAGGTCCTGACACACTAATTTAGAAGAAGACCAACGAAGAAGAAAGAGCACTGGCGATGAGTGAAATGAAATGAATTGAAATGGTTTGAATTACGTCCACGAGACTGAATGGTCGATGGGACCATCGATTACACCAATTGCTTCAACTACTCAGAGATTCCTAAGACCCGAGGAATCTTGTAGAATGTTGTTCCTCCTTTTGTTGAACTTGATTAGCATCTTCCCCAACATATTTAATAGTTCATCCTCAAATATATCCACCATGCAACCAACTCTTAAATTTTGCACATATTTGGCTTCTATGTCCTTGCATTGAGGACATTCAAGGATGGAGTGCTCTTGCGTTTCGACTGCCCTTGTGGTGCAAAAAACACAAACCCTCTCGCCCCACTGCTCCTTAGGAGTCGTTCATTTGCATGTCTCTCATCGGAGCCTATGAGAGTTAGTTCTTAATTGAGCAATGAGGATTTTTTCCCTCCACCAGATTTCAGGTCCCATATATGTTTTTCACTGTCCATAAGTCAGGTTGAACATTGAAATATAGTGTTGCCTTTTCTTGCTTGTCCCCTTTCTCCATGTTACCATTATGAACTTTTTGTTCACGTAATTTTTTGTCTTTTCTTGATTGAGAGAGCAACAAGAAGAGTGCTGACGCAAGCAATACAAGAGAAGAGGTACTCTAATGCCTCGTCACTGTTGAAGCAATAAGAGGACCTCTTAGAACTAGACAAGCAATGATGAAGCAAGAGATAAATGCCCTTGCAGGCCAAATTGGGAGCATGAACAAGTTAAATCAGAAGACACGTGCTGCTTAGGGAGGGCGCAATGCTCAAGATGAAGTATTGGGGCACTGGCAAGGATGCAAAATGATAAAGGAAGCACATCATCGACCTCGAGAAACTCTGGGTGGAGGTAGGAGACGCCTCAAACAAATGGCACAAATTCCCAATATAGGAGGTTCCATGAAGCATTGGCCAACTTGCTTGGGAATGGGTAAGGAGTTTAGCTGCTTGAGGAACCTTGGCCGATGAAATTCGCAGATGTTTACATGAGTAGGGAGTGCCCAAATATGAATGCCTAAGTGTGGAGATAATGGAACATAGATGGAGAAGATACAACTGAGATATAAGAGAGTGCCAAAGGACGTGGTGCTGAACTAGATATTAGTGTTGGAGGAGGGATAAGGTGATATCCAAGGGACGATAAGGAAGAGAGTGCCGATATGTAGAAAGATGGGTGGCCCGGCTGCCAAAGTAAGGGATGTATACACAAAGATGAGCACCCAGAGGATAGAGTGCCAAAGTTTGATCACAAGAGAAGTCATGCTAGAGGATTGACTGTTGACCATGTAGGAGCGACAAGGGAAGGGTGCCATTTGGCAGTAGCATGAGAAGTGTCAAGCTACATGAAGGCACTTGGCAATCTACATGATCCATGTGTTGGTTTTTATGATTTGTCCTCTTCCTATAAAGGGATGTATATTCTCCATAAGAGGAAAGCGAACATATATTATAGGGGTTTGATGCCATTTTGTTAAGGCATTAGTGTAGGCTAAGAATATAGAATGTAGAATATAGTAGATTGCAAGGAAAATCTTGTTGCATTGCAACTGTAGGATGCTCTTAGGAATGTGTTCATTGTTTAGTTGTACTATTATGATGAATATATAGAAATGCTTATGGAGTCATTCTCTTCTGCTGAGTTTGATGGTAATATTTGTTGTCAAGTCTTATTTCTATTATGATCTCATTCTGATGCTTAATCCTTGAAGTTACTTTTTCTTTACTTTATGTTGGCTAGAGAAAAGCATATAGGTATTTGTTGTTCGTGTGTTGGCTGGTAATATGACTGTGATCTCATTATGAAGCTTAAGAGTTGTCATTACTTTTTATTTACTTCATGTTGGATAGAGAAAAGAATGCTGTGTATAAGTATTTGTTGTTCATGTGTTCACTGGTAATATGTCTAAGTGTTGTTAGGGAAAGATGGAACCTGAGTACTATCCCACAGAACTATAAGTCGATGAGGTGGGTGGACCAACTGCCAAAGTAGGGGACAAATACCCAGAGATGAGTTGGGTGGACTGACATGTAGAGAGATGGGTGGATCAACTGCCAATGGAGGGGACATATACATAGAGATGAGCACCTAGAGGATAGAGTGCCAAAGTGCGACCACAAGAGAAGTCGTATTGGATAATTGACTGTTGAGCATGTAGGAGCAAGAAGGGAAGGGTGCCATTTGGCGGTAGCATGAGACATGCCAGGCTGCATGAAGACACTTGGCGATCTGCATCACGCTGATGATCTCATTATGGTGCTTAAGAGTTGTAGTTTATTTTTATTTACTTTATGTCAGATAGAGGAAAGCACGTTGAGTATAGGTATATGTTGTTCGTGTGTTTGTTGGTAATATGACTAAGTGTTATTAGGGAAAGATGGAACCTGAATACTATCCCACATAACTATAAGTTGATTAGGTGGGTGGACCAACTGCCAAAGTAGGGGACAGATACCCAGAGATAAGCTGGGTGGTCTGACAAGCAGAGACCTGGGTGGACCAACTACCAGTGTAGGAGACAGATACATAGACAAGCACCTGGAGGATAGAGTGCCAAAGTGCGACCACAAGAGAAGTCACACTGGATGATTGACTGTTGACCATGTAGGAGTGACAAGGGAATGGTGCCATTTGGCGGTAGCATGAGACATGTGTCAAGCTGCATGAAGACACTTGGGGATCTGCTGATCCATGTGTTGGTTTTTCTGATTTGACCTCTTCATACAAAAGGATGTGTATGCTCCATAAGAGGAAAGCGAAGATATATTGTAGGGGATATGCTGCCATTTTGTTAAGGCATCGGTACAGGCTAAGATTATAGAACGTAGAATATATCAGATTGTAAAGAAAATCTTGTTGCATTGCAGCTGTAGGATGCTCTTAGGAATGCTCATGTTTATTGTTTTGTTGCACTATTATAATGAATATGTGGAAATGCTTATGGGGTCATTCTGTTTTGTCGTGAGTTTGATGGTCATATTTGTTATTGAGTCTTATTGCTATGAGTTATCTCATTATGTTGCTTAAGGGTGGTTGTTACTTTTTCTTTACTTTATGTTGGATAGAGGAAAGCATGCTGACTATAGGTATTTGTTGTACGTGTGTTTGTTGGTAATATGACCAAGTGTTGTTAGGGAAAGATGGAACCTGAATACCATCCCACAGAACTATAAGTTGATCAGGTGGGGCCACGGGTTCTCTAATGTGCTTCGGGTGAGCCATCTGCAAAGGATGGCGTATTTATGTACATGCAGATGCATCGACAAACTTGAATCCTCCTCCTGTCCTCCCCACCCTGCCAATGTTGGCTTTTCGCTAGAGTACCTCATGGGGTATAAAATAGCTCCCAACAATGCAAGTGACCAAAGGGGTGTTTGTGGAGTGATAATGCAAATAAAAGAAAATAATGTTTTAGCTTTGAGCTCTAAGATACACCCTTAATTTTGATGCCCAACTATTCTTGTGTACCATGTCATAATAAAGCCTTTTTCTTACAACTTGAATGATTAGAAGTATTCAAATTGAATTGCATGCACCGATTTCTCTTATAGTCTACTCTAAAAGTTTGATTGCACAAGGAATTGAGAAAAACACAATTTTTTTGAATGGTTACTCTCTTTGATTAATTTACCTATCCCCACAATTTTTTTTTTTGTTATTATTATATTAAACCATATCTCCATATCCTTCTAACACTTCTTTGCTCTTATATATAATAAAAGAATAGAATATATTATATGATCTGTTATTTGTTTAAATAATTGGTTATATACTTTTTCTTCCACTCGTAGCATGATCTTGCCACTCGACACGATTTCAATGCCATTCATTAACCCTCCAAACTTCCATTGATTGTCATCAAAGATGACGACAAGTTTAGAGGGCGAGATAGATGATGATATGTTTGATCATTATCATTGAACATGACCATAATGAAGTGGAAAATATGAATATAAGAGTTGATTGCCTTATGTTATGATGTCTGAAGTCATCATGAGTTAATCTAATATTTTAGTATAGGGGTCACTGTCGTCAAGAAACATGGTTTAATCATCACACATACTTCCTCGATGATCCTAATCATGTGTTGTTGACAAATGATTCACAGTCTGCCCCCCATGTATATTCTTATATCATGATCTGAGTCAGTAAGCCTAATTCAAGCTATAGATATGTACATCATGGTTATATAATCAAGAGATCCTATTTACTCTGTGTTGTGGTACATTGTTACAGTGCTGACTTTTTTGTTTGAATATGAGTGCTAATTTGTGTGTATACATTGTTGTTATTTCCATTTCATTCCATACTGTTGTTTCTGAACCAGAGGCAGACATTTTATGCCTAAATGAAGCTAGCCTAGCTGACAAGCCAAGAATGAAACATGGGAATAAGGAGGCATACTTCCCAAAAAGCACATATTTATATAATTTCAAACTATCTGACAACAAAAATTATACCTTCTGGTATATAATTGGAACAACTTGATATATAAATGTGGGACTGCTAATTTCTATTAAACTATGTGTCTTTTGGCCTTGCACTTTTCTGGTTTTGTGGGAGAATAAGGATAATATCAAGTAAAAGAGGATTTCCTCATTTTTTGAATCTTTGAAGATGGTTTAATGGTTTGAGATGAAAGGATAAAAAACAAGCTCTTAGCTGGTAATGCCCTCTTTTTACTAACGAGTAGAGAGACTGTAGGATCATTTGAAGATAGTGTGTTTAAACTCTTTTTGAAGGGAAGGTAAGATTTGCAATGATGGATTATCCTCCATTTTATTTCTTCAGAAAGATCAATCCCTCTTTGGAGGGAATGTTGGAATTTTGATCATATGTGATATTGTGTTGGAAGGCTATGACAGAGTTGGTTGCACCCGTGATTGGTGAGCTCAATTTACATCCCGAGTGCGGCGATGAATCCAAATAGCACCTGTCTTTGCTCTCCACAATAGATATGGTCATGGCCATACTCTAGTCATCACCTTCTGGCGTCGGTGGCAGTAGTTATCATTCAGTTATGTGTAATGCTTGAGCAGGACTGCATGCTGGCTAACCATATGAGAAAATGGTCTCTAACATTTTTGACTTTAGTGTTTGTCTTCTCCTTAGTTATGCTTGTCGTCTAATCCTTCTTAACTACTAGGTGACTTGTAACTCCCATTTAAAAGGCTGCAATAAACATAAAATGGCTTTCTTTCTCTTGCGTTAGGAGACTTCATTCAATTGTCATAGCTATGTAGTCTGAGTTCTAAGTGCTATTAGAATTCATCTGAAATTTCTTTACCGGATATGGCTCGTAATCTCTCTCTTAATCTATAAAGTCAAGTCCATATAGATTGTCACCAGGAGCTCCTTTTCCATTTTAAACACTTTGCGAAAGCAATCCTGCCCATGCTGCTTATGCTCACCATTTAAGTACGGATAATTTTTTTTTCCTTTTTCAGGGAACTGTTAATGATGGAATGCCAGACTTCAATGAAAGATGACTGCTCAAAGAAAAGTGAAAATAGTAATATATCTGGCAACAGTGGCCATAAAGACATGACGCTGGATCGAAAATCCTTAGCCCCAGGTCAGATCCTATGGGCCAAAGGTTTCCAATGTTCATGGTGGCCTGCACAGGTGAGTTTTGGTTTCTTCCTAGGTTCACTCTGAGGAAATTAGAATATATATCCTTTAACTTGGCGATTGTATGCTATATGGTGATTTGCTTACTTTTTGACGGGCACGTGCAAGTCAGTTCTTGCTTGAATCATATAAGTATTGTTCTTGATGCTTTATAGGTTGTGGATGAGAGAGATATAAGTGAAAACATCATAGTTAATGAAAGAGTTGAGGGTGGAGTTCTTGTACGGTTTTATGGGAGCTACAGCTAGTTTGTATTCTTGTCCCTTATGTTGGAAAAAGATTCTATGGCGCGTACTTTTCTTGATTTTATTTTCCAATTAAGAGCTATTTATGCTGAACTTAGCTTGTGACTATAAATGTTTTTGATTTCTTGCTGCAGTGCATGGGTGGATCCATTTGTAGATGTATCTAAATTCCGAGAAGTAAGAATCAATCTATTCAAATTTCCTTAAGCCTTAGTGTATTGATTTCTTTGCTTTACAAGTTCAGTCGTTTATTGAAATAAATGAAAGGCAAGGCAGCACACGTTTTCTTTTGTGATTTTCTTGTTCATTCTTATCTATAAATCCCTTCTTTGCATACAGTTTAAGGGTAAAGGTTGCAATCATATAAAGGCATTTCAAAAGGCCTTGGAAGAGGTATTTTTCTCTCAATTTTATTAATGAATGTGTAGACTCTGGTTTATTTCATAATTTTTTTGTTTATGAGTGCGTAGTTGTGTAAGTTGTGGATGTTCACATGTAGTCTCAAAAGTAAAGATCATTTCTATTACATTTGGGTTTGCTTTCAGTTCTTTAGACCTTTGGAAGGTTTTTCAAAATCCAGAAATGTAGGGAAGCCTCACATGGTCTTGTCTAACTCAGTTTGGATTCCTGCAAGTTGTTACATTTCAATTTTGTAATTTGTTTCCAGATAATGCTTTACAATAAACTCAATAAGCCTTCTGTTCAAGTTGATGGGGTGTATGATGATTCGGCTACTCCATCTCAACGCAACAAGTCTGGTGGTGGGTAGCTTGTTTTTCTTATTTAAAATTTATTTTATTATAGATGTTGCCTTCTCAATTTTTGGTTCTTGCAAAATAAAAATGGAGTTGTGCATCTCGACTGTAAACTGTCACTATCTATTGTTTATTGATAAATAAAACAGGATAATATACAGACCCTGACCTGCCAAAAACTGAACCAGGCCAAATTACACCAAATGTGGTTCAAAACTGCTTAACAAAGTAAATCAAAACATAGATGAACCTGTCCAAATTACACCAGACGTGGTTTGAAAGTGCATTATAAAGTAAATCAAAACATAGACGAACTAGGCCGAATTCCACCATAGCTGGTTTGAAACTGAGTAACATAGTGAAACATAACATAGGCAGAACGGGCCAAATTACACCAGACCTGGTTCAGAACCAAAAAAAATGGAGTCAAGGCACTGTAACAAGAACCACAGAGAGTTTTTGTGCATCTCTATTGGACACTTGTTAAAAGTACTAACAGCCTGAACTAAGTGTTAACTGTTTACTTACCTTTGGGATAGTAATTATTATCCTGAGCAAGGCATTCCCTATTTTAATTAAGCATTTGCAATTTTTTGTTAGTAAGGTCTTGTGCCATATGGTGTTAGACTGGGACAAATAGCTTGGATTGCATTAGATTAGTGATAGTTATGGAAAACAAATGAGTTGCAAGTCCATTGTGTCAAATAGTAGTTTTGTTTTCATTTCAAGAATCAAGATGATCTTGAATGCAAAAAATCACTTCTCCAAATTTGTACAAGATATCAGAATTATAATGAAGCAAAATATGATATATAATATTTTTCCTTACAAAGATGAGTTATTAGATTGGAGAAATTGGTATAATAGATGATGCTAGTAGCGTAATGCCAAACAATCTACTCACTTCAAATGCAAGGTAGAACTTCTTTATCATGTAAAGATCCATTGTATTATGCTTATCAAATAACCGAATTGTATTCTAATGGGCAGCTATAGGTGAAAACACATCATACCTAGAAGCTTGTGACCCCAAAAATGTGAGATTAAATCTATAAATTAAGAGACTGAAATATGTCGTGGACATACCTAACTTTCTTCTAGCTGAAGAAGGTTTAAGATGGAAAGGTCTGGAGCTCACTTTCTTCACTTATAATCTGCATTGAAGAACAAGCTTGTAGAAAACAAGCAAATGTGAGATGTAGGCATTTTGTCTTAGTCTAATGGTGGCTACTTTGTGGCTAAAATCTTTTGAACAGGAACAATGGTACAAAAAGAGCCAGCTGGGGCTTAAATGTTCTAGGGCTTGTGATCTGAATGCCATTCAGTAATTGCTTTTGAAGAATGACTTGGTTTTGTGGTCACTGCTACTCGTTCATGATGCATGCAAATATGTTTTGAAATGTATGCAATGAGGTGATAGAGACACTTATCCCACCATCAAGTGACTTTTGGCCTATGGCTGTATGTAAAGTGCTTTTGGATACCTTGCACATCTAGTGTCAAGGGATCTATGACTTCATTATAGGGATTTCAGATAACCTCCACGTTAAAGATGGCAAGGAATTTATGCCATATGTTAGGAAAAGGCATTTCAGATTGTCATGCCTCAGCCAAGGATTCTTACCTTGTGCTACCTTATGAACAAGTAATTTGTCAATCTCCATTTGATGAGAACTTATAATAAAAATTCGAACATGCTAATCATGTTGTATTTTAGTCTGTATTTTATACTTGACATTTTGCATAACACTTGGTGTTTAGTCATATTTGTAACTGCCACTCATATATCACACTTTGAGTTTTCTATCTCCCTAGTATTATTATTTTTTCATTACAAAACGTGGAAGCAGAATACAAGAGTTCGTACTTCTATGAAGAACTTAGTCCACCGCTTTTAGTATTTTGGAATCCTGTTGCAGAGTCACTTTCTTACTCAATTTGAGCCATATTTGTTATGGTCCTGGAATATTCAGCTTCCTAAAAATTAAGTATAAACTAATCGAATATAAAATGAATAATAATAATATAAAATGAATCCGACTTGTTAAGGAAATGAAATTAATTTATTACACAATATCTAGATCAACCGTACACTTTTGACTCATCTTTCCACAGGAAAAAAAATACTTAATATTTGTTTGCAGCGAAGGGTTGGGGGAAATGCTGGTGGTAAAGATGCTAATTGTATCATAGCCTTGTTTCTCAGCTGCAACTGTAGCTTTTTTTTCTTAAGGCTGATGCTATTTGAGTCTAGGGATTACATTCCATGCATTACACAAGATTCAGAGTCTGCTATCAAGAATTTAATTATGAGTTCGATCTATATTATAATACTTCCTGAATCTAGAGTTATTCTCATCACAACACGTTGTTATCATCTCCTCTCTCATCAACAAGACATGGCTCATTTTCAGATTTATCTTGACATTTGTTTTCTTTGCAACCACCGAATTTTGAAGGTCGGTACGCTGGTATTTTGAGATCGCCATATACTTTAAGGCGAGTCTTTCTTAAAATTAGCATACCTCTTTTATGTTGAAAAGAAAAATCCCATGATTAGGGAGTATGCAACTATTAGCAACTGTCACTGTTGAGGCAAAGTGTCATCATTCATATTTTGCATCACCTTTAAGCAAAGGAATAAAATTACAGGATAAACTGAAATTGTCTTGAAGATCAAAGGAGAAAAATAAAGGAGGTGGGGGCTGTTCAAGGAACATGAAGAAAGGAAACTGGTTGACATCAACTAGTAACAAAATTCAATTTCCAGAGAAACACGAGACTTTCATATTATTAAACATGGGATAATTGTGGAACATGTTGTTCTAAATTCAAGGGGGTATATATTAATATTTATTGATTTGGGATCATGCTATACTCTTTTATTTCAAAAGAAGGTTCTCTCCCCCCCCTGCTCCCCCCACCAAACACACAGACACAAACACTCTTTGCATTTGTTAGAAACAAAGCTGGGATGTCTTGATAAATGTTGAGTAGAAACATAAAAATTGATAAATGATTAATTATGTTTACATGTTACATAACTGTGATGGCAGTTACAAACTTGTTCTGTATAAATCTAAATATTTGCTATCACGAAAAAATGTCTGGTGCTTTCTTTTGCACCCACTATTTGTTATTCAATTATATACGTTTACAATATGGCATCAGAGAGGCCAAAAAACCTGCTAGCTGCTGCTTAAGGCTAATGAAGAATGAGAACGTTTGATAAAAACATACATTGACCAAGGACGTGATTGGACATCATGAGCATTATAATGAAGATACTATGTAATCCTGCATTGTGCGCTTGTCTATTGACGTTATGTCATACTGTGAATGTTCCATTGTGTATCATTGCTGTTTGTTCCATGATGTTCCATGTTATCTATTTATAGTTTTCCAGCCTACATTCATTGGGTGTTTTTGGTGGTCGGGCTTCTGCCAATCGCAGCATACAATCCATCAATAATTTATCCAGTATTGTGACTGTTGTTGTATGAGGTGAATATCTTTGCTTCTGTTTGTTACTCTTTGTTTCTTGCCTATTCACCATTTCTTCAAATTGTCTACACTTTCAATCTAGGTTTTACTTATTCTCAGTTTGTCTCCATATAATAGTGGTGGTGGTGTGGCTTCCTTGACTGGCCTAATGCTAGATTGTTTGTTTTCCTTAAGTAACTTGTATGTCATCTTGCACTCTTTGTTCTCAATTAGCATGTCAAGTTCCTTCTTTTCTTACCTGCTCTTGTGAATGAAAAAACATTTAACGCATCATCACTTACATCAATTTCAAATGTATCGGCCGGCTTTAGTTTTGGAGAATCTTCATTTTTGTGGTTCGCAAGATTATTCTACACGTTGCTTTTGAACTTGGTTCTGAGGGCAGTCTCTTTCAAAATTCTCCCTTTTATTGCCTTTTCTGCAGTGGATCAGCCATCTACCTTTTATATCTCTCAGAATTGACGATCAGCGATCTATTATTGCTAATGTTGTTGATTCTTTGATTCTCATAACCTTGGCTTGTTGTGACTTGTTATGCCAATAAGCAGTCTTTTCATCTTTGGTCTTTGCCATTGAATTTAACATATATTCTTTAGTATCACTCGTCTTGATGTCACAAGTTCTACATAACTTCATTGGATGCTAGTCTTCTGTGTCGTTTTGCATGTGTTAGGAAATTATTGCTTATGTGGGATAATAGTTAAATGTGTTAGAATATAGTTACAAATGTTTCATAAAATTTTTATTGCTGTAAAGACGATAAGATTACACCTATATTAGTATGGGTGGTTAGTCGTATATCTCATTGGTAGTTTTTAGGAGATATTGGTGGGTATTTTTTTAACATGAAATCTTCTTCATATGTGGAGATTTAACATTATATATATATTGTGACATTGTCATTGTGATGAATGATAATATGAAGAAGTGAAGAATATTACTGTGCGTTGAAATTGTGCAGCTCTACCAAAATTAATATTTGTATCAGAGCATCATTAATCCTGTATGTGTATGGGTTTGTGAGTGTTAATAACGGGGCAAAACATTTATTTGTTTCCCCTCTCATGAAGAAGATTATTCTATGTAGAGATTTTATTTAGGTAGTTTCTATTCTTTAGTGATTTGTATTGTGTTGGTGCACGAATATCCCATAAGTGTGTGCAGTTCTGAGCGGTGCTTGTGTTTGATGTGAGAGGATGTGAGAGTTTGTACGGCTTATTGTGTTATACAGCCGGTTCAAAGCTCTAAGTGCATTTTCAATAGCTGCTGTATTCAGGTCATTTAAAGTTTATGAAGACTTTATCAAATTTTAAGTCTTTTGTAGAGATTAAGGTATCTTGCTATTAAAAGGAATTTGACTACCAGATTGGTGGCCCTCAAATCGGCGTACCTGTCAAATCCTCTACATCTTTCTGCATTCAGTTTCTGTTGTTCGTTCGCTGCCAGTTTCTGCTGTTCGTTCTCCATCCATCTCTATTGGCATCCGTCTATCAAATCCGTTAACCACCTGTTGCTACATGCACCTGAGCATTCAATGCATGTTCAGTCCATTCCTTCGGCGACGTGCAGTTCATTATTTCTTTCAGTCTGCATTGATTTCATTGTGACGTGCTTTGACAGCGGTGAATGCAATAAAGTCTACAGAAATATATCTGTGTTTTTTAGGTTTCCGTGTATTCATGCACAGTGTGACTGATCTTCCATTTGTTGTTGCAACTGTGCATCGTAGGTTTGACAAAGTTGTTCCATCTGTTGATTAATACTTTCTTAAACATTAATGTCTTCAAACTGATTTGGTAGCTGGCTGTAACCGTCCACATGCAATGTACCTTGAAGATCTGCGTTCATGCCTTACATACACCTGTAGAACATATTCATCTACCTCATTAGTGAATCGTTTTGTCTAATTTTAGGTTTTAATGTTATCATTATTAGTTTGTTAAGTCTATTTTCAAAATTTTGTTAATATGCTGTAAAGTCAAACTTTATTGATTAAAAGTAACTAGATATTACTTTATTGGTCTAGATATACTAGTAAAAGTGTAGTCTTGTCATTAAGAGCTTATTATGTAATCATAATACAAGTGTTTATTTGTTTAGTTTTTAGTAGTATTGTGATTAGCGGTCATTATAAAAAACAAAATAAGAGTTGATAATGTCGTGACAAATCTTGTTTTAGTTCTTAGAGGGTCTTCAAAATAGTAGTAGTCATATCATCATTGTTAATGTCAGTGTCTCTATGTCGTGTCATCAAAAGTATGTCTGTCAAAGTCCAAAAGTGTAAAAAAAATAAATAAATAATTTTTTTTGCCTCACAGACGTATTTTTGGTGGAACTTGATGTCCGATGAGTGTGTCAAGCTTATGGGGGAATTTATTCTCAAAAATTTCATACAAATAAGCTCCATGTTCAAATTTGTTGAGTAAGCAACTTCTAAAATGGAGGACGGAGGCTATGTAGTGCCTCTTGTCAGCCAATAGAGGTGGGGCCATACTGTGTTGTAGTGGCATTTTCTATTTTTGAATTTTGATTTTGTGTGGTGTGCTAAAATAAATAACCTGTTGCGTCAATATGTTGAAAAACTCATATTGTAAAATAAGGTCACTTTTTGAGGACAGGAGAAGATTTCAAGGTAAGCTTAGCAAAGAATGTTCTGGAGTTTGTGAATCTTAGAAATTCAGAATTCAGATCGGGAAAGTGGTCCGGGAACCAAGGAATTCAACTTGGGAACTACATCTTAACGAGAGTTACCTGGTCTAAGTAGTGTTTTCAGAGAGAAGTTTTTGCAGAATGTGATTCTTTTCTCCCACATTCACACTAAGGGGGGGAACGTTAGAAAATTAATGCTTTATGTGGGATAATAGTTAAATGTATTAGAATATAGTTACAAATTTGTTATATAAAATAATATCATTGTTTTAAAGGTGATACAAATACACCTCTATTAGTATGGGTGGTTAGTTGTATATCTCGTTGGTAGTTTTTAGGAGATATTGGTGGGTATTTTGTTAATATCAAATCTCCTTGAGATTTGAATTTATATATGTATTGTCATTTTGATGAATGATGTGATGAAGAATTGAAGAATATGTTGTTTGTTGAAATTGTGCAACTCTACCAAAATTAATAGCATGACACTCTAATTGCCATATTACTAGTTTTCGGGATTCTGCTTGTCTTCCTTCGATCTCTGCCAAAAATTCTTCTAAATTTTTAGCATCACTTTGCTAAAAAACTTTTCTATAATCTTCAGACCCAAAGCATCACCATTGTCATCTTACCAATTTCTCTGGTTGTAAGTAACGGTGCTGCTCCTCATCAAGCATCCTACTACAATTGCCCTTGCAACCTCATATCGGGACAAAGGGAGCCTCTTTGAATTCATCAAATGAACTGTGAATGTTTTAATGCCTACTTGGGTTGAATCAATTAATTGTGATGTTTAATATGCAGAATTTATGGTTATCAGTGTAACATGGATGTGTGTTTTATGTTATTATCTGTGTAAGATGGACGTGTACCTTATGTTACCCATTATTTGGGGGCATAAGGGTGCCAATGAGATGTCACTGGATGACCTTGAATTGTGAGGGATGCCCCAGGTATGTGCATGAGACAATTTATCTAGATATGGGATTGGGGACATGAAGAAATAGGATGATACATAGGGTAAGTCAGGACCCCTCCCCAAAGGAGCTGCCCCTAAAAAATATATAAAAAGTGAAGCATCTGAAGCAAATATATATTTCTTTGCTTTTAAGGCCCCTGACATGCTCCATTACACTTTATTCCTATCCCACTCTCGTTGAAGGCCTATACAGCATATGTGAAACATCTGAAGCAATCATTTTATGTAGCAGCTATCATTGTGAGCAGTAATATCCTTGGAGTAGTTTGGATTTATGTTTATTTATCAGTACATGATTCATCAGTCAATGAAATTACAAACGTTTTGAAAAATTCTGTCTCTTCTTTTGCCTATATATCCCCTGAAAATTTGGGGTCTCTGCAATACATCCCTGAGGCTTGTCCCCTGCCTTCGTATGCCTGTACCAGTGCTTGGGAGAATGGTGGTTATTAACAACTAGTTCCTATAATTGAGGATTGTAGCAGTGAATGCTCACTCAGACTTTATTGGGCTATTTGGCCTTGAATAGATAGATTTTCTGTTATTATTGGTAACAAGAAATGGAGATTTAATATAATTATTTATATAAAGCAGATGGTACAGGGCACCCTAGCTATACCAAAGGGTGTATAATTACTAAATACAACTGTTTGCATCAGGGATACCTAAATCCAGGTTCACTTTCCATCCTATTAATTTTTAATAATCATCTCCCGGTTATGGAGGTGGCAAATCCATAGGATTTTCAGTATGGTGTATAGTCATATTGGGAGGCAGACTGTAAATGATCCTTAATTTTGTTCATCTTTCTCCCTTTGTAGGATTTCAAAATTCTATCATGACCCAAGACTTGATCACATTTTTAATGTTTTTGAGGGCTTATTTCTCAAAATTGGTTGAAAGGCCAATAATGAGACTAATATACAAGAACAGAGTTTTGTAAAATAAAAAAAAAGGTTTGAAAGTCTTCATTAGCTACTTCCCATAGAATCCTGGCTTTCCTTATGATCCTTAAGTAACAATCTCACTTTTCACAGGGTCAATCTCTCCCGTAGCTGGTTGTAACTGATGTAAGTCCTAGGTCTGAAACTCAAATCTGAACAGCAAAACTAGAAACTGAAAATGCCGAAAAAAATCTGAAAACTGGAAAAGTGGAAAGATAACAAACTATAGCATTGCTGGAAAATATATTTTAACTGTACATGGAAAACAACTGAACTTTTTGAGAATGTATGGACTCCAACTTAGGCGTAAACATCCATGCAGTATGGGCACTACATTTGGCCACAAATTGTCCTGTAGATATGCAAAAACAACTTCCTAAGGCCTAAGGGCCTATTTAAGCACTTTTCCTATGTGATATGTTCACATTATGCATATGGGATGGTTACTTTTTCCCACAGTTACCTGGGTGCACACACTTGGCCTTCGGCTACACTGAATACATGCCTGCATCCTTTATACACACCATCTCCCAAGATGCACCAGGTGTGGCTGGGATGCATGGTGAACTTGAGGTGTATTTCTCATGCATTAAGTGCATCTAACCCAGAGAGTTAATGCACAAAATTTAAAAAATAGTTTTAAAAAGAACCAAGTCTAAAATGAAAAAAATTGAAATTATATAAGGGACTTTTTAAATCCTTTAAATCTCATGATATATCTTTAATAAAGTTCAACTTGTACACATGCACACACAGACAAATATATTTGATTAGAATTCTTAAAAAATTGTATCCATGTACCACACCGCACATATACATTTATGTATGTATTTGATTGTAATTCTTACTCAATCGTATCCATGTGCCGCAGTGGGTTCTCTGTACCTGTACCTTGTGTGCTTCCCCAACCGCAAACACATGCAACCTTGCTTTTCACACACCTACTGAATCCTACCAAACAACCTAGATCCATTGAATATGGACACATTGACTGAACAGGGGGATTGTTTTATGAACCCCAAAATTGGTCTGCCTATTTACATATAAAAGGTGGGTTGGGCTCACTACTTATTAGTTTGATAATTAGCAGCATCCTAACAAAGAACCACATCATCTTCAAGCAACATGACAAAAAATTGGTTCATTACAGTCCATCCTCAAATTACTTTGCCCCAAAGCAGTAGGGCCCTTTCAACAAGGTCTTGAATTTTTTCAGATCTTGGTGATGTTGCCTATTGGAGAAAATGGCCAAACACAATAATCTTTTAGATTCCTTAGGAAAAAGTGTTGATATGAACATGTCTTGTAAAGATCTGTGAGAGCGAAGAATATTCTTCGTCCAGGTTTCTTGGCCACATAGACAAGAAAAACAATTTCTCGGACTTTAACCTCTCAATAAGATCATCAACCCCTGCAGTTACAGATCCTAATGTTTCGTCAACCCTATCCCCAACTAAGTTGATATTGAAGTTGACAGAATCTAGAAGGAAATTTGATTGGTTTATCTTGAATTGATGGAAGGCTGACTGCCAAGCATTCAACCAATTGTTGCAAATTGTGAGGTACTTCAAAAAGTTGTAACCATGGAGTACAGTTTGAGCTCCAACTTGTTCCAATTGAGCACATAAGACAATCACTCCTAATGCCCCTGCTTTGATTAGAAAGCAACCTTCTGTTAGCAACGCTTTCTTGTTACTATACATTTTACCATTAAATAATGAGGCAAACCTCAGGCATAAGTTCATCACATGGAATTGTTTTAATCTGGCAAAACATGTTTCTAAAGAACGGATCCATTATTGTGAGCCAAACACAAATATCTAGGTATAGTAGCTACATCTTTTCCTCTCGTGTTTATTCAAATATGCTGTTGGAGCGAGGGCATAAGTTTTGTGTGTTTGTAGCCTTTTCACCTTTCTTTGTTGGAGCCTCTTTCCTAAGGAATTTTCTATCAATAGCCTTTTTAAAAGGACGATGACCACAAGGATTGAGCAAGCTTTCAATCATATCTTCAATGTGAGCTTTATTTTGATTAACACCATCACTAAGAACTAGATCATCGCCAACAACATCATGGACTGACCTGTTTTCATCCTTATGGCCTCAATAAATTCTTCAATTTCCAAAAACAAATTCCTTTTTAAATTCTTAATGAAGTACAACATATTCTGAAAAGAAAGGTTTTCAGAAAAATTCCTTTATTAAAAGTTTCCCACAAGTTCGGAGATTGTTCAATGAGGACTATTTACTCTCTTCTCTGAATTTTTTTATTTATACCCTTTTTTCTTTCCTCTTCCAAATCCAAACAAATTTTGAGTTCCACGTGTTACTCCCTTAATGTATATTGTGTGGATTTTGAAATCAGATTCACACTTCCATTGAAGGAGGTTTTGATTGCATCTTGTAAAATATCGTAAACTTTTTTCGTCATAAAGTTAGTGTCTGCTAACAAGGCCAGAAGTGTGCTCGAATACCACTGGTATGAGTCCAACTGTAGTTGGTTGCAATTCCTGTAAACTCCAGATCCAGAACTCAAATCTGGAATGCAAAACTAGAAACTATAAATGCTGAAAAAAGTCTGAAAACTTGAAAGGACTATAACTCTATATTACAGAAAGGGAATCTACACCAAGCTTCTATTTTCTTTTTGCTTTTACTTTATGGAAAACTAGAAAGAGAACAAACTATAAATAGAATTTTATAGTAAGTGGTAAAAGACAACATTTGTGAGAAGGTATATATGTCAAATTGGGCTCCAATATCCTAGAGCAGTATGGCAGTACATTTGGCAAACACAGTCCTGTCATCGTGCACAAACAACTTCCATCCAAAACATACTGCCACTCGTAATGCCTAAGAGCCTCTTTATAGATACTTTCTGTTTATGATGTGCTCACACTATGAACGTGGGATAATTATTTTATACACCTACCAAGTCCTACCAAACAACCTAGAACCATCGAATATGGATACAATGACCAAAAAGGTGGGTTGGTCCATTAACCCCAGAAGTGGTCTTTCTATTTGCATACAGAAGGTGGGCTGGATCCGCTATGTAATAGTGTGATTATTAGTGACATTTTAACAGATAGCCTCATCATCTTCAAACAATTTGACTAAACAAAAAGGGTTCTTAACAAATTTGGACTTCCAAGAAGTATCCCCTTCGTGTATATTGTGCGGAAATCCTTAAGGAAGTTTTGATTGCATCTTTTAAATATCTATTAAATTTTCTTTTTCTTAAAGTTGATGTCCTCTCATGAAGTGAGAGGAGTGCTCTTCTACGACTAATATGAGCTCATATGTAGGTGGTTGCAATTTCTATAAGCTCTAGATCTGAAACTCAAATGAAGTGCAAAACTAGAAATTGGAATTGTTAAAAAAAATCTCAAAACTAGAAAAACTAAAATCTGAATATTACTGAAAGGAAATCGCATTGAACTTTGTTTTCTTTTTATTTTATTTTTATTGAAAACTAAAAAGCAAGAAAACTATAACATTTCTAGAAAATAGATTGTTCATGGTAAATGGAAGAAGAGATGATTTATTGAGAGGCTATGGATGCCAACTTGGGCCAAATATTCAAGAACGGTTTGGGTGCTACACTTGGCTGGATACTATCCTATAAATGTGCACAACTTCCATCCAATACATAATGACACTTTATGGCCTAAGGGCCTATTTGTAATGTCTTTCCCTTTATCGTGTGTTTTCATTATAAATATGGAATAATTATTTTTTTACACAAAGACCAAGTTGATGCAGGATCATCCTTGGGTTGAAGTGGCTATCCAACATCAACCAAAAGCATATTTGTTTTATTCAATAAATGGTGGGCTATCTTTTTGAGTTTCGGGTCGTAGCATCTCCATACAATCATCCAAAGAAAATTGAACATGGTGAAATGAGTTACAAAGCCTTCGCTACCTTGTTTTCCTTATGCCTATGGGAAACAATGAGATGGAGGCTTGGAGAGTGTTTTAAGGCAGAAATTGTGTTTGGTTATGATTAGCGGGATGCCACTAACCTATTCAAACTCAAGACATCCAAAAAGACCCTTCTTTGAAGCAAAATGACAAATATGCTTTGTAAAGGGTGTTTTGAGCATGGTGAAGCTAGGAATTACTTGGGCCATCTCAGCAAAAACAAAGTATGCAGATTTCATAGATTTGTTATGGAAATGATGTGGTAACAAGTGCTTGGCAAAAGGAGGAGCAGGTTGGGAGTTACAAACAAAGGAAAAATCAGCTCAAAATGTCCAAGAGAGGAGCCAAAATGCCTTTTGAAGATTTTTGTTCGTATTTGATGGTTGGGAAATGTTAAGGGATGCCCAAGACTCTAGAAAAACACAGATAAAGAGAGGTTTTAACAGCAAAGGGAGAAACCAAAAACAACCTGAAAAAGCCAAGAAAAGGGGCGTTTTTGGCCATTTGAAGGCTTGAATGACTAAGACACTTTCAGAAAAATATGAAATCCATTTGAGTCAGGGTTTTGTCTGTGATGGAGGACATTTAAACTTTTTGTAGTAACTTTTTGTAGGGAGAAACCCGGCCATGAAGTTTAGCCCAAGTGTTTGACAAAATGCATTTTCTTCATTTTCTGTTGTGACAATCATTGGAAAAGTTAGAAATTGTTGTTGTGAAATGATTATAATCCTTTATGCCTGAAAATTTAGTAGTAGGAGAGTATAATCCGTTTCAAGGGTTTTTATGGTGTTTTGAAGATGCTTGTATGCTTTGAACAGGGTTAAAAATTGAGTTTTAGTTGAAATTTCAGTCTTGGTTCCAGTCGAGGTCTGTATGAGGTTCGAAATGTGTTAGAATCATAGTCACAAAAGGTTTGGCCGCATCTCAGCGAAATCCGAGAGTATAATCCATTTCAAGGGTTTTTGCGGTGTTTTGAAGATGCTTGTATGCTTTGAACAGGCTTAAAAATTGAGTTTTAGTTGAAATTTCAGTCTTGGTTCTAGTCGAGGTCTGTATGAGGTTCGAAATGTGTTAGAATAATAGTCACAAGGTTCGGCCGCATCTCAGCAAAATCCGAGACGATGCACATTTTTTTTGTCTTTCGGATTAATCCCTATGGTTCGGACATTTTTTTTAATATAAAAACCTAAAAAGTCAAGCCCCCCCAAAAAAACCTTTAAAAAAGTAGCGGTGAATGGCAAGAGATTCATTCATATGCTAAAAAATAAAGACGCAACGACTGTCAAAAGAAGCCTGGAAGGGTTTTTGCTTGTGTCTGGAATGGTGCCGGCATTGAGTGGCCTCGTGGAGTTGACTGGGCCGCATGGAACTCGTTATGGCCTACAACTTCATTAATGTCGTGCCTTTTTCATTATCTGATGTGCGATGTGCCCTATTCGAAGCCTTTCGTTCATCATCATTTGCGTTTGTTGTTCGCCGTTGAGGAATGAGGAGCTGCTCAGTTGCGGGTGAATAGTTAGGGTAAGTTAAATTATTTTTTAATAACTTTTGTTTTCTTTAAAATTTTGAAGTTTACATTATATTTTTTAATTTGTATTTTATTTTATTTTTAATATGATTTGCATATTATTTTTATTTTTATAATTTTTTATTTTTTTTAATTCAATTTGTTTTTTATTTGTTTGTTTTATTTTTAATTTTATTTGCATTTCTCTAATCTTCTAAACTTTTTTTAATTCGTTTTGTTTTAAAACTTAAAATATTACATTTTCATTTGATTCTTTTTTTTAATTAATATATTATATTTATTAATATTTTGTTTTTATTTTAAAAAAAATATTTATTTTTTAAAGTTTTATTTCCTTTGTTTTCTAAATTTATCTTTTAATCTTTATTTTATTTTATATTTATTTTAATTTATATTAACTTGTTATTTTTTATTTAATTTTTTAGTTTAAAAATTATTTTTATTTATAAAATTGTGTGTTGCTATGTTTTTCTATAGTTCAAATTTAATGGCGTTTTTTTTCGAATTTTATCAATTGACGAACTTGAAACAAATTTTATCCTCGTTGAACTTGAACTCAAACGTTGTGACTTAGGGCGAAGGTAGACGATGCGAGCATTCACCGTAGAGAAGATTTTCAGCAAACAACAGGGAAAGAGCCAAATGGCACAGGTAGAGCGAACACCATTGACGAACGACACAGGTAGAGCAAGGTGGGTTCCATTCATTTTTTTCGTTTGAATTTTTTAATAGGTTTATGTTTATGTTTAGTTTTTAGTTTATGTTTATGTTTATTAATTTAATTTTACTATTAGATTTATATTTTTTAATTTGTCATAAGTTTGAATTTATTTGTATTATAAAATAAAAATAAAAATATTCGGGATTAACTATAATATATAAATTTTTTATAATTGTAACTTATAATATAATTGTATTTACATTTAAATTTTAATGTATATTTTATATTTTAAGTATTTTTATTTTTCAATGTATATTTTAGATTGAAATATTTTGCATATATATTTAATCTAAATCGGTTTTTTCCATATTTTTTTTGAACTTTTTCAAGAATTCCGGATTCCACATTTTTTTGGCCTCCCAAATGGATTCGGATTTCCGAACCTTGTGACCATGGTTAGAATAGGTAATGAGATACGTTTTGAGTCCTCATACCGCATAGCTCTTCTCTCGTTTTAAACGATTTTAAGTGTTGGGCAATTTACATTGCTTTCTAGTTAAAAATAACCATTCATTTGGCCCCCGACTTAGATTGCATCACAAATCCTACCACAAACTAGATCCATTAAATATCGACACATTGTTCGAAAGGTTAGGTTTGTCCATTAAACCTAAAAGTGGTTTTCACATTTAAATACAAAAGGTGGGCTATATCACTACATATGAATCTCATTATTAGTGGCATCCTAACAAATAGCTACATTATCTGCAAACATGTTTGTGCCAAAAATGTTCATAACAAGAATCAAAACGACAATGCAAAAGAGCTCTCACCTGCCACCTCTCCGTTCTCTTCCCTACCCCACTCATGCCCCTCCCTTACTCAACCCAGATCCTCTTTTTTCCATTATTGAGTATTCATCTTCTTTGAGCCTTAGGTTGATAGGAACTAGGGCAGCCTGCTAGAGGCCATGGTCACCTCCATCTCTAAATCAAAACCAAAATTTTATATATGCAGTCTCGAACGGGGTAGGTATTATATGGAAAGATGATCTACTTTTTTTTTGTAATATTGTTTTATTGATTTTATGATTAAGGGGAATTAACCTAATCAATCGAAACAACGGAGTAGAGAAAAATAGCTAATCAAAGAAACATTTAACCGTGTATTTTATTTGCATACAAAATGATAGTGAGCAACTAGGGTTTTGACTAAAGGCATGCAAAAAGATAAGCTACTTATCTTTTCTGGGTTTGAGGAGCTGTATTTGACTGTTTTTACCTGAACGATGATTGTGGCACTGCTGGATTTCACTGTTTGGGTGTTATTTTGAATTTGGACAAGATAGGTGGCTCAGACAGGAGAGCAGGCTACCATTGTCCAAAACCCTTTTGGAATAAAATTGACCCGCAACTTTGAGAAAACTCCCTGTAGGTGTAGCTTAGTCTGGGATGGACCTGTGTTCACGAGATTCAACTTATATTTTGTGTACTTCTCTTCAAAACCCTAACATAGTCCTGCACACAAGAAGCAAACAAAGACCAAATGCAAAAGGGGAGAAAATGGGGAAGTGGGAAGTGGCCAAGCTGTCCTCAGAACCCCTGTTGTACTGAGCGTTGCCTACATAGCCCCATTGATAGGGACCTCAAGGCGATGTAGTTCTTCTTTAGGGAATGTTCATAATTCAATCAAGCACCATGCATATCTAAAATGCTCTTTGCCTAGGCCCTCCTCTTGGTCCAAGCATGCGATCTAGGTGTGATATGTAAGTGCTTCATAAATTTGCAGAGATTGAGTTTGTTGTGTTGATATTCTTTTATTAGCTAGTGCCAAAAGATAAGTGCTAAATGTAAAATGCCTCAGGGAACCCCTTAAATAAAAGACTCCCAATTTTGAATTTAAAAAACCTATTCGCGTGCTGATCGACTCAAACAAGGGTAAAATAGTCATAAAAAGCGATCCAAAAGAAACGTGCCCTAAAAAACTCTCCGAAACATGTGTTGGACAATGAGGGGTGCACTTGTCCAATGTGGCGCTCTTCTCCAAAATCAAGAAAACAAAAGAATGAAACCAAAGAAAGATCAGGGATCTCTGTGACTCTATCAAGAATTGACAAGGAAGTCTGAGACTATAGAAAATGAGTGTAATAAGTGTGAAAGAGTGATAAAAAAGACAAGACTAAGATGATACACACAAATAAGAGTTTAATTCAACATTAGGAGCTTCTAAATACAAAAGCCACAAAAGACATAGTACTTGTGTTTGCTTGACCAAATTTGGGTGTATACTTTTGGCCCCCCATTTAATCTAGTAATGCAATAAACTGAAAGTACTAGATTAAAAGAAAAAGTGCATATTTACTTGTGTAGCATGTGCTTGCTTGCAATTGGAGGTGCCATGCGTTTGATGTGATCAACCCACGTGGAGAGAAGATGAACTCTAATATTGTTCTCTTCTTGGCCAATGAATTGAACAAGAGTTCAAATGATTCTTATCAAGATGGACCCATACTGTGGGATCCATGTACAAAATTTGAGTAAACAATTGTGATGTGGGGAACCAAGCTATGCTTGCCCCCACTCTGGTATCTGGGTAGAGATGTGCTTAGAAGTCAAACTCTGTTGTACTTTAGCGCCACATAACTCAAATAAATTGGGTTTTGGTGCAAAGATTATGAATCAATTGTTGCAGATGGCTATAAGATTCATTTTGTTGTAAAACTGGCATAAATTGGTGCAAAAACTGGTGTAATTATTGTTCTGAACTAAGTTTGGTGTAATAACATAGAGAATGGCATGGTTTTGCCATTTCATTCATAGAATTTGGTGCAAATACTGCAAGATGAGAAACATGTGCCATGCAACATGCCCCCAATCTGATATCTAAGCAAATTGAGCCACATAGTCTAAGTGAAAAAATTGTGTCTATGTGGACTTGCAATATGTGCACGCTCCCATTATCATAATCTGTGTAAAAACTGAGCCAAATTGTATAAACTATGTGAGCATGTACCATGTATATACCCTATTTTTATTGACTATCTGTCAAAACTGTTAAATACTGTAGTAAATTGTGATAACTATAACAAACTAAAACCACTATCTTGTGTATATCTGAGAATCTGAGCCAAATCTGAGTGACTGTGTAAACTATTGAATGACTGTGTAAATCTGAGTAACTAGTCAATTTGAGTAACTGAACAAATCTGAGTAATTGAGTCAATCTGAATCACTGTGTCATATTGTGTATAATTTGTGTGAATTGTTGTATTATGTGAAAAAAAATAGTTGTATGCTATGAAACATGCTGCATCAAAACTAATGGTGTATCTGGTAAATCAAGGTATGATTTGAGTCAAAATCTGGTGAGTAACAAGTGTGTATTGAGTCCACTATTCTTTTTGTAACTGAGCTAGTATGAATAATGCATATGGATGCCCCCCTTTTGGTGAGAGGGACGAAATCGGTGTAAGGAGTTTGAAGCCAAAAGTGATGATTGATAGAATGTGAGTTAGTAGCCAAGTTAGATATTATAAGATGCTTAGAATTGATTGTTGATCATTGGTAAGAGTTTGAACGTGGATTGATACTTAGGTAGGCTTCCATAGCGATAGAAGAATTGCTAAGAGACGTGAAGTATGCATCGCCAAGGTGACGAACATATGGGTATAGTTCTGAAATCATAGCTACGGTATGCAAGATATTGAAGTTTCAAGTTTTAGGCCATCTGGGTTTCATAACATGGGGCCAACACCTTAGCGGGATGCCCCTGTCCAACGGGGTGTTGTTGTCCAATGGGGACAAACAACGGTGCTAGGGGTTTGACATGGCCAAAATGATGGTTGAAGCTAATAGCATAATAGATAAGTGCATTCTGGGGTCATCAATCAGCGTAGCAAAGTGACTCTTTTGTGGGCAAGGTGGTCGAAAGTGGTCAAAAGGCCTTAGGATAGGTCATGAGCTAAGTGTGTTAAAAGAGTGGTTACAAGTGCACTGTTTGAGTAGGTTTTCTAACTGTGAAGTAGGATCTGGAGGTGGCTAGTGCTTTGGACAACAATGCCCTATGTTGGACAAGAGAGCAAGGCGCTTTTGTCCTCTGTGAGGTTGGCATTGTCTAACAGACAATGAAGATCTAGGGTTTTTGGGTGTTGTTTGCCTTTGTCTGTATGTTCTTTGTCCTGTGCAAGAGCTTCCGATCAACTAGGGAGACCACTGTATGACTGTTTTTCCTTCAAAACGTTAGCTCCTTGACATGTGAAGACCAATGCAAATCAATAGAAAAAAATGGGTCAGCGGTTGAAGTTGGGCGTGACCTCAACACCCCGCGTGCTGAGCGCTACCTACATACCAATACTTCAAAGAGGGATCAAACTTCATGTAATTCTCTCATGCTACGGTGGTGTGTGAATAACTGGTGCAATGTGCTAGATGCTAGTGCAATACTTGTGTGATTAAGTGCTTTAACCGTGACTTGTGACCTTGGAGATGTATTCAGACCTTAGCTCTGGGCTACTCTAGGTACTAGGTTATTGGATAAGTATATACAATTACAGTGAGAGCATGCCGATATTAAGGCACGCCTAGCTGTGTATGAGGATTGTGAGAGGAGACAAAGGTCACGCTCTAGGATAGGAGGTGATTCTAGAGCTTCTAGTTCTAGGTCTCATGTAGTAGTTGATACAGATGATAATGAGGGAGGTCCTGTAGACCACACTCTAATCATAGAGTGATGTATTGCTTATCTCATTATATGAACTATATATATATATATATATATATATATATATATATATATATACATGTAGTAGTTGATACAGATGATAATGAGGGAGGTCCTGTAGACCACACTCTAATCATAGAGTGATGTATTGCTTATCGCATTATATGAACTATATATATAATGCGATAAGCAATACATCACTCTATGATTAGAGTGTGGTCTACAGGGCCTCCCTCATTATCATCTGTATCAACTACTACATGTATATATATATATATATATATATATATAGTTCATATAATGCGATAAGCAATACATCACTCTATGATTAGAGTGTGGTCTACAGGACCTCCCTCATTATCATCTGTATCAACTACTACATGAGACATAGAACTAGAAGCTCTAGAATCACCTCCTATCCTATATATATATATATATATATATATATATATATATGGATATGATATGTTTTGGTATATTGGCATCTTGATGATTGTATTTGATTTAGCATTTTAGATGTTTGAAGATATATTTCGTTCTATTTTAAATTGCTTATGTTAGATTATTAGTAATATATCTTTGTGATATCTATTTGAGAGTGATGCGAGAACCATCTAAACACGGAAAAATCATCTGTTCACCCTAAAGAGATTAGAAATTGTGAACCATATTGATCATGTTATGTAGCTAAATGACTATACTTTGGTGGTGACACTGCTCTGGGCATAGCTGTAGTAGGAATCTGTGTATGTTCAGTTGCAAAAATCTTTATCGGTTTTCTCACTGTCACTGTTGATTGATTATACTTCTCTTGTGTCATAATATTGCTGTAAGTTGGCTTATCTTTCTGTACTGGATGCTATCTTTGTTGACTCTATGGTGCAATGGATATCTCATAACTAGGTGTTCTAAAAACCTTTCAAGTCACATGATGAGTAACCATTGGCTCCTTGACAGGGACGTCCTGGGATAACTCAGTCATGGAAGAGTGGGATCTAGGAGAATGAGGAGACCTGGATGTCCCCTTCGCCTATGTGATAATACCTCTGTTGGCATATTGCTCAATTCGGTTTGAGTGCATAACAGCCATTATCCCAATGACCATTGATACGGCGATAGTTGCAATATCATCTGTCCACCCTAAAGATATTATAAATTGTGAACCATACTGATCATGTTATGTAGCTAAATGACTATACTTTGGTGGTGACATTGCTTTGGGCATCGTTGTAGTAGGAATCTGTGTATGTTTAGTTGCAAAAACTTTTATCGGTTTTCTCACTGTCATTGTTGATTGATTATGCTTTTCTTGTGTACTGGCTGCCATCTCTGTTGACTCTATGGTGCAATGCATCTCTCGTAACCGGGTGCTCTAGAAACCTTTCTAGTCACATGAGTAACCATTGGTTCCTTGACATGAACGTCTTGGGATAACTCAGTAATGGAAGAGTGGGATCTAGGAGAATGAGGAGCCCTGGATGCCCCCTTCGCCTATCTGATAATACCTTTGTCGGCATACTGCTCAATTCGGTCTCTGAGTGCACAACAACCATTATCACAATGACCATTGATACGATGATATTTGCAATATGGTTTATTTCTGACCTTGTCCAAGCAGTATGATGGATGATAATGATTGGGAGGAAGTGCAATCCTTTCCCTATCCAATAGTGTCAAAAGAATATCATGAGGCCTATCTCTGAATGAATCAAATTGTATAGGCTCTTGCTTAGTATATCGTGTTCTATTCATTGTGGGAGTTGCTCGGTAAACTGATTCTTTCCCTTTATTGGGTACTTTGACTTGTGGTTTTGGTCCCATTTTTGCTGTTGGAAGAGGTGGATTAGGTGGTTGGACCATGTTGGATGACTTTGATGGTAATAACTCAATATCATAATTTGCTTTTTTATTAACCTCAACAAGTCCCAATTTCTTTTCTAATGCAATAGCAGTATTGCAAATATGTTGAAATGACTTAAATGATCGATATAACAATTGTTCCTTAAGAGGGAATATGAGGCCTGTAGAGAAGATTTGTTGTATCTTCAAATCTGTTGGTTGATATATTAACTGCTGCATACATTGGCATAAACGATAGTATGTAATCACTAACTGGCTCTAACTAGCCTTGATGTAATGAAGGTAATCTCTCATATATGACTTTGGGTCCTTTGTTCTGAATAAAATGCATAAGGAAGACCTCTTCTAACTCAACATATGTATGTAATGAGCCATTAGGAAGTGAATGATAAAACCAATTCAATGCTTTATTCTCCAGACTATTGGAAAATAATTGTAATAACATCAAACTGCCATTGCACCCATTCATATCTTTCCCATAAGCTTTGAGATGCAAATAAGGATCTTCATGTCCATTAAACTTAAGCAATGTTGGTATTTGGAACTTCTTTAGTAATGGTGAACGGAAGATCTTACGTGGAATAGGGTTGTTATGAATAGCAATTGGATCAACCCAAGAGTAATAAGCCTTACTTTACAATGTAAGTTGATGTACTTTATGTTGTATAGCACTTACAACATGCATTAAAGAAATAACTTCTTGCAAAGGCACATTTAAATCATTAAGGGGCCCATTTTAGCATTGGATTTTATTATTAATCTTAGCCATTGGTACACTATTGCACTTAACTTCATTGGGCATGATGGGTTGGGTCATCTTACCCTTTGAAGCAGTGATAGCATGGACCTTGTTAGAGGGAAAGTAACTATCACCCTCATGAAGGTTAGGATGAGGAAGAGATTCTACTTTAGTATGGGTGGGCTTGGGATATTCATTGGTATTTAATGTTGTATTAGTTTGCAAAGACATTACTTTCTATTGGAATAGAAGGAATAATACTATTCTGCGCATCACTGGAATCAACATATGCACCTAATTTGCCTTTTGAAAGAAAACTAGGAACATCAATACATGTTGTAATAATATTATCACTAAGCACATCATCATTCGATTTATTATGTAACATGCAATCTTCATTAACATGAGAGGTGGGTAAAGAAGAAAGAATACTAGGTGTAGTAGAAATATTTTCCTCTTTACTATATGCATACTAATCATCATCATTCCAATTTTCATCATAATCATAATCTTGTGCACTTGTAGAATCAACATTTGAAGTAACCACACTTTCATTTTCAGGAGAAGAGGGTGTAAGAGATGAATTTAGAGTTGCAATATCATTCAATTGATCATATGTAAGAGGAATACAAGCTTGACTTTCATTATCAACATTTGGAGGAAGGAGTAAAGACTACATTTTCAACCTTATTTGCAACGTCATCACACGAAGGAGGAATGCAAGATTTACTTTATCTTCATTTGAAATTGTAACATACGTTTGAGTAAAAAAGGTGAGGAAAGGAGAAAGAGGAACATTTTCTACTTTGTTTGAAACATCATCATATGAAACAAGAATGTAATTTTTACTTTTTTTTTTAAATTTAGAAAGAGAAAGGAATAGAAGATGCATTGTCATTTTCTACTTTAGATACATCAGTATCATATGAGAAAGGAACATTATTGTAACTAAGATGCACTTTTTGAGAATTTTTAAATGCACTACTATTGTTATTAGGTTTGGGAAATTCTTTCATGAGAAACCCTTTGGCTAAGGTACTTTGTTGTTTATCTTGAATTGGAATAGGAGTAGTAGTAGAAGAACATGCATCTACACTACCTTCATTAGCATTTTGATCATCACATTCATAATATTCATCGTAACCATCATGGCAATAATAATAATATGATTTTGTAGATTTCCATGGCGCTGATTGTTTGGAATCTGAGTTTCTGGTATTGCTATGTAAAAGTTTTCTGATTCAAATGTTTTGGATCCTAAACGCAGGAGAAGTGAAGAATGAATTGCTTCGATGAAAAAAATACAGCTGAGTCAACCACCATAAATAGAACAAATGTCCTCCATTACTTAAAACCAATGGTCGCTCGCGAAGGGAAATAAAGAATAAACAAATAAAAAGACAACACGCTTAATTCCCCGAGGAACTTATATTAGGGTTATCTTTTTTTAGATGATTTAAAATAGGCCTCCACGCATTTTCAATGTCTAGCCCTCTATCCTTATTTAAATTTGTGGGTCTCTTATCAATTTCAATTGCTTCCCTGATCTTCCTTTTTAAATAGTTTTCCTCTTGGATGATCACCTTTGCTTTTTCCAATTGAACATGGTGCTTGGTAGGAAAGAGATGAATAGCATGTGTCAGAAGACTATCAAGTTCAACATTACCATGTGACCATTTGGCATTAGTGTCATCAATGAATCTGTCCCACCACTCTGGATTTAAAGAATAAGAAGCAAGGGCTTTAGCCTCAAAGTGTTCCATAATAAGTTAGCAATATCATTCCTTTTCCCCCAAGCACCATGTTCAATTGGAAGAAGCAAAGGTGATCATACAAGAGGAAAACTATTTAAAAAGGAAGGTCAGGGAAACAATTGAAATTGATAAGAGACCCACAAAATTAAATAAGGATATAGGGCTAGACATTGGAAATGCGTGGAGGCCTATTTTAAATCATCTAAAAAAAGATAACCCTGATATAAGTTCCTCGGGGAATTAAGCGTGCTATCTTTTTATTTGTTTATTCTTTATTTCACTTCGTGAGTCGACCATTGGTTTTAAGTAATGAAGTACATTTATTCTGTTTATGGTGGTTGACTCAGTGATATTTTTTTCATCGGAGCAATTCATTCTTCACTTCTCGCTGATGATGGACACACCTTTAGTATCCCAAACATTGGATTTAGAAAACTTTTACATGGCAGTACTAGAAACTCAGATTCCAAATAAAAATAATCATCATCATTATATATAAAATCATGTCTGTGAGCTAATGTACAATCTTGGTAATTTGTCCATTCTTTATTATAATTATAAGGAATGCCTTTGAATTGATCAATTGGATGGGAAGTTCCCTACTAGTCATTTTAAATTTTCCAAAAAGTAGAATGAGAACCAGAGGAGAAAGAAATGGTAATACATAATCCAACATGAAAGAGCAATCAGAATTTATGCTACCACACAACGCTATATGAGAGAAAAATCAGAATTTAATTTCAAACCCTAGGGGACAATTTTTTTGAAAGAAAGCCTTGGGGTAAAAAACTAGGGTTTGGCTATGTTTGATTAATAAAACGGGTTCACCAATATGTTTTATTGATTTTGCGATTAAGGGGAATTAACCTAATCAATGAAAACAATTGAGTAGAGCAAAATAGCTAATTAAATCAACATTTAACAATATATTTTACCCGCATACAAAATAATATTGAGCTACTAGGGTTTTAACTAAAAGCATGCAAAATGATGAGCTACTTATCTTTTCTAGGCTCAAGGAGCTGTATTTGATTGTTTTTGACTTGAAGGATGATTGTGGAACTGCTGGATTTCACTGTCTAGGCATCGTTTTGAATTTGGACAAGAGAGGTGGCTCGGACTGGAGAATAGGGCACCCCTGTCCAATATGGTGTTTCTATCCAAAACCTTTTTGGACTAAAACTGAAACCTGCAACTATGAGAATCTCAAACTTCTTATATATGTAGCTCAGTCCGCCACAAACCTGTGTTCGCGAGATTCAACCTACATTATCTGCTTCTCTTCAAAACCCTAACGGAGTCCTGCACACAAGAAGCAAACAAAGATCAAATGTAGAAGGGGAAAAAATGGTAAATTGGGAAGTGGTCTAGTTGTCCTTAGAACCCCTATTGTATTGAGCTTTACTTACATAACCCCAATGATAGGGACCTCAGGGTGATGTAATTCTCCTTTAGGGATTGTTCATAATTCAACAAAGCACCATGCGTATTTAAAATGCTCTTTGCCTAGGCCCTCCTCTTGGTCCAAGCATGTGTAATGTCCCATTTTTACATCATTTATGAGCAGGTATTGAAGACTTTTAGTCTACTTCTCCATAGATTAAAGGATTCCTTTTTGAGTTTTATTTTATTAATTAATTATAATTACTTGAATAGTGATTTTAATCATTTGCTCATATAAGACAATTATTAGTTGATTAATAGAATATTTTATAAAAGTGGTTTTTACCACTAAGGTATTTAATTGAAATAATTATTTAATTATTGCCTAAAAGTAATTTTAATTACTATTTATTATTTAGGCAATTATTTAATATTATTTTTGGTAAAAAATGAGTGTCGGTTTGTAAGTGATCAAAGACAAAGAGGAGATATGCTAAAAGTCAGCGAGGAGAGTTAAGAAAGAGTATTTGGCCTTCCCAAGGTGGTTCGCCCCCCTTTGAAGTGTACAAGTACATGGTGGTGTTCTCCTTTAAAGAATATGCTGAAAATTGATATTGATTCTTCATCCTTGAAGAAAATATTGGGATGTATGCCCAATAAGTGTTTGCAGTTTTTGGGAGCTGATTATTCGACAAAACGGTGTCTTTTGATGCCACCTTTGTAAAGGTGGAATTTGATTATTGCCCAAGAGTGGGACGACTTGCTTGGTGACTTGTTTGTGTGGGTTTCAAGGCTAATTTGAGGTCAAATTGATCTAGTTTCATTGCTGAAATTTATTGATAATTATTGTTGAATTATGGCGTTGACTTTCTATGTAAAGGTTTGCAAGGTCTTTTCAAGTGGATAAATAAATAATAAATTTTGATTTATTTATTTATATTTTTGGGTAGATTTCATAAGAATTTTGACTTCATAATTGTGGATTTATGGCTAATATTTATTGAGGGATTTTTTCAAGTGTGGCGTCTTGAATTGAAGTGAGGGTTTGTTGGGGTTTAAAACCCTAGTTGAAGGGCAAATAATATTTTTGATTTTTATATGCAGGTTTGACCTAGGAGGACTAAGTTGGAAGAGGGTTTTGATCACTTTGAAGGTCCAAAAAGGGTGTTGGATTTGTGTGGCTATTTTTGATAAATTATTCATGATTTTTGGCAAGGGTTTGACAAATATTCAGTGGCTATTTAATGTGTAAAATCAGATATTTTATAGCAAAGTTAAATATGATTTTCATCCACATACAAGGGGTAAAAAGGTATAAAATCTCTATTTTCAGTTTGTGGCTTATTTTGGATAATTTTGAGGTGTTATTTGCTCAAAGTAATTGCTGGAAATTACCTATATATTATTTGCACATTGGCGCCTAGGGTTTGGAAGCATATTGCATGTTTTTGAGGCATATCTCTGAGCTAAGGTTTGCTGATTGGGCTGATTTCAGAATTCAGAATTTTGTGAATTTTAGGGGAAACCCCTTTTTAGTTGAATTGTCCCATTTGACGACATTACAACATACAATATAGATGTGGTATGTAAATACTTCAAGAATCTACAAAGATTGAGCTTGTTGTGTGTTGATATTCTTTTATTAGTTATAGTGCCAAAAAATGAATGCTAAATGTAAAATGCTTTAGCGAACCCCTTAAATAGAAGCTTCCCAATTTTGAATTTGGAAAATCCATCTGTGCACCGATCGATTCAAACAAGGGTAAAATGGTCATAAAAAGAGACCCAAAAGAAATGTGCCTCAAAAAACTCTTCGAAACATGCATTGAACAACAATGGGGGCGCTCTTGTCCAATGGGGTGCTCTTGTCCAAAATCAAGAAAACAGAAGAATGAAACCAAATTAAGTGTTGACCATTTTTGACCCTCAAATCAAAATGGTCAACCCCTATAGGTTGAAACTTTTTATAGGGTTGTTAAAATTTGTATATGGTCTTGCAAATGTCTTGTAATGGTCTTGCAAATGTCTTGTAATGGTCTTCATATGGTCACATTAGTCATTGATTAACTTTGTTTGAAGTCTGGTCTCATATGTACTTGTATTGTCCTAGGGGTCATTTATGAGTCATGGTGTTGTCAAGTGTGGTCAAAGGTTTAGCATGGTAATGAGTCATTATACAAGTTTCTTATTGTGTCTTTAAGGGCATAATATCATGCATTAACCTTTTATTATGTTGATATGCACCACAAAGTCATTTTGGTCACCTTTTGGCCTAATTTTGAGGAATGGTACGTAGCACCTTCAAGGATAAATGTTTCAAGAAGTTCACAATGTACTTGATGTTAGAGAAGGGTCAGAGATTGATAAACTTGCAGTTCAATGCCTAAAATGAGAAAAATACTCCTTTACAAGCACTTTTGGGCACTTGTACGGCCTTGAAACATCAACTTGCAGGTGAAAACGGTTTCAGAGAGTCTCTTAGACTTCCACATGTTAGATTCAAGTTTGGGATCAAGTTTCAGGTCTTACAGATGCAAATAGCTCTCTCTCCTCCATCCCTACCTTCACAAGCTCAAAAATGCAAAATTGAAATGCATGGTACGGTCAGGAGAGAGAAAGTTAGAGGCTGAAATTTTTGGCAATGGTAGGGGTCTTAGTAAATTTTAATTTAGTGGCATTGTTTTGCAGATTCATGGCCCCTCTTTTATGAACAATCATTAATACTGCAAAGAGGTCACTATGCCTTGTCCATTCAAGCAGGGTTTAATGTTGCTTATGTTTTTTCATCTAAGAAAATGGAGGAGAATGGTTTTGTGGGATGTTTTCAGAGGTCAAATGACTCCTTCCAATGCCGCTTTCATCAAGCAACTCAATTTTATGAGGTGTCTTCAACAAGAGGAAAAGTATCTCAAGTGTATAGAATGTATCATTCCAGCTGCTAGCATTTTTGGTTGGTTTGTGATGTTTGTCACCTTCAGATTTCCCAAGTGCCTCAAATTTCATGGAGGGTCTATCAATTTCATAGGATTCATGTGGTCTTCCCTTGAAATGTGATCTTTGTCTGTAGTCTCCAAGTGTCTTGCTCTTTGGAAAGCATGTATAGTCTATAAAAAGTCCTCTACAGGTTTGAATACCAATTTTGGCCCAAGTAGTAATGAACATCAATGATAAAGGAAAAGAGAGCATTATTGAAAGTTGGAAGCTCAAGGTAGCAAGCATGAGACTCATATACACTCTCCAATAAGCATTGAGACAAGTTCATTCACCCACAGGTCTACAAACCTATAGGTGAATATTCATGAGGTCTAGGATTCGTACTGAGGTGTTCAATCAATGGAGAAATGTGACATAGACTCCTAAGCACTTGTATGACCTTGATAGACTTCATGGCATCATCAAAAGCATGAATGAGCATAGATTCCAATTCTATGCATAAGCTTCAAGTTTGAGATGCCACAATGTTTAGTCAGAGGTCTACCAGCTATTAAGGCAGAGGACATAAGATTGACAATGAGTAGATACAACAATCAAATGTCAAAGGTAAGATGTCTCTAACAGTCTATACAAGCAAGAAAAGAAACCTATAGGTTATAGACCTATAGGTTCCCTTTTTGGACAAAGGCTAATTTTCTTGAGAAGAAGGTAGATGTGGAAACACGACTCATTATAGATAGGAATGAGACAAATCACAGATCAATAGACACCTAATTGATTTGAGAGCCAAAAAGAGTTGAGATGATTTGGTCTATAAGCCTAATATTCATACACAAGTTTGTGTAAGGAGGTAAGAAGGCAAGTTCTAAAACGTCATAAAAGGCTAATGAACTCTGTGAGATAGTAAGAAAGAACCTCCCATGAGGTTATTGAATCTCAAAATGTCCAGTGCTAATGGAGAAAACCAATTTCAAAGCTCATGTTTAAACTCTTCTCAAATAGTCACCTACAACCATCTCTTGGATAAGCATGAAACACATGAATGGTCTTTTGAAGATACAAGGTCATTGAAAAGGTGACAAAGTTTCCAAGAAGGTAGGTGCAAAAGGTTCTTGAATGCCATGATTTGCATTAAAGCCCAAAAACACAGTTAACTTTCATGATCACCTATAGGTTGGCCTAAGCAAGACAGGCTATGTTCAAAGCTTGAGAAGAGAATGTCATACACAGTCAGTGAGAGAGGAGTTGGTTGAGATCATGACTAGGTGGTGAGACCATCTGAGGTCAAAGAATTCAATAGACCTAAAGGAAGTTAAAAAAGATGACTAAATGGAGCTCTTTAAACCCTGAAAACACAAAACTTTCAAGACCATCTACAGGCCTGCTTACTTTTATGAGAGACATTTGCTTGTTTGAGAGAGTTAGAGGTTATAAACCTGAAGGAAGGTAAATCATTTGAGAATGGTTTCACAGTGATGATATAACTCCATATAACTCTCAGACTCATCTAAAGTGAAACAAACATTGAAGACCCTGTCTAGGCCTGTACAGTAACTCACACATAGGCATACTTACAAGAATAGTCATGAAGAGGATGGTATAATGAAAGTGAAATGAACATCTGAGGGAGTTGGCAAGTTTAGAATGTTGTCACAGACCCTACAAAGATCATCCAAAGGTAGGGGAAGGCAAGAAAAGTGCCAATTTGGCCTTAAGACCTCTTCAAGCTCCCTTCATGCATTACTGTCATCCAAGACTAGTCTTCTCTTGCTTGGTGAGCCCATGACCCTATGCATGGAAGCAAATGACTTTCAAAGATGGTAACCAAGTCCTCACACTTCAATATTGTGGAATCAGTTGTTGGTTTAGGTCCATCACCTGCATGAACAAAGCTTAAGAACTCAAACCCCTCTCCAAAGCCCTGTTTTGCAAGGATTTTAGGTGTTTTGCAAGGATTTTAGGTGTTTTGCAAGGTTTTGATCAATGAAGAACTTGCAAACTATTGGAAGAGGTCATTTGGGATGTATTCCAACTATTCAAGCCTAAAAATCCATACATGACATCCTGTAAGTGATCAAACAAACTTCATTTTTCAAGGCAATCTTCAATAGGCTCAAAATAAAACTAGGTTTCAAGACCATTTCATGGTTCTCACACTTCCATAGGGTCTCAGGGCCTCAAATTTGACATGGAGGTTGGTGATAGGCTAAGTAAAGTGAATCACACGCTTTTTGGTGGTTTCACATGTGTGGGAGAGATTTGGAGTAGAAATTCAGTCTTCTAGGCAAGGAGGCCTAATTGAGGCTCAATTGGGAGAAGAGAACAGTAGAAAAAAGATACTTCCATTATCTCAGGACCTGAAACTTGGCATGGTGTTGTAAAGCCATATTGGGTCCTCAAATATGCCCTTAGTTTGTTAGTACCATCCGTACACTGTTCTACACAAAGAGGTTTACATGATTTTAGGGCTACTAGGAAAAGAGGCCTAATGAGAGCTTGAAGAGCAAAATGGGGTCTTGAGAGTTTTTTCAGGAATCAAAATGGATTGGTTCAAGTTTGATAAGATGTTTGAATACCTTTCATGAAAAACGATTGCCTTGATGAAGTAGAAGTCAAGTTCTGAGCCATTTGGAAGATGAAGGGGTTTCAAGACACCTAAGTAGATGAATGATGATTGTCACTGAAATGTTAGGTCAAGGGAGTTTCTAAATGCATGATAGGTGTCAAGTAAGATGTTTGAAATCAGTTCATGGCGAATTGTTGTTGGAAAAAGCTCATTTGTCACTCTTCTTATGCAAGGAAGGGTAGTTTTGATGAGTTGTACAAGGTGTCAAGCTGAGTTTCTAACTCCTAGCCACTTGGATGGTGAAACATCTTCAGAGGAGAGACATATATCTTTAGGGACTAGTTGAAATAGTTTCTAAGTCCTCGTTTGTAACTCTCATGTGGACACTTGACAATCTCCCTTGCCTACGCCTCTCTCTCTTTCTTCCTCATTTCTCTACATAAGTTGCCTCGTTTGCATTGTATGATATCCACAAGTTGGTATGGCGAAGCCTTGCTGAATTGAATATTGATTTTGCCTCTGAAATAAAAATTCAAACCGGTTTTAGTTTCTCAAATTCTTGCATAAGTGTGTGAAGTAGCTCATTAATGAGTAGCAAGTGATGGTTCTCTTTCCTTGCACTTATCTATCTCTTTCAAGCTTAGTGTGAGTAATATACTTTCTAGCAGGTCTTATGAAGTATAATTGATAGCTTTGTATGATTTCAAGTGTATAAGAGGGTTATTAGAGTCTATTATCAGACCTTTTGATTATCTCCCTTGAGATGTACTTTGCATTCTACCTTCATAGTGAAGTATTGTGTTAGGAAAACCTTGAGTTTGAAATCAGATTTGTAGTTGTTCTTTCATAGTGCAGGTTCAAGTAAGTTGTGGAGTTTGTTATGGTGCATCACCTCCATTAGATTAGTTTTGATCTCATCCTAACCCTTTTTCTTCAAAGCACATAGGTTAGTGGTTAGTGTTGTGTAAGGGAGCTAGCCCTTCAATTTAGAGACTCACTTCTAATAATTGTCACCCTCAACATATGAGGTGTTTCAATGTTACATCAAATTTAAGGATGCTGGAGTAGCCCTCCTTAGGGTGCAAATTTGATTGATAGCAGTTTTGGCATGCCCGGTGGGATTTCATGGTCCAAGGTAGATGTTGATCTTGGCAAAGTTGAAGTTGTAAAGCTTCATGTAGTAACTGGGGACTCCAACACTCATTGGCTCTTGGTTGTAGACTAGATGCTTCATTTTCATGTCTAAGGTAAGGACAAGATCATCTACTAAAGGCATTCCATTTGAATTTTTAGAGCTGCCTTACTATTCAGTTAGAACAAAGAGGTTTGCTAACACACATTCATACTCTAAGAAATCTTTTGTTGCTCATATACCTATTAGGAGACTTGTCTTAGGTCCAATTTGCAAGATGGCAGCCCCAAGGAACTAGCCCTTTGTTGCCTTCAATGGCCATAGTCCTTTGGCATTTGCTCACGATGATGACATTCCTATGTTAGCCCTAAAAAATGTGTCTTCAGACACGGGAGAAGCTGCCATTACTCCTATTGATCACATAAGAAACATTGCCAACTTTTGCAATATACACATCATTGAAGAGAATGTTGCCATTAGGTTGTTGGTTGTTTCTTTCAAGAGGAAGTCCCTTGATTGGTATGGTACTTTGGCTCTCAACTCTATTACTACATGGGATGAATTGGGTGATGCCTTGAAAAGGAGATTTGAAGAAAAATTTGATTATTTGTCCTTGATCGAGCCACTGACTACAATAAAGAGAGCACTTTAAGAGGCCATACAAGACTTCAACACAAAATTTCAAAAGACTTGGGATAGGATCCCAATCTTAGTAAGGCCTACTGTCCATCATGTTTTTCTTTATTACCTCAAAGCTTTCAATAGTGACATATCTATGATGATTCAATCCATGGGAGGGGATACTTTGCCTAATGCCTATGAGATTGCTATAAGGCTGAGAATTGCCTTATTCAAGTTGGGAAGATAGCCCCTAGACCTCCCATGCCTTTGTTTCCTGATGTGCAAACTCCTATGCCTAACATTGCTCCTATTCCCACACCCAAATATAAGCAAGCTGCCTCTAATCAACCTAGCAAGCAAAAAGAGGAAGAACTGATCAAAGCTCTTAGAAAAGAGAATCAAACTCGTAAGAGGCAACAACAACAACAATGGAGGTATAATCAAGGTCCTTTCCAACCCTATCAATCTTATCAAGCTCCTAGACAACCTTTTCAAGGTCAATACCAAGGACAAGAGCAGCTAACTCAAGTGAGGCAACACAATGGACAAAATCAGATTATTCCTACTTCCAAAGCACTTGTACCTGTCCAAAACAATCTTGTACAAGACAATGGAGAGCAGCCTTCATGGGACCAGCCTCATGACTCTTCCACTTATGCAAATGAAGCATTCAATCAAGCATATATAGCTCAATGGGGAACAATGCCTTCTATGACTCAAGAAGAGATGCCTAGTGGAGGAGAAAACCATGGAGGAGATGCCCAATCAAATGCTACTTTAATGAACTACTATCAAGAGGACTCATGTGCAGTCAACTACCAAGGTAACTTGAACATTGGATCAAACTCTATAGTTGCAAATACAAGGTCAAAGAAGAGAGCGGTTGAGGAGTTACAAGGGGCAAGTAGTGGTTCAAGCATGAACTCTCAAGCACCTCAAGGAGTAGGTATGTCAAATACGGTGCCTATGGCTCAGGTAAATCAGAAAAATCAGAATGCCAAAGCTCCATCTATGCCTTCTCGTATGCATCAAGTGACACAAGCTAGTGGTAGTGTTATAGCTCCTAGAGGGCATGACAAAGTTGGCAGCTCTCCTATGAATATTGTTGAGCAAATGAAGAAAGTCCATGTAAGCATCCCAATGTGGTAAAAATTGTCCATTCTTGCAGAAAGAGACTTGCTCCAAAAGGAGCTCTCCAAGCTCAATGCATCACCTAGACAACTTAGTGAAAGAGGGGCAGTTTCGACAAATGAATTGAAGACCAAGGATGGGCGGCCAATCAAAACTGAAAGGATAGATAAACCTCCTCCCTTCTACCTCTCTGTTATCATTGGAGACTCATTGGTTCATAATTGTCTAATCGAGAATGGAGCAAGTAGTTCAATCATGCCAAAACAAGTAGCTGACAAGCTAAAATTGAAGTATGAACCAAACTTAAAATGAGTATTACAACTAGATGGATCAGCCACCAAAATAGTTGGCATTATCAAAGGTTTGCAACTGAATCTTCATGCTTGTCCTATTTTCTCTCTCTCAAGACATGTTTGTTGATGTGCCACCTCAATTTGCTCTTTCCTTGTCAAGGGACTTCACTACTAAGATTGGGAGGTACTTGACTTTAGATTGGTCTTATATGGCATTTAGGACCAGGTATGGTGCTAAAGTTTCAATTAAGTGTGAACCCTTGGCAAAATTCTATGTGGAGCCTTATGTGACAAACTCATCTAACATGAATTGCACTATTATTGATAATGAAAATCAAGTCAATGACCAAGAACCAACTGCATCTCTAGATGGCATACATGTTTTTTTTCTAAATGAATGGGGTAAAGAGAATCATGAGTTTGACCCTTTCAAACATATTGAGGAAATTGATCCAGGGGTCTATTGTATGTATGAGGAAGGAGTAAACATACCAACCCTTTCAAAGTTTGATGGAGATAAAGAGGGAATGTGGCAATTATTCTTTGATGGTTCAAAGAGTAAAAATGGAGTAGGGGCAGGCACAATGCTTGTTTCTCCTTCCAAAGAGAAGTACTATTCTGCCATTAGGTTCCAATTTGGCTGCTCCTCTAATTCAACATAGTATGAGGCATTTGTTCATGGCCTCCAATGGGCAAGGGAGAAAGATATAAAGGAATTGCAAGCATATGGGGATAGTGAATTAGTGGTACATTAGGTTAGAGGGCACAATGCTACTAAAATTCCATTGTTGAAGACATACAAACATAGGATTTGGGACCTTATTGAAGACTTTGAAGCTTTCAACTTGAAAT
The DNA here is from genome assembly GCA_037957365.1 of Torreya grandis. Taxonomy (NCBI): domain Eukaryota; kingdom Viridiplantae; phylum Streptophyta; class Pinopsida; order Cupressales; family Taxaceae; genus Torreya; species Torreya grandis. The sequence goes on along the minus strand of JARHVA010000051.1, from coordinate 2,301,502 downwards.
TAGTCCCAAAAGAGAGTAATCAGTATGTTGATAGATTGGCAGCAGTAGGAGCTCATTTTGATATTCCAAATGATGTGAAAAGTGGGAAATATCAACTACATGTTAAGGTATTGGTGAGACCATCCATTCCAGATAACAATGCAAGTTGACAAGTCTTTGATAGTGATAGGCAGATTACATCATTTCTATGTGAGGAAGCTGAGTTCTCCTCAAAGAATCAAGCTAAGCCCCAACAACAATATGGTGACCAAATAGTGCAATTGCAGTCGAACAAACTTTCCAAATGACCGGTGACCCTTGAAAATATCTTCAATGAAGAAGATCAAGTGAGAAAAGAAAAAGTAGGCATGTCTACAAGTGAAAAACATTTTGAAAGAGTTGAAATCTTCAAGGACAAACTCCCCAAGTTAGGAAAAGTATGTACTAAGGCTGAGAAGACTACCTTTGTTGAATTATGTAGGAAATTTTTAGATGTCTTTGCATGAGAATATGGTGACCTTAAGGGTTTTGACCCTAGTCCAGCTCAACACACCATTGAGTTAAATCCAAATGCAAAACCGGAAGACAAAAGCAAAGACCTATAAATCCTAAGGTTGAGGTTTTGATGAAGGAACTAATCAAATTGATTGAATCAAACATTATCTTCACCATTAAACACTCCTCATGGGTTGCTAATCTAGTGCCTGTGAGGAAGAAGAGTCGGGAAATCAGATTGTGTGTTGACTTTAGGGATTTAAATAGAGTGTCTTTGAAGGATCATCACCCCTACCTTCAATGGAACAAATACTTCAAATGGTTGCAAGGTCTGAATGCTTTTCACTTTTGGATGGGTATTCAGGATATAACCAAGTTTTGGCTAAGGAGGAGGATCAATATAAAACCGCCTTTACAACCAAATGGGGCACCTATGCTTACAAAAAGATGCCCTTTGGACTCTCTAATGCAGAAGTTACCTTTCAAAAATCAATGGACATGGCCTTCCAAGGTTTGATTAATAAGATGGTGTTAGTGTACCTTGATAATATCACTGTTTTTTCCAAAGATGCTAGTGATCACTTGGCTCATTTAATATTGATTTTTGAGAGGTGCAGGCAGTTTGGGATATCATTGTGTTGTCCCCGAAAATGTTAGCTCATTTTTGGGACAACATATGAACTATTCTGGTTCAACAGACCAAAATCTTCTCTTCCCTTTTCAAAAATTGTTCTGAGCATTGAAATTCTTCATTATTCAAGATTTTTCAGGGTTGAATCTACGGACTTTGCAGGTTCGTTTCTACGGACTCTGCAGATTCAAATCTACGGACTTTGCAGGAAAGAAACAAGCTCTCAACACTTAAGCGTTTTTCAAGGTTGGTTCAACGCTTCGGTTCAACTAAAAAAGTTCAAAGGTTCAACGTGGAAGGTTCAAAGGTTCAACGTGGATGGTTCAAAAGTTCAACGCGGTTTGGTTCAAAGCGTTTGGTTCAATCAGTTGGTTCAATCGGTCGGTTCAAAGGAGTACCCTAAAGCCCGAAAGACAAAATACCTTTGCGGAGGGCAGTAAGCAAAAGCGGCGGAACGTGCCACGTGTCCTGTTATAACTCAACGGAGCCCGCCAAGTGTCTGCATCCGCATTTCGATCTTATAAGTTTCAAAGCTTCTTTCAATAAGCTTCTCTCAGAAGTCCGCAGAAGCCGCCAAATGGCAACTGCGGAAGATTTTAATATGTTTTTGTGAATGCAGCGGAACATGCCACGTGTCCCTTGTAAAGCTCGGCAGAACCCGCCAAGTGTCAATGTCTGCAGTTTCTTCCTTTTGTTTCGTTATTGAGTAATGACTGTGGTGGGCCCCGGGTGAGTTGCTAAAGTAAGCGGAGCACGCCAAGTGTCATCGTCTGCGTGAATCCAAATGAGTCCCAAATGTTTCTATAGTGTTTCTAAAAACTCAGCAGAAGCTGCCAAGTGTTATCCGCCGAGACCCATTATGATTTGTTTCTAAGTCGAGCGGAAGTTGCCATGTGTCCCTGTAAAGCTCGGCTGAAACCGCCAAGTGTCAACATTTGCAGTTTCTTCCTTTTGTTTCGTTATTGAGTAAGGACTGTGGTGGGCCTCGGGTGAGTTGCTAAAGTAAGTGGAGCGTGCCAAGTGTCATCGTCCGTGTGAATCCAAATGAGTCTCAAATGTTTCTATAGTGTTTCTAAAAGCTCAGCGGAAGCCGCCACATGTCATCTTTCGCAGGACTCTCAAAAGGTATCTAAAGCTTCTATAAGTTAAGCAGAACATGCCACGTGTCCCGTTTTAACTTAGCGGAGCGTGACAAGTGTCTGCATCCGCGTTCCCCTTTTGAAGCTGCTCGGGCAAGAAGTATTGTGGGTCCCATTTTCCGCAAGTTGATAAAGTTTCAAAGTAGCGCACTGTGACAGATGTCAAAGGCAGAGCATTCCCAATACAAAGACAGCCTCAAGCAAAGAAAGAAGCAGCGACGGATGATTCCAAAGGCAGGTTCAAAGAAGTGATTGAACAGGGAAGCGATGAACGTTCACAAGTTCAATATGGTTCAAACAAAGTAGTGACCAATGACGTCCCCGCGGACGTCAAATTTAAGGTGATGGGATATCCGTTAAAATTCAAATATGGCACAGACCCTGTGAACAAATTCAGTGACCGGCCAAAGAGATAGCCCGAGAGCTCAGATTGCACAGAAAAGGACAAAATACAAGGAAAGGGGGAACGATGGAGAAAGATCAGAAATATCCGCGCATGGGGTATGTTTCTAGAAGGTGAAGCAGTCCACCAAGTAGACATCAGAGAGTGCAAATATTCAATGACGCGGCCTATTTTTCTGCATTCAGTAAAACGAATGAATAGCTGTGCACACATCAGGGAACACATCAGGCGGCCCATATTTAAGACCGACACTCGATTCCAGCATAGCCCATGGACAGAATTTAAAATTCATTGAAGGCATTGAATGCATCGTAGGCCATTTTTGTGAAACAAAGCGCCCAAGTCTTTCTTGGAGCACTATATATTGGACTCTCTCTTATTGTTTTAGAAGAGATCTCTCTCTGTTATCAGAAACAAAAATTCTGCCCAAATTGAAAGACATTACTGAGACTTTGAACTCAGATTGTTGATCATATTTCGTTATTTGAATAAGAAAACAAGTGACTTTTCAGACTTTGTGTTGGAATAGCTTGGTTGTTGGAGAAATTGTTCTTATGTGTGTTTCCTTAATAGGTTTTTTTGTCCATTTAATTGAATAAGCAGAATTAGTGAAAATAATTAGAAAGGTGTCCTGAAGCCAATTGTGGAGAGACTTTGTGCCCCCACAATTGCCTTTAGTGTGTTTTCTTTCTATTCCTATGTAAAGGATCTTGAGATGACTTTGTGCCCTCATTGTCCTGCGTATCTCACTCTTGGGCAGTTGAGGTGGAGACTTTGTGCTACATCTTAGTCTGCTGGTTACTACGCCTTTGGTTACCAGTTACTTGTCACTATCTGAAAGAACTCTTGTTGTTCCCTGCAAGATCACTTCTGAAAGAAGAGAAGTGCCTTTAGCGTTTTCACTAGGATTTTCTACTCTGTTTGTTAACATCATCTCTGAAAAAAGAGAGATGGATGGTTTATCCTACCCCTGAGTGTTATTTTCTGCTTATATATATAGTATATAGCTCTTGCATATTTATAAGGAACCTCTCCTTGATGAGAGGAGAGATTTGTCCCCTTTTGATGTAGTAAACCTGCACATTTGGCCGACCAATCTCCCTATGCTGTGGTTGAAGAGACCTATTTTGCTCATCAGTTAGCTGGTGACAAAATATTCACCCAACACATTGAATCCTAAATAATGTGTTTTTGCAGTCCATGAGGGCAAGCTACTTGGACATATTGTCTCAAAGGAAGGGTTGGCCATAGATCCTGAAAGAGTGAAATCTATCTTGGCCTTGTCTCTACCATTGCATAAGAAGGGAATGCAAAGTTTCCTTGGCAAAATAAACTTCATAAGAAGGTTTATACCTGGTTTTGCAAACCTTCTAAAACCTTTGACAGCCATGCTAAAGAAACATCAAACATTCAGTTGGATTAAAGAAGGGAGAAGTAGCTTTGAAGCTATAAAGCAAGGTATAGCATAAGCACCTACCTTGATGAACCCCAATTTCTCCAAGGACTTCTTTTGGTATGCTTTCTCTAATATTGATACCATATTTGCCATGTTAATGCAACAAAACAATGAAGGAGATGAACAACCCATTGCCTTCTTTAGTCAAGGGCTTGGAGACTATGAAGAGAGGTATATTTTTGTAGAAAAACAAGTCTGGGCAGTCATAAGAAGCTTGAAAAAGTTCAGACATATGGTCTCAAACAAGATAAACATCATGGTATCTCATCCAAGTGTCAAAGATTTCTTTCTCAATAAGGACTTGAATGAGAAGAGAGCAGGTTGGACTACTAAAGTGATGGAATGTGATATAGAAATTAAGATCACCAAACTAGTAAGAGGGAGAGTCCTATGTGAACATCTAGCATGGGACCTCCAAGGGAATAAAGAGGAAGCTTTGGTGCTACAAGATGAGCCCCAAGCAGTAGCACCTTCACATGCTAGAAGTTGGATACAAGACAAGACAAGGTTCTTGCAAATAGGTGAATGTCCAACCAACTTAGATAAGTCAAAGAGGAGATACTTTAGACCATAGTTCACATACTTGCAGTTGGTGAGTACTCACCCAGACAAAAAAAAGTTTACTTGGCGAATACTCGCCAAAAAAAATTGAAAAAAATAAAAATAAAAAAATTTCCAAGTACTCATGAGTACTCGACGAGTACTTGTCAAGGGCAAAAAAATGATTACTTAGAGGATTCCTGCGAGTTCAAGCAGCGGTTATTTGTTGCAGGTTTTTTTTGACAAGTACTCGAGTAATCGGCGAGTACTCACCGGTTATGCAATCTATGGTCTTTTAATATTAATTTTTTAGATTAATATATATAAATTATAAATGAATAACTTTAAATAATAATTCATAATTAATGATGTTTTAGCTTTAGGTTTTAATTTTTTAGATATTTAGGTTAATGGAATCTATTTAAAATTTAGTTTATTTATTATATATTTATTTTAATTAAATGTAGATATTTAATATTATAATTTTGTCATGTTTATTTATATGAAATGTGTTTATTTTTGAATGGTGAGTTGGTATATTTTAAAAAATAATTATATTTCTATTAGCTGAATTTAATCACGAATTTTATCTTAGATTTTTTAGTTTTGATTTTTTTCCGAATTTAATCTTCAATGAATTCGAACACGAATTCAAATGTGATGACTTAGGTTGAAGGTGCCTCCAATGGACTAGGTTGCAAAATTGTCCCATCAAGACGCAAGGAGTTACTAGGTTGAAACCTTGATGCCATGCTCACCTACATTAACTCACATGGCTAAAAGATGAGATTTTCTTTTAAAAGACTTCCCATAAAGTTGGTTAGGTTAGACTTCTTTGAGGTTGTTTCAGACATGATTACCTTATTCAACATAATTGCAGGGTCTCCAAATGCAAGAACATGTCACCCTTGGATGTTCAACTATATTTCAGTTATCCTTGCTTGAAGAAAAACAATAGAATGGATTGGAGTTATTAGTGAATGCTTGAATGAACCATTGACGAATGTGAGAGACGGAAAAGTTCTTTATGATTTCTTACCTTGTCTGCTTACTAGCCAAGAAAATAGCTCTTGCTGGACATAAGACAGGAGGTTGTTTAGCTGATGGTAAAGGTGTGTATGATCATTTTCTGCAATTGCTAAATAAAGACTCAAAGAAGCATTTCAAGAGAGTTATTGATGCATTTGTGTCCAGAGTAAGTTGTAGTCTTAAAGATGATTGCAGTTTTCACATTTATCGTAAAGCAAAAGAAGTTATTTTAGAATGGGCTGACTAGTTTATACAGTTTTCAACTTTCACAAACATTCGTGTATGTTGATTAAGGTCACCCTTGCATGCTGTCTAGGTGTGTCAATGATTTGGTTATCCTTACCGAGTATGTGAGGCAATTTGCTGAGAATCACCAATTTCTCTCTAACAAACACAAGAAAAGGGTTTGCTTCACTATTAGACTTGTTTTTTATCCTTGCAAAAGACATTGCTTAAGCCAATTCTTTTTCTATATAGATTACCAATACAAATTTGAAACTATATGAATCTCGCACTTATTTTGACAGGCGTGGTAAAATGGAGTCTAGTCTTGGCAAGCCCTATGCACACGTCCATTCTCAGGAAGATTATTGGGTAAATTGTAATAACCTGGTAGAGGTTGAAAGAAGAGAGATAAGTTGAACAACTGGAAGAAGTGTCATGTATGATGTTTTTAAAGTGCTTGCTGAGTTGGTTGATGATAATGAATAAATTGTTGAATCACCTACATTCTTGATGGAGCATTTATTGATTGCCCCTCTCAAACAAGGATTATTCTGGGAGAAGTATCACTTCAATTGAAGACATTTCTAGAATTGCTTTGAAGAGGACTGAAAAGTGGTTGAAGAATAAGATAAGAGAACATGGGCTGAAGATCCAAAAGCCATACACATTCTAAAGGATAGACAACCACTAATCACAATGTTCGAAGCAATTCTTCTTCACAAAATATTTCCTATTTAGTACATTTGTGGTGGATCAGGTGGTGGTTATGGTGATGGTTTTAGAAAGAGGATGGTAATTGGTTCCCAATGTAGCAACGACTTAGGAAAAAGAATCAAACTGATTCCACCAAAGGCTCCTAATAGGAAAGAACCAAAAAAGGATAATCTTTGTTTGTCCCCTGGTGCTTTTGATGTGTGATTTCTTGGGTGATGGTGGTAAGAAAAAAATTATTGAAAATGCTACAACGATTAGCTCTCAGATAAGACTACTCTCTGAGAAATGTAATCTCTAAAATTGATCATTTGCAAATGCCAAATGTTGATCCTACTGTTTTTCCCTTTGTCTGTGATATCTACACTTAGCTTACTCCAAATGTCAACTTTCCTGGTGGCCAAGATGTCTATTGTTCTTCCTATCCTAACCTCCCAATTGGGAGACAAACCTGGCAATACCCTTGTTGACAACGTAGCATCAATTATGATGTCCAATTTAGTTGAGAAAATTTTGAATAAAGGGACGAAATGTTGGGAAAGCAGTGGTCCCAAATGTCTATGTAGTTTCTACATACATGAAGAGGAGGACTTGTTAGAATGCCAAGGCAAAAATATATTTTAAGATTTATGATTTGGGGCAAACTCACATTGCGATTGACATTTCAAACGTTGTGAAAAGCAAGGAGGATATGGAAGTTGTTGATTATTATTTACAGGGCATTCTTGTGCCAAAACCCTATCGTGTTGGGGTTATGAGTTAACTTATGTTAGATTAGCAAAACACCATGAGGCAAATCAAGAAGGATGGAGTATCAAAGTTAATTTGAAGGATCAAGTGGATGGTCCCAGCTAATATATTGATTATTTGGCCCCTATTGTGGGGCACATTATTGTCATATTGTGTCACCCATAAAAATTAGTGTTTCTCCTGGTTAATCATCATTTGCTGAAATCCTCTTGTACATCAAACCAGTCTTGATTTATTCCAAGCAGGACAAGAAGATATTGCAAGTGATCTCCAAAGATGTGTGGGACAGCCGGGAGAATGCTGCCCATTTCCACATAGCTGCAATTGTGCTTGACGAAGAAGAAGAAAGAGCAAATCTTTCCAATCGAGCAACAACCCTTATTGCTTGCCGATGACAACTTGGTCAATTGGTGATTCGTGTTGTTAGAGGAGCTCTTTGTGGAGTTCAAGTAGCAAGATAATATACTCATCGTGAATAAAGAACAAAATGTTCTTCTACCCTGGCTGAAAGAAGATTGATATTATCCAATCGTGTTAGCGGTGATTCTGATCCATTCTTTGAATTCCAACAAGAATCCAATTTTAAATCCAGCTCTGAGAAAAGAAAGAAGAACAAGAGATCATTTAGTGTAACTCCAAGCCCTAGAAAAGCGACCAAAGAGCCCAAAGCAAGAACTAGTCTCAGTCAGGCTTTAGTTATTTCTGGAACTCATTTCCATAAAGTTTGAAGTTTTTTTTTAAGATGGTGGCACTGCGCCCGTTCCTTGGGGTAACCACATTGATTCTCTCTCATAGGGACGAGTTACCAAAAGGTTCAAGAAAGAACTTTCCTAGGAATAAGATGGGAAATGTGTATCATCAAATCAAGTGATCACATCTTATTCCTTGTGTGCAATCCAAAACAAGCCATAATAGAGGCGTTTTGACACTGGAAGTTGGGGAAGTTTGGTGAGGTTTCTGAAAAATCCAAGGACAAATTTGATATGGGTTTTCTGAGTAGATGGATGATGAATACTGTAACAAGCAGTAGAGCTTCAAAGTGTAGGCTAACTATATGTCAAAATGCCTCTCTTGTGGTTTGCTGCATTTTCAATTTGGAAAGGATTGGAAAGAGTGCATTTTGACACTGGAAGTTTGGCGAGGATTCTGAAAAGTCCAAGGACAAATTTGATATGTTTTTTCTGAGTAGATGGATGATGAATACTGTAATGAGCAATAGAGGTTCAAAGTTTAGGCTAACTATATGTCAAAATGCCTCTTTTGTGGTTTGCTGCATTTTCACTTTTGAAAGGATTGGAAAGAGTTGTGGGTTGTATTGATGTTTTTATGCATGTAGAACATAAAAATATCACATTAGAATAATTGAAAGGTTGTAACAGATTTTGAATCTTCATTTAATGTTGTTAAAATCTTCATTTAATGTTGTAATAACAACTAAATTTACCATGACTATTCATTGTTTTTGTATGGTGAATCTGCTGTTTAAGAGCTGTGTTAGAGGCTTCGTAAGTCTGTAAATTTTTTGTTGCGAGTAAGATTTGATCCAGCTGTAAGGTAAGGTGATCCTTAATTGGAGACTCTGTACCTTGACTCCACCATTTGGTATCAAAGCTGGTTGGTGTGTGAATTGGCTATGTAGGTTTCCAACCAAGGAGATTGTAGCAGTAGAGGTTCTGATTGCCCAAGCGGGTTAATATACCGCCCTGAAGAATGGAGGGTAGGGATGGAGTAGTAGCTGCCAGCATGACATAAAGGTTCAATGAGGTTGTAGCTTTGCTGAGAAACATGCATACAAGGTTGGAGGTTGTTGAAGACGACAAAAGAAAAGGTTTTATACCAAGAGGTGTGAGTGATGCTGAGGAAGAGCTAAGAGCAGAGGGAGAATAACAAGAGCAAGAAAATGAAGATCATTTAGAGCAGGGGAAGCTAGGCTTTTAGAGCCATATCAAGAATTGGAAGAGGCACAAAGATGGAAGTTCCAAGCTTTTTAGGAAATCTGCATCTTGAGGAATTGATAGATGGGCTAACAGAGACAAGGAGTATTTTGAAATTGATGATATTAGTGATCCAAATAGGGCGAAGGCCTCTCAGATCAAGCTGAAAGATCCCACATCCTTGTGGTGGAAGGAATTTCTAGTTGAGAGAAATAGAAGAGGCAAAGAAATGATCACTTGATGAGACATAATGGTTGCCAAATTGAAGGGAAAATTCATACCAGCTAATTAATAATTTGATTTGTTGAATAACTTGCAGAATTTAAGACAAAGGGAGCTCAATGTCAAGGATTACATCATTACATTGAGTAGTTCTATAAAATAACCATTGGGTCTGGTCATAACAAAGTAGGCCAAGAAAATGTGGCTAGATACATCAATGGACTGAGGATGAACATCCAAGTTGAGCTGAACATGGTAAGATTGCATACTTTGGAAGAAGCTTATCACTTAGGAGAAGTTGTCTAGAAGACAATGAGGTACAACAAGAGGTAATGTAAGGTTTGCTAGGGGAAGAGGATAGCGTAGCACTAGAAGTGGACAAAATTGGTACAGGGGAGAAGCTAGAATTTCTTAGAATCAAGAGTCAGGCACAGAGGAAGACCTTATCTTGCAAGAGGAAGAGGAAAATTTGGTATAGGAAGGGGAAGAGCTTTTCTTGGTACATGTTTTAGATGTGGTCAAGTTGGTCGTAGAGTCTATAAGCATAGAATGATGGCAAGAGGAGGAATGAGGCCAATACAATCAATTGCATATCCTAAACACATTGAAAAACCAAAGCATGGATAGGCTCTCATGATGAAGAGACCAATGTTTAAACCAACAAAGGAGGACAATGAGCCATTACAAAGGAAGATTCTCTCTTCATGACTACCTACAAATCAATAGACAAGTGCTGCAAAGTTATCTTTGATGGTCGTAGTATGGACAATCTAGTGTCCAAAGAGATGGTAGTCAAGTTGGGTTTGATTAGGGTGACACCCAAATCCTTGTAAGGTGTCATGGCATCAAAAAAGGTCCTCATCTACCTGTAGATGAACAATCTTTAGCTAGTTTTCAGGTTGGTTCATATAAGGATGAAGTTTGGTGTGATGTTATGCCAATGGATGTGTCATGCTTTATTGGGTAGACCTTGGCAATGGAATTGTTAGCATTGTCGATGGATGTGTCATGTGTGATGTTATGCTGATGGATGTGTGCCATTCTTTTTTGGTAGATCTTACTGAAGAAGGTAACCAAACAACCAATGTTAGCATTTCTGGACTTTAACAAGGTGTTCAAGTTGATTGTGATGCTAGTGGGACAACAATAGGGGTTGTTTTGAGTCAAGAGGGCAGGCCCATTGCATACTTCAATGAGAAGTTGAATGATGCAAAATGAAATTATTCCATGTATGATCAAGAGTTCTACACCATAATATAAGCATTGAAGAAAGGGAGACATTACTTGCTAGCCAAGGAATTTGATTGTACATGGATCATCCAACATTTTACTTTTTTAACAGCCAAGGGAAATACAATCAAAGACACATGAAATGGGTTAAGTTTCTTCAAAGCTACTCATTTGTACTGAAGCATTGAAGTGGGAGATCCAACAGAGTTGCTGATGCATTGAGCAGGAGTCTTTTGTTGATGAAGATGTAGATGGAAGTAGTAGGATTTGATTCCTTGAAGGCATTTTTCAAGGAGGATCCAAAATTTAGTGAAGCACATGCGTCATGCAAGAATCCAATCAACAAGGATAGACCACCATGGCTGAACTATTTTCTTCAGGACTGCTTGTTGTGAAAAGGACATCAACTATGCATACTCAGTGATCAATGAGAAGTAACTCGGTCAAAGAAGAACATTGTGGTGGTTTAGCAAGACACTTTGGCATGGACAAGACATTAGCAGAGTTGAATGAGAGGTACTATTGGCCAAAGATGGCTATGAATGCGAGAAAATTTGTGCAAGGTTGCAGGATATTTTAGTATGCCAAGGGTTCGAATCAAAACGAGGGATTGTACAAACCATTGGCTATATAGGAGAGACCTTGAAAAGACATAAGTATGGACTTTGTATTGGGATTACCTCCGCACTCTAAAGGGTAATAACTCAATTTTTGTCATTGTGGACAATTCTTGAAGATGACCCATGTCATTGCATTTAAGAAAACTAATAATGCTACCAATATGTCAAACTTGTTTTTCTGGGAAGCGGTAAGATTGCATGGGTTATTGAAGAGCATGGTATTCGATAGAGATACAAGGTTTGTTGGCCATTTGTAGGGGACATTACTATGGAAGTTAGGACCTAAATTGCAATTTAACTCAACATATCATCCACAAACATATGGTCAAACTGAAGTTGTGAACCGAAGACTTTGAAACTTGTTGAGATGCCTAGTGGGAAACAAGCCGAGCCAATGGGATTTGGTCTTATCTAAAACTAAATTTGCATATAACATTTATGTGAACAAAATTACAACAAAGACACCTTTCCAAATCGTGTGTGGGCACAATTCTAGAGATGTCACAAAGTTGAGACACATGGCAGATTTGAACATGAAGAGTGTGGAAGTAGATATTTGAAAATATCCCTTTCAGGATAAAATACTGAATTCTGATTATTTTTATAATTTATTGCACATCCATTCAAATCTGTAATTTTATACAAACAACTGATAAAATAATGTAAATGGAGTTTTTTATAATGAAATTTCATACAAACAATTAAATCCCTTATGCAATGTTTGACGGTACAAATAACAAAATAAGGTAAAAGATTGAATATTTCTTGCATACACCAAACCCTAACCTAGGAAAACCCACAATTTATCCTGCAACTGGCCTTTTTGTTATTGTACGCTGCACATGGGACACCAGTAATCAGAAGTAATGAATCTACAACAAACAATTGCCCAAACTACTGTAAAGGGTCTATTGTGGTCAGCACTGTTGCCAACTATGGCGATATGTCCTTGGAGGTCCACAATCTGCGCTTCAATTGCCCTAGAACAACAATTTAAGGCTTAAGTTGTACGACCCCCTTCTTGAGAGGTATGACATCAATACAAAATAATTCTGGGTTGTACGACAACAATTAAAGGTCTGATCTATCGATTAAACCCCTGTTTTGTGCAACAATCAGACTTCACATGAATTCTAGAAATTAATCACAACTTTTAGTTGGTTGAATTTTGTAATAGTTTGTTTTTATGTGCAATATCAACTCCTGAATGGAGCCACCTCTGAATGTTGGAGGGTTTTCGTTCTCAAATCAGATAACAATAGAGGGTTTCCATCCTCAAAAATAGAAGTTGAAAGAATTCTCAATTCAATCATGAAAAAGTGAATAATGAATAATCGATAAATCTTCTTTTTGCCACACTTGTCCTTTTATTAATTTCACTTTTCAAATTTCACCTTAACCTTGAAAGCTATTATTATCTTCTTGGCCTATTAATAAATATTTACTTTTGGCCATGTAATTAATATAGCTTTTTGGCCCCTTTTAATAATAATACATCCAAGTGTCATTTTTCCATGTTATAACACAAAGTAACTTTAGACAACTTAAATGAATTATTATTAAATTATTTCCCTCATTAATTCCCTTTAGCCTACGGGAAATAAAAGATAGGCTTCGGGTCCTTTGATTTATTTAACTCAAAAAAAGGGACATTACAATATTTTGCAATACACATGCAAGAGATGCATAAACATGTGAAGGACCAACTGATGCATAGCACAGAAAAGTACAAGGAGCATGCTGATCATAAGCCAAGGGAAAAGGATTTTCAAGTGTTTGAGTTGGTTTTAGCGCATTTGGGGAAAGGTTTTTGGCAAGGGACCTCTAACAAACTCAAATGGAAGATCAAAACATGCAAAATTTTAAAAAGATTTTCAGAAAATGTTTATGAGATTGAGTTGCTTGAAGGCATGGATTTTTCCTTACTATTTAATGTGGAAGCCCTATATAATTTCCATGAAGTACACCCTGTTGATGACATTGATGAAGAAGATTTCAGATTCCAGATTAGAGGAAGCAACTGAGAAAGAGAGAAGAAATATAATCCATTCTTGATTCTAGAGTTGTTAAAAAGAGGAGGAAAGGATTATATTGAACATTTGGTCAAGTGGATGAACATGGAAGAATTGATGCATAGTACTGAAAAGTACAAGGAGCATGCTGATCATAAGTGGAGAGAAAAAGATTAACAAGTGATTGAATTGGTACTAGCGCATTTGGGGAGACAAAGGTTTTCGAAAGGGACTTGTAAAAAACCCAAATGAAAGATGATCAGAATATGCAAAATTTTGAAAAGATCTTCAAAAAATGCTTATGAGATTGAGTTGCCTAAAGGCATGGACATTCCCCCAATCTTTAATGTGGCAGACTTGTATACTTTCCATGAAGTACAACCTATTGATGATGTTGATGAATCAAATTCTTAGATTCTTGATTGGAGGTAGCAAGTACCTGAGAAGGAGAGAGAAGAAATGGAAACCATTCTTGATTCTAGAGTTGTCAAAAAGACGAGGCAAGGATTATATTGAATATTTGGTCAAGTAGTAGAACATGGTTGTGAAAGATTCAACGTGGTTGAAGTCGACTGAGGTTGGTAGTTTCACACCTCAGACGAGTTCAATCCAACTTTGTGAGTAGTAGCTTACCTTCTCATCTACTTTGGGTGTCTAATGTAAGAGCATCCTTGGTACCATAATACTGTTTGGTATGACCCAAAAAACATTGCTAATCAGTCAATAAGTGGTGATCTTCATATGGTGTTTGAAATTTGTCTTTGACTTCGACAAAGTTACCATGTTAGGAATATGTTCTATCATCAGGTTGGGGTGTCAACAACATCATACCACCATGATTAGTGCTTTGTGAGGTTATAGGGGTAGTAATAGTTCTGAAGGGCATCAAAAGCAAGGTTGTCCTTTCAAGGCTTATGGTGACCAAGTAAAAGATATGGAGTTTCAGAGCTCACCCACGGAAATTGAACATATTGTCATGATGGTTTTCCACGAAGATGATGTAATGATGCTCAAACTACGTGTTTAGGCCCCACAGACGCAAAATGAATAATTTTTCCGTTGTAGGCATGATGAGGCATGGTGAACATTGGGAATTTCCAGGAACATCCAAGATAAACTAAGGGCATATTTAGTGTGGGTTTTTGACCTTGATGGTATGTGCATCTTCAAACTCCATAATCACATTGCTAAATGAAGAAAAGTCGCATTTGTCTATTCTAAGCTGGAGCAGCATGCTCATTGGAAGCTTTGAGAATGTTTTAGAAAGATTGATAAGGCTCTCTAAGGCTGTTATGATTCCCATAATGTGATCTATGCATAAAATTTTGAAAAGACAACTTCTACGAGTTAAAAATGTTTTTTGAGCTCTTGTTGGGCATTTGTTTTGAGGAGTTGAAGCATGAAATGAAATAAAAAAACATGGCAGATGCAGTTAGCAAGAATCCACAGCTCTGTGGGAAGGGAAAGCCATCCAAAAACACACAAGAAGAGGGAAATGCAGGCTGTTGTAAACAAAGACATTTTTCTTGATTGTTGGGGAAAAAGACTTTTTATGTAGCAGCATGCTCATTGGAAGCTTTGGGAATGTTTTAGAAAGATAAAAAGGTTCTCTAGGGATGTTATCATTCCCATAATGTGACTCATGCTTAAAAACTTAAAAAGAAACAACTCCTATGAGTTAAAAATGATTTTATTCTCTTCTTGGACATTTGTTTTGAGGAGTTGAAGCATGAAATGATCAAAATCATGGCAAAGTCGTTAGAAAGAATTGACAGCTCTGTGGGAAGGGAAGGCCATCCAGAAATGCATAAGAATAGGGTAACTCAAGCTGTTGTTAAAAAAATCATTTTTTCTTGATGATTAGGGGGAAAAGATGTACTTTTGGAAGGAGGAAAAATCAAAACTAGAAAAGGAAAGAACGAGGAAAAGGTGATGGAAAACGTCATTGGGGGACCCAACAATACCTAACAATATTTTTTCTTGTGACAAAGACCAAAACACGGGAGAAACCAATGAGAGTAGAGGGGAAAAACTGCTTTTGAGGAAGGGGGTGTGAAAGTTGGAAGAGTTGGGAGGGTCTCAAATTGAATGGAAGATATCAATAGGAAGGTGTGGATCTGAAGAACTTGTAAGGATCATCAAACCGAGTGATCACCTCTTATTTCTTATGTGCAATAAAAATTAAGCCAAAAAAAGAGGCATTTTGACACCATGCAAGTTGGGGAGCTTGGTGAGGTTTCTGAAAATTTGAAGAAATACTTGATATGGATTTTTTGAGTAGATGGAAGATCAATAAGGTTCCTGGAATGCATTCTTTCCTATAACACATAATAGAGTTTCAAAGTTTTTGCTAATTGTTTGTCATGCTATTTGTTACATTTTCACTTTGAAAAGGATTGGAAAAATTTGTTGTGTGTTGTATTGATATTCTTATGCTTTTAGAACATTAGAGAATCATGTTAGAATAATTTGAAGGTTTTAATAGATTTTGAATCTTCATTTAATAGTGTAATTAACGCTTGAATTGACTATGACTACTCATTGTTTTGGTATGGTGAATGTGTTGTTTTAATAACAATGTTAGAGGCTTCATAAGCCTGTGAATGTGTCATTGTGAGCAAGATTTGATCTAGTTGTAAGGTTAAGGTGATCCTTAATTGGAGGCTATACCTTGACTGCACCAAATTGATGCTGAAATTCTAATTTCTCTTGAGATTCTGGCTTTGCAACTTGTTCGTGCAATTGAAGATGTAGAGTTCAAAAAACTACTTGAGAAGAGAATCATATATCTTACTAATTTGGAGGAAGAATTTCTTCAAGTTGTTGATCTCATTGTTGCGCATCAAGAGAAATTAAAGATCTTCAATCACAAAGGAAGGCAACGAGATTTCCAAATTGGTGGTTTAGTCCCCCCGTGGGATAAAGGAAGGGAACCAAAAGCAATCGTTCTAAGTTTGATTCTCTATGGCTAGGTTCTTTTAAGATTCATCACGTATGTAGTGGCAACTCATGTTATATGGCTTAAAAAGATGTTACACAATGCGCATCTTCCATTGCTCTATAACGGGAAAATCCTTGAAGCTTTTCAATTAGGAATGGAAGGTTGTTCTCCTACCATTGTATATATAGGTTATTTAGGAGTTTTTGTCGTGTGTTTTCATTTATGTTGTCTTTTCCTTCTTTCTTTGTAGTTTTTGTTGTGCAGGTTAAAATTCTTTATTCATCTTGTTGACTTCATTTCCCAATGGATTGACTTTGGTCTACATCCTCTTGAGTTTTTGAGGTTCATCTTCTGTCTCTTGCTGTCCACATCCCTAGTCAGAGCCAATTGTTGCATCAAATTTTATTTATCGATAATTTTGATACCTAATATAATTTTTTCGAGTGTATTTGGATTGTTTTAGTCAATTTTGGATATGATGGGTCCATAGTGATATGATTGCCTCAAATTTTAACTACCATGTTTTTATTTGCGGAAACACAAATTTTCTCTAAAATTGTGTTTAATTATACTTATTAGACATTTGTGGTTTTTGTGTACCTCATGTGGTCAATCATCCTCAATTTTTCCCATGTCAAATTCAACATATAAATTTTTGTAAGTCATATTATATTGTTAGGAAAATTGGGCTCTATTGCACCTTGAGTGCCTTCAAATTGGCCACTGTTTCCCTATGCTTCTGTTGAACAAGATAAGAAATATAGGTGCCAAATTGATCGGGCCTATTGAGACTTCATGTTCCTTGTGTACCTTCGTCGAGTCCCCCACTTTTTGATTCATCCGATTATGAGGAACAAAGTTGACCTAAGGCATGTGTTCATCTAGGCTTTTCGAAATTTTGTGCCCGTCTCGTACCTCCTTAATTGCTACAGATCCCTGATTGTTTCGATTTTCTTTGGAAAAATAGCTACGTAAATATACCTTGTCAGGCTAGTCTCACCTTTATGTTCCTCATGCATGTCTATGTGGTCTTCCATTTCTCAAATTCTCTGATTCCCTCACCTAAAATTGACCAAGTCTTGGAGCCTTGTCGGGCTCCTTGAATTATTGTGTTCCACATGTTTAACCACTTAGGCTTCCCTTTTCGGATTCCCTAATTATCTTTCATCATAAATGGTGAATTTATGGCATTGCATCGGACTCGTCGGACCCCTTTCGTTTTCATGACAATTCACAATATCCTTCCACACCCGATTCTTTCGACCACCTTTTTGGGTGTTTTTTTTCGATGTTGCATTTATTACTTAACCACTTGCATTAGTGTTATCTCTATCTCCTATCGGTGGTTAAAGTAGTTGTTCATGCCTTGTCATTTTCACTATTTAAAACCCTCACACCTTCACTTTATTCTCAGAACTCATCTTGCCATTTTGTTCTCGTCTTCTATCAATTGAACACTACTATTGCTGTCCTTGTTCTTACAAGAAATTAAGTTTTTGCAGGAAATTAATGAAGTACAAGTATCAAGGCTAGGAGAAGAAGAGGTCAATCAACTTAGATGTTGATGAAATCTCAAATACGATATTAGGGTAAGTAGACCTTGAAGAATTGTGAGGCAGATTAGCATAACAAGAAGCAACTCTTATTCTAAGCTAAAGGATTCTACTTTGGTTGAAGACGTTGCTTTTCCCATTGTTGTGAAGAGGCGTGAACCGATCCTTGTTGTGGCTGATCATTTAAATCCAAAGACAAGAAAATCATTTCCAAGATTGGTGAAGTCTTTGCTAAGTTGGATACCGATTCACATGAGTTGTGGTTAAAGGTGCCTCCAATGGACCAAGTTGTAAAATTGTCTCTTCAAGACACAAGGAGTTATTGCGATGGAAAATTGATGCCATGCTCACCTACAATGTGGTTAAAAGATAAGAGGAAAAGGATTTAAAAAATTTCCAAGAAGTTGGCTAGGTCAAACTTCTTTGAGGTTGTTTTAGACATGATTATCTTATTCAACAAAATTGTAGGGTCTCTAGATGCAAGAATATTTCACGCTTGGATGTTCAGCCATATTTCCATCATCTTTGCTGCAAGTCAAACAATACGATGGGCATGGGTTATTAGTGAATGCTTGCACAATTGATGAATGTGATCACTAGGCAAGGAAATAGCCCTGTTTGGAATTGAGTCCGAAGGTTGTTTATTTGATGGAAAGGCTATGTATGATTGCAAAATAAAGAACCGAAGAACCATTTCAAGAAAGTTAATGATGCATTTGTGTGCTTGAAGTTGGTTGGAGTGTTTGCATTTCTCTTGAAGCAAAAGAAGTTTTTTTAGAATGGGTTGACTAGTTTATACAGTTTCCAACTTTCGCATGCATTCATGTATGTGGATTCAAAGCTGGTCCTTTCATGCTACTGAGGTATGCTGATAATTTCGTTAACCTTAATAGGTATGCTGGACAACTTGTTGAAGTTCAGCACTTTCTCTTTGACAAGCAAAAGAATAGGGTTCACTTCCTTGTTAGAATTGGTTTTTATTTTTCTAAGATATTGCCTGTGCCAAAAATCATTTTGTAGAGATTGCCAATATACATTCGAAACTATATGAATCTCGTGCTGCTTTTGACTAGCATGGTAAAATGGAGTCTATTCTTGGCAATCCCTAAGAACATGACATCATGCTCTCTGGTTTGAGGGGAGATTCCCTTTATTGAAAACATTGGGGAGCCTATTCTTGGCAAACCCTATGAACATGTCTTCAACAATATGCAAGACAAAGTCCCTCCTCATCCACCAGGAGTACCACATTGAGAAACATTTTGTGAAGAAGATTTGCTTTGAATATTGTGGTTGGCGATTCTCTGTCCTTTGGAATCAGTATGGCTTCTGGGTCCTAAAGCCCTGGAAGCCATCTTCCCATGTTCTCTTATCTTAATCTTCGGCCACTTTTTAGTCCTCAAAATGGATCTAGAAATATATTCAATTGAAGTGACACTCTTCTTAGAATAATCATTGTTTGAGGGACTTTGTCCTGCATATTGTCGTCAAAATTCCCAACTTTGACCTACAACAAAATATTTTGCCAACAACACTAGTCCTTGTATTGGTTCGGCTCCCTTTGCTCCCTAGTGAATACGTGCAAGAAGCTCTTCAAAAAATTGGTAATGCTATTGGTAAATATATTGCTGCCTCAAATTTCACTCGTAATCCCCAAGTCCTTAACTATCCTTGCATTTGTATTAATCTTGATCTGGATAAACCATTCCCTGACCGCCTAATTATTAACATGGGAGGAAGAGAATGGAGACAAACCGTTGACTATGAGAGCATCCCTTTCAGATGCCATCCATGTCATGAGCATGTGCACCTTGCAAATATATGCCCAACATAGGATCACATAGAACATAGCAAGACTATTATTGAAGCAACACAAGTACAACAACAAAAGGATTATCAGAAACCCTCATAAAATAAGCACCAAAAAAGTACAAAACAACAAAAGTTTATTTAAGGGGATGGCTTCAGAAAAAACACAACAAATCCAACATCCAAATACATTTGTAGTCTTGGTAGGGAATTAGATGGAGAATTTGAAATTAAAACAAAGCGCAATAGTCCTCGCTCTTGGATTAGATGCATGCCTACAAGATACACCACAAAAGATAAGATCAAAGGTTAATCAAAACCCCTAATTGCTTTTGCTGCAAAGGCCAACTTTGCTAAATCACAGCTTATATACGAGAAGGTAAAAGACTTCACGTAGTCTCAAGGGGATCTCATCCCAAAAAAATACAAAAATGGGATCCCAACAGTTTAACCAATTTCGAGAAAAAATGGAAGGCAACAACAAATGAAATCATAGAGGACAATATCATGGCTAGTCCTGAATAAGTGCTATGCCCTTAGCCTATTGTGTGTATTGGGATATGTGTGGCCAAGTTGTGGCTAGCATAACCTTTAATAAAGTCATATGATCATCTTTTTAGCTTAGTATTGGTGGTAGGGTCGGCTTAGGATGTTTCCATAGCATATTTAGGGTGTACAAAAGAGGTAGTGGTTAGTATTTCATCATCATCTTGCTAATTTTGTTCTAATTGTAAGTTTTGGAGGTTGCCCCCCCAAAGTGGCTCATCATTTATTCATATATGCTGCTCTATTTCAGTCATATTGCGATCTATTGTTGTGATTCTACTTTATTCAGGAAGTAATTTTTATGACAAGTGGTATCAGAGCTTCAATTTGGGCAAAAGTGTGGGCAAAACGCTAATTTTGGAGTATTGCCTATATCTCGCAAACCCTTGAAATTTTTTCTACAATTTTTTTTTACTAAAATTGGATAATCATTTAATGATGCTACAATAAAAAAAGGGTTTGGTGATCATTTTTGAGTGAATTATTGCGATTTTAAGGTTTTTCATAAATTCTCTCTACAAGATGCCATTTTAAGATTTTTTTTTGATTTCTTTACATTTTTAGAAAACTTGCAAAAATCCAGTGGGGGTTTGTTCATTGAAGTTTCGGTTGAGGCCAACCTAAGTCCGAAATTGTTTGGTAAAAGTTCGATTAGAAGAGAAAATCAAAATTTGCATTGTCAAGCCTCAGCATGATAGGGCTGCAAACAAGATGTCGTGGAAATAATTCATTTACACCAGGGCAAACTTATAACAAAGAGGAGATATAGTTGGAGTTCGGATCAAGTGGGACTTCTAATATGTCTTCTTCGCTGGACGATAAAGTGTGCGATTTGAATGGTAGTATGTGCAATATAGAGTCTGAAATACATAATATGTGCAAGGGAATAAAGCGAGATATGGAGAATATGTTGATGGAATGCAAGGAAATGTGGAGAATGTGTGCGACGAAAGGAGAATTGGCCTCTCTCGTGACTTCTGTCAAGATGTGTTAGTTTCACAACTGACTAAAGGTGGATCTAAGGGGCAACCTAGTCTTGTTCCAAATATTGAGTAGCCTCATTCCATGGATAACACTAATTCCGAGCCTTGGAGCTTGCTACCACAAGTGGACATGCATAAGTTCGATGGAAAGGATCTGCTCAATTGGATCAACCAAATAGAGATTATTTTTATCTACATTAGATTCTATGTGGACAGAAGGTTATCATGGCATCCTTATATCTGGAATCTGAACAATTCATTTGGTATTGATGGTTGTGTGCTCAAAAGAGAAAGAAAGCTCTTGGTGTCACCTAGTTAGTTTTTACTGAGAAGTTGCAAACGCACTGTAGAAGTAGTGTGATGGAGAATTACTTCTATCAGTTGGCAAAGTTGCAGCAGATAGGGTTATTCAGGTATTATATTCATCAATTTTATAACCTATGTTTGTGCGTGGAGAGAATTATAGATGGGACCTTGAATGACCTATTTCTTGGTGGCCTCAAGGACCACATTCATCATTAGGTAGGCATGTTTATTCCACTTAATGTAAAACCGAGTCACTGGTGTAAAACATTGTTTGGAAACATTTTCCAAAAAATAACAGTAAACAAGCAAAAACTTAAGTGGGTCCCAAAACAGATTTGTGAAGAAGGATTCAACCAAGTTTTGTCAACTCAAATGCAAGCTGTCATTAATAGCCTAAGCATTTTACAGCAGTAGGAGGAACAATACTGGGGGAAATGTCTAAGCGAACAGTGGGTCAAATATGGTGACTCAAATATGAAATCCCTCCACAAATCAGTCCAATACTTGGAATTTTCAATTCTGTACATGAATAAAAAAATAAGATGGTTCCTTCATCATGCATCATAAGGACATTTTGAGCCATGCTACAACTCATATTTAACTTCTTACATAGGATGTAAACAGTTTGCAGAACACTCAAGCTTCGAACACTTTCATTCAGCAGATCTCATAACTGATCAACAATAAGAACAGGCATCTTGTAGAGCCAATTATGGAAGAGAAATTATAATCTATTATTTTCTCTTTTCAGCTTGGTAAAGTACGTGGCCAAGATGGTTTTCCAGATTTGTTTTATCAATGTTTTTGGGATATCATAAAATTTGACCAGCTGGTTCTTGTGGAAGAATTACAGGGAAATAAGGTTATGCTTAGAAATTTAAATGCTGGAAATCTTGCCCTCATTCCAAAAAAGTCCATTGTTGATTATTTGAATCACTAAATACCAGTGTTGCACAGAGACACATCCCCTACCTCTTGAGACGCGTCTCTTTGTACTCCCTAACCCTCGTACCTGTCTTCCTGTACCCCTATGCCTTCGTCAGTAGTGCTATATTTTTTGGTTTTTTATTATTTTCATATGATAATAAACATATATAGTTATAATATTAATATATTTAAATTATATATATATATATATATAGTTGTCTCCCCATACCCCCGTTTCCTATTTTTTAAAAAAAGGCGTACCCGTACTCATCTCGTACCCATCCCCTGGCAACTATGCTAAATACCCATGTTTTGATCAGAAATTTGATCATGTTTATCATCCAAAGCAATTGGTAAAACTAGTTGTCAAATATGAGTAATTTGCAAAACGCTGAGACCTAGAAAATGCTAGTTTTTGTTGTACGGGCCAAAACAACATATATTTGGCATCAATAGTAATTTTTGATTACATATTTGAGTATCTCTTGAAAAATTTCTATTGTACGGGCTAAAACAACATATATTTAGCATCAAAAATAATTTCTAATAACATATTTGAGTTTCTCTCGAAAAATTGGATAAGTTAAAAAGATGACATGTCGTTTTGAGTTCGTATGTAAAAGCTATGGCCTTCAAAAGTTGTCAGACTTTCTTTCTAGTTGATCTCGAGAGGTACTAATGACCTCCAGAGCTACAACCGATGACCTCCATAGCTGCGACTATTCATCTTTCGAGCCTGATTGTTGACCTTTGGAGCTATGTGTGTTGGACCATTTTTGACTTTTGGTTTCACTTTGGCAGTTCAGTTGAGTTCTTGGCAGTTTATAAGGCTGGGAAATGACAAATATATGTCTTGGAAAGGCAAAAAAAATTAGGAAAGACGCACAGAAAGATGAAAGGACAAAGCGTTTTAGTTTTAGTTTCCGACTCTTGGACTTCTTGTATGAGTCTGAAAGGTATTTTTGTGTATAAATATGAGCCTATAGAGCTCATTCAAAGGAGACAATCAATAGAGATCAGAATACAATAGCAAGCACAGTGAGATGGTTGGAAGATGGATTCACATTGCTTATTTGTGAGTTTGAGTCCTTGTTCTTATTTTCTCATTGATGCTTAGTTGTACGTGACTGAGTTGATGACTACATAGTTGAGATAGCCAAGTTCAGTAGCTTTTCGTTTTTTGAAAGGCAAGTCTTCCACTAAATATTACAGAGATCGTTATGAGTATGGAAGCCATAAGTTTGGTTTTCATTGTAAGTCCAAGAGGCAGAAATCTCGTAAATTGCAGAACATAGTGGAGATGAGGAGGCATGGCTTCACTTTTTGTGGAGTTTTCTCATATTGAGGTTCTATGAGGTATGCCTTCTGCTATTTCTCTTTGTAGTTGATGTGTTTGTTTCCTTTACTTGCATGTTTACATTCCTTGCAACTAGACTAATACACAAACATTTAAGAGAGTTCAAAACTCAGCCATAAAGGTTAAATAAATTCACATTTGGTATTGCACCTCTATGCAAGCATTTTAATTGCAACCATGTATGGAGTAGTAGCATGTTTAGAGTTTGGAGGAATATATGTAGCATGTGGAGATTACATGTGAAGGGCATATTCTTTTGTATGTTGTAGTTGACAATCATAAGAGCTAGAATACATATTAAAACAATATTTTAGGTGTTTTTCTATGGCATAGAACTTGAGAGGAACATCTTGACTTTAATTAAAAGTGCCCGTGTTGGTGAAACTTAGAGTGGAATATCCACTTAGTTTATGGATCATAGTGGCATCATAGCAGGTTATCCTTTTTGCCATAAAAGGTTTGCTAACATTTTTTGCATATGTTAGATTTGTCTGTGTTTTATTTTGGTGGCTGTTGTGGTGACCATTATGCAAAGGTTTCCCATTACTCGGATAACAAGTGCTAGCAGAGAGATTGTCTTGATTCATTGGTAGCAAGGCGGGTTCAAATTCCACTACTTTTGTTGTCGATGCAAGACATTGTGGACTTCTGTGATGGTATTTACTAGTAGTCTTTGATGGACCAACCATCCAAGGGACATGTAAAATGTTGAGCATTAAACTTGGCAAAATAACTCCTCCAAAAGAAAGAAAGATTAAGAGTGTTGCAAAGTGTAGAGCAAGACATTCAACATAGATTTGAGCATAGTTTTTTTGTGACAACAGGGTATCGTTGTACTTGAGCAAATAAAGACTCCAAAGGTAACACTATGAAGTCAAAGGAGGAATGTTTTTACTTGGATATGCCTCTTTTTAATTTCAAAAGTGATGTTTCTTTGATCCTTCCATATAGAATAAGGTCTTTTGTACCTTTGATTGTATATCCTTGCTCCTAATGGCCAAGAGGAGTGGGACAAAGATGTTACTACAGATGAAAGAAAGAGCATCAAGAAGGGGAGAGTAAGAAAATCCAAAGGGGTTTTGGAAGAAGTGGAGTAAAACATTTTTCTCACCACTTGAGTTTAAAAAATAGTGGGGCTGAAAGCCTTCAAATTGGAACCTTAGCAAAGTATTGTCTAAGAGCTAGTCAAATTGGAATTTGAGCACGGTATTGTCTAAAACATGATTAGATTGGAACCTGTGAGATGTGTTAGTACTCCGTTGAACTGTATTCTCAAAATAGAAAAGATTATGATCATTTGTCACATGAGGATTGGATGTTTGGGTTGAATTGATTATCCAAACAGTTCAACTCATTCCAAGGTCATGGGCAATCCTTTGAATAATTTTAACTATTCATTTCTTCTTTTTATGGTATTACCCAAAAGAGGATCAGATTGGACCCTGAACAAGGTATTGTCTAAAAATTAATCAGATTGGAACCTGAACAAGGTACTGTTCAAAAGATGATCAAATTGGAACTCGAGCAAGTTACTGTCCAAAGGATGATCATATTAGAACTTGAATTGGGCACTGTCAAAGAGGATGATAAGATGGGTTTTTACTTGGGTGATAGGAGGTAAATCTTAATCTTCTTGTTATAGTTTTTGTGAGAACCAAAAGCCTTAAAATTTTGGGCGTGTGATCATAAATTTGATCATGTTTATCATCCAACTCAATTGGTAAAACCAGCTGCCAACTTTGAGTAATTTGCAAAACACTGAGATATAGAAAATGTTAGATTTTGTTGTAGGGCTAAAACAACATATGTTTGGCGTCAAAATAATTTTTGATTACATATTTGAGTTTCTTTCGAAAAATTAGACAAATTCAAAACAAATTGCATGTCGTTTCGAGTTCATATTTAAAAGTTATGGCCTTCAGAAATTGGCAGACTTTCTTTTTAGTCGATCTTGTGTGCTACTAATGGCTTTCGGAGCTGTGACTGATGACCTCTGGTGCTGCGACTGTTCATCTCCTGAGCCCAAATGTTGACATCTGGAATTGCGTGTATTGGACCATTTTTGACGTTTGGTTTCACTTTGGCGGTTCAATTGAGTTCTTGGCGGTTTATAAGGTTGGAAAAGGACAAATATAGGTCTTGGAAAGGCAGAGAGAATCATGAAAGATGCATATGAAAATGAAAGGACATGAAGCATTTTTGCTTCAGTTTCCGACTCTTGGACTTCTTGTACGAGTTTGAGAGGTATCTTTGTGTATAAATATGAGCCTATAGAGTTCATTCAAGGGAGGATACAATCTAGAGAGATGAGAAAAAAGTAGCAAGCATAGTGAGATGGTTGGAAGTTGGATTCACATTGTTTATTTGTGAGTTTGAGTCCTTGTTCTTATTTTCTCGTTGATGCTTACTTTTAGGGGACTAAGTTGATGACTACATAGTTGAGATAGTTGAGGTTAGTAGTTTTTCCTTTCTTGAGAGGCAAGTCTTCCATTGAATATTGAAGAGATCATTACGAGTATGGGAGCTATAAGGTTGGTTTTCATTTTAAGCCCAAGAGGTAGAAATCTTGTAAACTGTAGAACATGGTGGAGACGAGGAAGCATGGGTTCACTTTTGCTAGAGTTTTCTCACATTGAGTTTCTCTAGGATATGTCTTGTGTTATCTTCATTGTGGTTGATGTGTTTGTTTCTTTTACTTGCATGTTTACATTCCTTACAACTAGGCTAATACACAAACCTTAAAGAGAGCTCATGACTCAACCTTGAAGGGTAGAGAACTTCACATTTGGTATTGCACTTCTATGCAAATATTTTAATCGCAGTTACGTATGGACTAGTAGCATGTTTATAGTGTGGAGGAATATATGCAATGTATGTAGCATGTGAAGGGTTGCATATTCTTTTGTATGTTGTAGATGATAGTCATAAGAGCTAGGATACATCTTAAAACAACATTTTAGGTGTCTTTTTGTGGCATAAAATTTGAGAGGAACACCTTGACTTTAATTAAAAGGTTGTGTTGGTGAAACTTAGAGTGAAATACCCACCTAGTTTACGGAATTTTTTTTGTGCACTGTGGCATACAATATTATTTCCAAATTAATTGCAGGAAAGATAAAAATTCCTATTCCAAATAATTATTTCACCCAACCAGTCTACTTTTATGCATGGTAGATAAATAGAGGATAACATAATATCTATACATGATATCCTTCATTCTATATGTTCACAAAAAAGATCAGGAGTTTTCATCAAATTGGATATCTCAAAGGATGTTGAAAGGTGCATTTGGAAACATCTAGAATCCACCCCCAGAGCTTTTGGTTTTGGTGAGCAGATAATTGCATGAATAAACAGTTGCATATGGACACCCTTATATTTCCTTCTTATTTTCCTCTTGGGGTTTGCAAGAAGGGGATCCTTGAAGTCCTTATCTCTTTATAATAATGGGAGAAAATTTATGCGTGTCACTTGAACAAGAAAATATTTCATTTAAATTTCATGTATTGGGAATGATTGAAAGAGGAAACAGATATACAAAGTAACATTTTGCAGATGATACCCTACTCTTCTCCTCAGAGAAATAAATAAGCCGAAGCCAATTTTCAGTGAATTTCAATTGGCCTCAGGTCAGAAAATAAATTCTTATAAGTCCCATGCTTTTTATCAATGTGGTTGTAAGCATAAACAAAATATTTTGCACATTCTTTTGTTTCCAAGAAGGTCGGCTTCCAATGAAATATTTAGGCTTTCCTCTTCATATCAAAAAGAAAGCTGCCCTATGGGACAATACTATTCAGAAAATCCACAATAAGCTAGAACACTGGACCCATTGTTGGCTGTCTTTTGTAGGGAAACTTCAGCTTTTGAAATATGTTCTCCAAGTTGTTCCCATATACCTTCTAAAATTCTGCCCTCTTCTAAATCAAATTGATGACAAATTGGTGAATCTCCAATGAATTTTTGTATGGAGAGGAATGGAATAATGGTTTAAGTTTCCATTGGTATCTTGGGGAAAAATTAATTAGGCAAAAATTAAGTGACTAAAACATCAGAAGTATGCACATTTTCAACTAAGACCCTTGCCATCAAAGTAGTGTGGCACATCTGGAAACAGCCCAACCCTATCTAGAACACTATAATCAAAGGAAAATACTGGATGAAATACAATAATGATCTCCTATTGGATGCTTATCGTTGAAATCTGTCCAAAATATCAAAGCTCTTACAGAAAGGTTTGATTCACATAAAAGAAAAGCTCACTTTGCAAAGTAGGAGTGGTTGTTCAATCCAGTTTTGGGAAGATAGTTGGGAAGGTCAACTGGCTATTACACAACCAGAATTTCAAGAACTCAGAGTGGGATTTCAAAAAAGGAATTTTTTACATTAGAGACTATTGCCATAAAAGTCAAAAGTCTGAAAAGTCAATTACTTTGGGATGTAGGCATGATCAAGGTCATTCAGAGAAAACTGAAAACTTTATACAGTTTTTGAATAACAAGTTCCTTTTTGCTTATGCCAGTCAGGACAAGAGAATTTGGCCTTTCACAAGTGATGGGGACTGCATGGTTGCTTCAGCTTATAGGTCTCAAATTTCATTTGAACTCTTAGACAAAGCATTGGAATAAGATTTGGTCTGTTCCTACATGGCCAAAGATCGAAACTTTCCTGTGGCTCCTAAAGCATGGTTTTGTTTTTACAACATATAATCTACAAAAGCGTGGATGGATAGGTCCCAATGTGTGCCCCAACTGTCTGCATAAAACTGAAACTGTTGTTCACCCTTTTTTCCTATGCAAATTTGCTTTGTAAACACGGGAATGGATTTCTCTTCTATATGGGTTCTCCAATATTGATATGAATTCTGTTTCTTCTGCTAGTTTCTATTGGAAAACTTGTACCTCAAATATGAAGCTCATCTAGTTCATGTCAAAAATTGCACCAAGTTTATTCCTCTGGGGTATATGGAAAGAGTGAAATTCTTGAATTTTTGAGAATCAATTTTACCAAATTGAATAGATTGAGACCAGTATCAAGGTCCAAGTTCGACACAACTCTCAACACCCAAAAACATATTGAAGGAGCTTTTATTCCGTCAAATATGATGGATTTTCAAATTGTAAGTGGAATATTCTTTTCCATCACAGGTTCTCACACATCATAATTTTAACAAAAAATGTTTGGGACCCCCTACTGCTTGGCTTTTCAACCTGAACTTTGCCAGGGCGTCAAAAAACAAGCCAGTGCAAGCTAGCATAAGTGGCATAATACAAGATTCTCAAGAGGATTTCATTGTGTCCTATGCTCAACAGATTGGCACCCAAACAAGTAACTATTCCGAGCTTCATGCCCAAAACACAAGTCTTACCTAGATATTGAAAATGATATTCGCACTGTCACAGGCTCATGATTGAAGTAGACTCTCATGTGGTTATCCATAATATAAACAGGGTTTGGCCCTCCACAAGAAACTCCATGGCACAACAAAGGCCTTCAAAGAAACTTCATTGGTGGAATGGATTATTTGGTCTCACAAATTGTATCAAATCTGCATCAGCTTGAAGACATTATCCTTCAGCATTGGAAGTGAAACTATAATGGAGTGTTACTTAAAATTACAAGCTATGCTTTGGAGCAATTAAGCAACTGTAAATGCTACTCCTATTTAGGCACTTCAAATTTATGTACATCAGTCCAAAGACCAGCAATCTTAGAGAAACCACACCCCAATACTAGCATGGTTAAAAATGCAGTAGTACATAGGTGTCGTGTACCCTTATTGTGAAAAGTGGTAAAACTTGGCACACATACTACCTCTCCAACATACTAAGGAAAGACTAGTCCCTTGGATACCCAACGGCCACATCATAATTTTAAATTCATTAGCCAAACTTTCAATAGTTATTCTCATCCTTTTGTGCAAGCTTTAACTTTCATAAGTTCTTTTTACACCCACTTTTACTCCAAAATCTTATTTCCTATCTTGTGCATTCGGACATACTCACATTTTAATCTTCTTTTATTATTTCCCTCGAAAGTCATATTTGAGTGCTATCCACTACCATACTTTTCACAGGCAAAGTGTCAATAAATAGGAGCCATTTATTTTCAATGACAACCCTATTCGTTTTACACTTGTATTTGGTACACTGAAGAATCCTTATTTATTAATGTTGTCACTTGGATTTGCACCTCTTGAGGAGATGCCTAGCTCTCCTCATCCAAGTGGCACAATGGAAACGTCTCTCTTGCTGTGGGTAACAATTTGTTGAGATGAATCTCTAGAAGGGCTAGTTCCCTTGATGCACTCTTTAAAACACTCTCTTATCTATCAACTTTGTATGAAAAGGGTTAAGAAGACAAACTAAGAAAACAAAAAGTGATACACCAATATTGAATTTCCTCCTATTGACTGAACTTATACTAAGAGCTAAACAAAGCTACTTTCACACAAAACTCACAACTCAAGATGGATTGTCACATCAATGTTTCATATGCTAGGTTCAAAAGGTATTTTGATGCTTAAGAGGGTAATGGATGATTCCTTTGTGGAATACAGTCATGATCCACTTCTAAAACACACATACACTTAAAAAAGAACACTAACAAAGCCCTGCAACAATTACTCTTCTGCACATTTGGTGAACAATCAAGGATAACATGCTAGAAAAGATGATTTTCTATTGGACAAGATCAACAAGATTGCAATAACACTCAATTGTACAACATATAAGTAGGCAAATTCACTTGTTTTATTGCTTCAAGAGACATTCAAGTAGAAAATTGGCTAGGGTTTCACCATCAACCAACAGAGGGTGCTCAAAAGAGCCAAAAGAGTCAATATTTATAGCCTTTGGGAGAAGAGCAAGACAAGGGAAGTCCAAAGGTCACTTGGACACTTCTCAATTCGAGAAAAGAGGTTACATTTGCATGAGAAAGAGATGTGAAATGAACCATGCAATGTTAGGAGGTCCAAATGTCCATACAAGTCATGAAACTTATGAAAAGTGGCACAAAACTCCCAGTCTTGACTCAGAAAACTGCCCTCATAATTTGAACCTGTTTGAACATCCCACAACTGACTAGGGACAGGTCTGATGATTGGAATGAGAGGGAAGGTCATCAGGCATGCCTCTCCATGCATTTGTTGCATTCCTACTCATTTGGAAACTCTTGGAAGGAAGCCATCACTACCTGCAGTCTAAAAAACTCCTTTTTCAGTCATCCCTCACACTAGTCTTCAAAATTAGCTTCAGTTTTCCATGCAAATCTGTGGGAGGGAGTGAATGACACTTGGCAAGACTATCCATGGCGTTAGACTGCTCAGGTACACCTTAAAAAGGCTCACACTTGGAGTTTACACCCTTCTCACCCTTGTGTCCACTCTGCCAGTTTTGATTGGTTGAGATGAGAGCTCTGATTTGGACGCTTAGGAGTTTGTTTTTGAAATCAAATGGCCATAGGAAGTTAGTGCAAGCCCTGAGCTTCCACCCAAACTTGATTGCATTTCTTGAAACCTCTTGTAGCCTGCAAAACAGTCAAGAAAACCATGTTTCTCACCCCATCCGTACAATTTCGTACAGTTCAAAAGCATGTGAGGGAGCCTGAGTGAGTCCTCTAGAAGTTCCAATAGCTTTCATGGTCAAATTGTCATCTGGATAGCTCTCCAAGCTTGTTTTCTCCATCAAGTCCTAGCTGAGGGTTTAGTAGGGTTTCTGGGCAGTTTGACCTCTTAAGGTTGTTTCATAAAAACTTGACGTTGGAGTTGTAGACAAATTCCACAAATTGGTTGTTCAAGACCTCTTCTAACTTCCCCAAACTCCTCTGGCTACCATGCATAGTCTTAGAAAAGATATGAGCACTTGAAGATACCCCATCGAGCTTGTTTTCCTCTTGTCCTGCATGCTTGGACTGTGTCAGGGTTAGAATTAGCTTTCCTGTAGGTTCTTCTGCATACTACAAGCTCAAACATGTCTAATTCCACATCATAAACATGCTCCCACCATCTAGAACACTCACCAAAAGCCAAAAGTGATGGTGAACCCCCAATTGGCCTTAGGCTTGAACCTTGCCTAATAGGGCTGTCTACACCTTTGAGGATTTAGACCCTTCCTATAAGGCTTCTCCCCTTTTGTGGAATGCTCTTCATGCTGAACTGTATGTGTTTTCACCTACCAAGTCACCCTACAACGTTCCACGTACTCCTCATCCCATCTTCCTTTTCACCAATTAGGCCTAATTGAGGCCATTAGGGTTTGGCTGCATATGGTTGTTCACCAACACTCTCTAGTGTTTTCGCATCAAACCTGGGCCAAATTCATGTTGTTTCCAGCTCAATACAGGTTACTACATCATCCTCAATCATCACATGATGTTTCCAAGGCACTTAACACCCATTTAGGTCACATTTTCTCCCTTTTTAACCTCCGCGCAGGTCTGACAGTGACCTACCTCTGAGACAAAACAGAGGACATGTGCCCTACTTTTTCAAGGAAACCACTTACATGAGGGTGTTTCTTGGGTCATGAGGACCCCCTGCACAAAAATTTAGGTGAAAATGACTCCTTTAGCATCTTCAAACATCTAAAACCCCAAGGCAAACTTTTATAGCATTGATTATGTGTAGACTTGAATTGGTTTCAAGCCAAAAGTGGCTTTCCTGTGGGTTCCTTTGTACTCCAAGAGATTGAACACACCTGGCATATCTCTATAAACAGGGTTCCATGAATTAGAATGCCCATTTGATACTAGTAGTACTGACCCCCCACTTGGGCTTTAGGCCTAAGCCAACCTAATAGGCCTATCTGCATCCTTGAAGGTCGAGGCCATTAAGGCATGTTTCAGTCACCTTTGAATGGTTTCTCATGTTGGCTTAGATGAGATACAACTCTCTGCACCCTTTTGAAAAGTTGAAACAACTCCTAACCTACCCTCTTCTTTCTAGACAAGCTTATCTCTTATCCCGCCTTCACTAGCTTGCACCCTGTTGTAGGTGTATACAGGGGTTTTGGGACTTCTGTAAGTTTGTTTTTCCCTTGTTTGTAGTTCATGAAGTCACCATGACCTTCATTTAAGTGGTCACATGCTTGATCATCAATCTAATCTCCCATTTGGCCTTCATATGCACCTCTTGGCCATAACTAAATCCTCCACTGTCCTTTGACTGAGACACTCTACTCTTTCACCCCTGTAGGTGCATATTATCTCGTTTAGACCTTGTTCATGATGTGTGAGGGTCTAATGATACTATTCAAACCATAATGAAAGCACCTCCAACTCACCTATCACCCCAGCTCTGCCAAAAACCTCACATAGACCTTGCTTTTCAATTTGATGGACTGTTGACTGTGTTTCCTATTTAGAAGAGGCACCTGTAGGTGTATTGGTATAGTTTAGGTTTGGAAAATCATATACAAAACCTTCTTGAGCTTCAAGTCACTTGACTATCCTATAGGTCATCCTCATCATGCTTGTCCTCTCATTATGCATTTGAGCCTCAAATTGAGCTCCTCCATACCTGACTGAGACACCTGCCTATTAGACCTTGCTGTAGGTGTCTATTGCTTCAAATGAGTTTGGTTATGATGCTTGAGAACCTCCCTTGAACCCCCTTTGGTCACAAAATACATGATTGAACCTGCACTCAACATGAGAGTCCCAAAACACCACTTTGGACATCAAAATCAAGTCACTGTCCTATACCCTACTGGATTGAGCCTTGTAGATATGCATTTACTCAAATGAGTTTGTTCATGATGTTTAGAGGCTCTTCATGGAGCAAGAGAACCATATCATACCCTCTCACACATTGAACTCACTTGACTGCTCTTGGGATTCACAAACCATGTTCTCTTGCTTAGAATGAGAAACCTTGCTTTTGATTGTTGTAGGTGTGTAATTTTCCGTACAAGGGACACCTGTAGACACTCATGAAGCTTGAAAATCATGTATCAACCCTATAGTGATAGTCTCCATGCCATTTTTATACCATTTCACCAGTTGAAACATTCTAGCCATGAAGGGTGTGCTCATTGTTGCTCCTAGGATGTCAAATATCATTCAAACTGTCAAACCTGTAGATAAAACAACATGCTTTCAGTGTTTTTGAGGGCCACTTTGAGGCTTTCAACATCCCCCTTGCACTGACCTTCTAACCTCCATTCTTGGCAGAGATATTGTCTATACTAGAGGTCATAACATTCACCTCTTTAGATGCTATGAGACCCTGTGTAACATCATTATAAGAGTTCTACAAGAACCCTTTGGACCTTTGTTTTGGTATTTTAGGGAAGGTTTCCCAAAATTCAATCTTCATCTTCTCAACATGGTTTCACACCTCTTCTTGCCCATTTGCCACTTTGTATGGGTTTGTATCAACTTGGTGCACAAATAGTGAATTGAATATAAGCAATATGAGGACTATCCATGACTATAAACCTTGAATGCTTTCATCAAACATGCCAATACATTTGTAGCAATCCTAAGAGGTTGAAATCATATCAAGCTTTACTCCCCTCAACATGACGTCAGCAATGGCTCATGTAGGTATGTATTGGGTTGCGTGTAGACAGTGAGTGTGGAAAAGAGCAACAAGGTGGATAAAAGGCCTCATGGGCAGCTCAAATCTATTGTCAAACTCTTCAAATGCATGATTTTCACTAGGAACACCTTGAAACAAGTTCCAACATCTCTTTTCCAATGTGAAACCACTTGCACACATCTGGGATAAAGCAGGCATAGGCATCTCATGACTGTCTTAGCATGGTGAGTAGGCTTGGGATCACACTTGCACCTTTTCCAAACATCTCGATGAGCTCTCTTCAACTCCTGATGGCTTGGACAACTGATACACCATGAACACAACTCCAGGAACAAGATGGACAAGATGCCCATACATGTGATTGCAATTGAAGTTATGGCATGGAGATGACAAGATTGCTAGCTACCTAAGACATGAGATGATGAAACCAAAACATGGAATGAGGTAGTCATGTGACCATGAGATCTGTGTAACATCATTTCTCAACTACATAAGACCTCTACAAGAAATAAACACTCAGCAAACAAGAGGAATTTTGACTAAGACTGCACATGGTGGCACCTTCTTGCAGCATGGACTAATTTGCTCATCAAAACATTATGAAACATGAAACTAAGAATGGAGACCATTTTAGAAGGTAGCCAACATCCCCTAGAATCAACATCACCAACTAGTTCGTACGGATTTGACTGAAATTGAACAAAACTTATAGGGTCCATGAAACAGCTAGCAAAAAAGTACAGTCGACTTCATGATGGTTCATGAAGCACAGGCCACCATTCTTCAAACTCTTTATATGAAAATGAAGGTCTCTGAGTGTACTACAACCTCCCAAAAGCATTTGCCCTGAAACCTCTTCGGCTGTCCATTTTGAGCAAAACCCTGAAGGTCACTTTTATGTGTATAGAAATGTAAAAAAGAAGCATAACGGTTTTGCCCTTAAAATGACATTTTTAGAGTAAACCAAAGTAGGTAGAAATGAGTGTTAGGAAGATGAAGAGGCCCTCCAAGATCTTCTCCCATGTGGCACACTTCCCCATGGGTTGTACAAGTACCATTTTCTCTCTTTTTTAGTTGTTTCTTGGATTTCAGTTAAGGAACCTGCAATATTCTAATATAACTGACATTCCTGACAGTTAAATGATTTCTTGGACGCTTAGAAGGAAAAATGGACATATAGACACCTTGAAAAACGTGCCACTTGCATTAATGACCCTTAAAAGCACATTAAATGGCCCAAAATGACAAATAGGCTAATGAAACCATGACTAAGGCTAGAAATACATTAGATGGCATCAATTTACCCATAATATAGCCTATGACAAATATTTAGACCCCTAGAACATCTAAAAACAAAAATTTTACCTATAGGGGTCCAAATTTGACCTAAAAGTCAAATTTGGTCAACAATTACGAAAACCCCATTACATGGCCTGCATTTGCTATGTAGTTTTCCCTCATATTTCGACCCCCTACTGCTCTCAACACCTCCCCTGTCCCTTACACTTGATATTGCTCAATGCTTTGCTTTCTGTCCACATCCACTACACACTCAAGAAGCTGCCATGATTCCAAACAATTAGTACAATGCAGATCTATATTTCATCGACTACGTTCAATGCCCACCCGCCTGAGTCATTCTTGATGGAAAACATTTTTGCAACTAAAAGGGGTAAAAATTTATTGAAAGGTCCAACCAAAACGAGACATTACATGCCCAAGTCCTGCTCAAGGAGCTGAGCCAGAACAGGGGTTAAATCATCTGGAATCCTCTGCTGATCCTGAATACACCAGCCCGGCCCATTCTCCGAGGCCCATTTGGCTAAACCATTAGCAACTCCGTTCCATTCCCGAGGGATATGTTTAAAGGATATAAACTCGAAATTAGCACTCATTTGACGAATCTGTTTAATAACCAAAGCCAACTTCCAGTCTACGCTATCCACGTTACCACTATTCAACAGGTTAATAATAATCTGAGTCGGATTCGCAAATAACGCTGAAGAAGGTCTTTTTACAGCAGCACTGAACCGCTTCCAGAATTGCAAGAGCCTCCATCAGATTATTGGTATTATGGCCTTTGAAGATGGAGAATAAAAACAGGATCGACCCATTGCTGTCTCTGCCCACTCCTCCAATTCCAGCAGGCCCCGGATTGCCTCTTGAGGATCCGTCAACATTAATTTTAATAATACCTTCTTCAGGCCTTGTCCACCTTCCCAGGCGATTGGTTGGTCGCTGCTGTTGATTGTTCCTAGGCGCAGGCCGTGGAGTATGAGGAGAAGAGTTCGCAGCACCCAAAACAGGGGAAAGGCGTCTTACAATTTTTAACGCAGCTGGGTCTAAGTCAGCCGCCCTACCAAATTTTGTCTCCAACGTTTCATGAAGAGCATTTAGAATTTTTAACCAGATATGTCTGATGTCTTTACAACTCTCTCTAAAGATCCTTCCATTTCTTTCAAGCCAAATATTCCAAAGAATAAAGACTGGACCAATATACCAAGCAGTCTGCAATAAAGGCACCTTTGAGGGAGGTCGACCCAGGCATTCCCAGAATTCAGTAACGGAAGAGACGTGCCAGCATGGTCTTTCCCAGGCGTCCCACCACAGGGGCTATAATTTCTTAGCAAAAGAACATTGAAAAAACAGGTGTGCTCCATTCTCTTCACTGGTGTGGCAGAGAAAGCAAATTGACGGACCTTGATAGCCTTTTTTACACAGGTTATCCCATGTTAAGCACCTATTATAGAAGAGGGTCCAGATGAAAAAATTGCATTTTGGCCATGAGGCAGGATTCCAAATTTGCTTTCCCCAGACAAAATCCCCTCCTCCAGCCTCATTCCTTAAGAGTTCGTGATATCCCGAAGAAACAGAATACTGCCCGTTGGCTTCCCTCCCCCAGGCCAGAATATCATTCTCCATCAAGGCGCTACAGGTTCTACCTGCCAGAATTTGAGAGAGCTCCTGTCTAGTTTCAATCGTACCTCCCTGCGGCCAATCCAGATGATCCTTCCAATGATAGGCAATACAGGGCCCCACCCTATAGGCTTCTTTATAGTGCTCCACAGAAGTCCAGCCAGCATTGATAAGGGATTCACGCAGAAGTTGAAGCTGAGGATGTGAGTACCTGAGGGGGGGGGCTCCATTCCAAGAGTCATCCAAAAAAAGCGCATCAGACCCACGGTTACAGATCCAAAACAGGTTCGGCTGCACCAGTTGTGCTCCAAGCTTAAGGGTGTTCCACACCATGGAACCTCTACCCTCCAGCTTCATTCTGGGAATCTCAGTCGGGTTAATACCAGTGAAGTATTTGGAAGCAAGGATACGAGCCCAAAGCTGCGATTGGCTGGTACACCACCTCCAATATAACTTAGCCGCAAGAGCCTGACTAGACAAGATGGCCGATCTCAGCCCAAGACCTCCCTCCTTCTTGGGTCTGCAAACTATGTTCCAGCTAACAAGGCTCCATTTCAGATTTCTTAGATTACCACTCCACAGGAATTGCCGAGCCAGCGCATCATACTCCTTAAGGAAATACATCGGAGCAACCTGAACCATGCTTCTATAAATGGGCAATGCCTGAATCACGGATTGCAAAAGAGTCACCCTTCCAGCAGTCGTGAGCCAACGATGAGTCCAATGATTAATCCTCTGCCTCAGTCTATCCAGAACATTTTGCCAAAACATTCTAGGTTGCCTGCCAATCACAATAGGGACCCCCAAATAGGTGACTGGGAGAGTCTGAGCCTGAAATCTAAGGATAGCCACAATCCTCCTCTGGATAGCCTCCAGAGTGTTAAAGAAAAAGATGGAAGACTTCTGTTCATTGATTTTCTGTCCGGAAGCTGTAAGATAGAAATCCAGGGTACTACGAAACGCATTGGCCTCCTTAATCCGGGCTTTACCAGCCAGTATAGTATCATCCACAAATTGCAGGTGGGTTAGCTTTTCCATTCTAGTTCCCCACTGCCACCCCTGAATCATGTTCTGTGAAGCCCGCTTTTTAATAAAGCGTCCCAACCCCTCAGCCAGAATAATGAACAAATAAGGCGAAATCGGATCCCCTTGGCGGAGTCCTCTAGAGGCACCAAACAATCTGGACGGCATCCCATTAATGAGGATTGAATACGAGGGTGTTGTAACACAGCTGAACACCCATTTTACCCAATCCTGCCCGAAGCCAAATGCCAGCAGAATTTTTCTCAAAAAATTCCAATCAACCCTGTCATAAGCTTTCGCCAAATCAAGCTTAATGAACATAGCTCTCTCTTGGGACTTGAACATCGAGTGGATAGCTTCCGAGGCAATCACAACTCCGTCCAGAATTTGCCTGCCAGCCACAAAGCCTCCTTGTTCCTCTGAAATTATCTCCGGGAGCCAGATTTTAAGCCTTTCAGCCATAAGCTTGGTGATAATCTTATAGACCATATTGCAAAGCGCTATAGGCCTGAAACGGTCCAGTTGATCAACCTGTTTCTCTTTTGGAATAAGCATCAGGAAGGTCGCATTAAGTGCTTTGAGCATTTCTTTGTTATGGAAGGACTCCTGGACAACTTCCATTAAGTCCGGATTGATAATGCTCCAAAATTCTTGGAAAAATTCAGCTGGAAATCCATCCGGACCAGGAGCTTTTCCTCTGTTCATACTAAACACCACTCGCTCAACCTCCTCCTTGTCAATCGGTTTCATTAGAGCATCATTCATTTCAGGCATTATGATAGAAGGTATGCATGCCAAAATCTCATTTTCCTCTAAACCATCAGGAAGTGGTGCGCCAGATAGGAGTTCAGAGTAGACCCTGACAGCCTCCTCAGTAATGTCGGAAGAAGAAGAGACTCGAGTACCCGCTGATGTCACAAGAGAAGGTATAAAATTTGTATTCCGCTTCGCCTGGACTGATTTGTGGAAGAAAGAAGTGTTCCTGTCCCCCTCTTGAAGCCAGTCAATACGAGCCTTCTGCTTCCAAAAAATTTTTTCTCGAAGTTCCCATTCTGAAAGATCATTCAGGGCCAAGAATTCAGCCCTATGCAAATCCTCTGTCAAACCATTATCCCGAATTTGTCTTGTGATAAAATTCAGCCTTTCTTGCGCTTTATTCCTCATAACATGGAGATTCCCAAAGCTGTTTCTATTCTAGTCCTGCAGCTTACGTTTCACAAATTGGAGTCTTTTAGCGAAAGAGTACATTGCTGTACCATATGCCGGTCTTCCCTGCCTCCACCAGCTGATCATGAGGTCATGAAGAGAGGGATCCCGAAGCCACATAAGCTGGAATTTAAACGGCGGTTTCTTGGGTCCGGATATAAATCTGGTTGTCAGCTTAATGGGCCAATGATCCGACCCCTGCCAGTCCAAGATTTCGGAAGCCAAAGAAAAGGCTCTAGAAAGCCAAAAACAAGACACTAAAAATCTATCTAATCTCTCAGATATAGCATCCTTACCTGATCTTCTGTTGTTCCAGGTGAAAAGTCCATTAATGGGCTTAACATCCTCAAGGCGCATCGAGCCAATATTATCTCTTAACAGATCCGCTGAAGAGCCAAGGCGTTGAAGTCCTCCCCTTTTCTCTTCCAGATTCAGAACAGCATTAAAATCTCCACTCACTATCCAAGGCAAATAAGGAAAGCAGCTCCGCACATACCGTAAGTGGTCCCAAAGCTTGATCTGTCTAGAGAAATCCCTCGGTGCATAGACATTAGTGATGAGAATCAGCTCCCCACACTCAGGGGAGGAAGCCACCATAGTCAGCGTCGAGAGACTCGCCAACCATACCTGAGGAATAATCTTCATTGGATCCCAACAAATAGCAAGTCCTCCTGCACTCCCCAAGGCCCCCACACTCTGGCATTGCCCCCGGGCCCAGAACTTTGACGAACAACTAATCATATCATCTACAGGGAGTTTGGTTTCTTGAATGCAGATGATATCTGGAGAATGTTCTCTAAGCAATTTCCGCATAGCCTTTTGCCTGGGGAGACTATGCAATCCCCTTACATTCCATGACAGCATTATCATTGGGTGGGTAGGGTGAAATGTTCGTCCAGGGTCTTGACTGCCCCTGTCTCCACCAATAAATCCCCCATTCGCTGAATTTTCTCTTGATCCTTCTTGCGCCCTGCTTTAGCCGGGGTGGTGAAAGATGCTTTCTTAAGCGGCCTCTGCATAATGCCCAGCACTGTCAAAGGACCCTTATCTTTCCAGGATGTCTCCTTCTCTTTTACCAAATCAGCCCAACTGGTATCACTTTGCTGTTGCACTGAAATTGCTGCCAATACCCCTTCATCCGGGACATCCTCTATCTGCTTATTTGACTGGATAATCATATCTTGAGGCTCCATAGGGATGGAACCCACTTCCTCGCCTTCCATAGGTGCTGCCAGCTCCTCGGCAGGGATGCCATCCTCAAGGGCCATACATTCCAAGGTTTCAAACCGATTAAAACCCCCTTCAAGAGGTCTGTCTTGGTTCCTACGTTTCCGACCTTTAACTCGCCGTTTAACAAGGGTGAAACCTTCCTTATCAGGACCAAAGGCTTCTGGCTGCCCCGTAGCCAAATCCTCCAAATTCCCTTGAGACTTTCCTCTTGGCGTACTATTCAAGCCAGGTCTGGATGAGCCCTTTTTGCCCGCCTGTTCTGAGCCCCTGCCTCTATTAGCCTCTATCCCAGTGAAACTTCTGGCCTGAGGGCACTGACGATGTAAGTGACCATACATATGACACACTCTGCATCGAAAAGGGATGGCTTCGTAGTCAATTTGCTGGACCCAGGAAGAACCTCCCAGGCAAATTTCCATAGCATCCGGAAGCGGGTTATTCAAGTCCATTTCCACACAGATTCGGGCATAGGAAATGAGTTTCCTGTCCAGCGATTGATGCGCTACAGCAATTGGGACCCCCAACAGTGCAGCTATTTGACGGAGAATATCCTCTCTCCAGAATTCCAAGGGTAATCTGGGAAGACGGACCCACACCGGAACCTTCGCTGGTAAATCCTCCGCTGAGTTGAAGCCAGAATGCCAGGGTTTGATGAACAATCCTACTCTATCATAGAAATAGGGTCCCCCTTCGAAAATTCTATTTCTATCCGAAACAGAGGAAAAGTTTATCAGAAAATAGCTGTTTCCAGCCAACATTATATCCATGTCGCCCTCTATTTGCCAGGAATTGTGTAGCCAGGCTTCCAAAGCCATCTGGGAGATTCTAAGACCCATAAACTTGCATATGAGGGTGTGCGCTGCCAGATATTCAACTTCTTCTTTGACAGCGTCCTCTGGAATCACCAGAACTGGTCTATCTTGAGACCTGGGAAAACATCCGTTTACTTTCTGCAATCTGGGTCGCTCATTTTCAGCGACTGGCTCCTTTCCTTTCTGAATCTCCTCCTGCCGCGTCCTCCTGCTGCCAAAACCCTCGCCCGGGCCGTCTTCTTCCTTCCCGCCGCTTCCAGCCATCATCCTCCCAATTATTTTTTCAACTTGTGACCCTTGATGGAAAACATTTTTAAGAACATGGTTTGTTTGGTAAATTTAAAGAGGAAATCGCGGTCACATAGATGGGTAATGCCTCACTTAATTCTGTTTGTGAAAAGTGGGGATGTATTGAAGGTGCAGACAAGGAAGTCTATTCTTTTTGTTCACTCATTAAATCACAAATCAATGCTAGGACGGAGAGGGCTAAATATCCGACCTATGACTAGGAAATTTCCAAGAGATATGACGTGTACCAAAGATGCAAGGTACTCTTTCAAGTTTAGTGGATGCTAACAGGATCTATCACACTCTTGGCCAGATTTGTGGGTTGTGCAAGGAGGATCTGGCTTCACATCAAAAACATCTTTGTATGGTTATCAAGGATAGACATAGACATATGGGAATCAGGACAAGCTGCAGGCTAAAGAAGAAAACTATAAATAACACTGATGCATATCAAAATGCAATTGTAATACGACAAACATACACAGCTTAAAGGTTTAAAAAATAAATAAAACAAGCAACAGTTGATCATGGCAAGCAAGGTACAACTTACAGCAGGGGAGGGCAAGAGGACACAAATGAATGACCACAATCACATGTACCTTGATGAGAATAATTGTAAGTGATCAGGTGCACCTTACCAAATCCCTCCATCCTTTCCCAGGTGGATGACAGTTATGTGATACTTTTCCTACTTTGAGTCCTAATTTTTTTTCAGTCAATCGTGTTAAAAGTAAAAAACAAACGACCTCCTGTACATCCCATGCAAATATTTTTGTACTGTCTGAGTTACATGTTACAAAGGCTTTCACAATTTTGCCAAAACAAAGCTTCTCAGTTTCTTCTCCATCATCTACCTCAAGAAGTGACCCCTTCACCATGCCTAAAATGCCTTTGGGTTCTCCATATAGGTTCGTGGTCTTAATAACTATGAAAATATCAGTGCCTCACCACTGGTAAACACTGAAGAAAACTGTTCTCAGAGCCAAGTTCCTCAGGGCATTAGTATCCCTCATCAACACGAGGACAGACCATTGGCAAACTTTACAAATTCCTCAGGCACCACTGGTAAACACTGAAGAAAACTGTTCTCAGAGCCAAGGTCCTCGGGGCATGATTAACCCTCATCAACATAAGGACAGATCTTCAGTGGCAAACTTTACAAATTCCTCGGACACCACTAGTAAGCCCACCTTTCAGGAGGTTGTAAAAGTCTATGCTGAACTTTTTAAAATTATTGACAACCTGGATAAAAGGCTTGATCTGTAAGTCAGATTTTTGGGGATTATGGAAATGCTGTTCTGATTATGGGCAACTGCATTGCACAACTCACTTCTTTCACCACATGACAATCGGAATGTATTGAAAAACTCAATTCCTCTCACTTAGCAATTTGAATGTATCACTTTCTTATGTCAGAATTTGGAATTCCAGTGGTATAGAATTCAAACTCCTGAAAAGCAAATTGTCAATTCTGTCGATGAAATGCAAAAATCAAAACAAAGGGGACCAAAAAGAAGATGCAGATTGTGGGTAGTACCATCACAACCCTGGTGCAGATTTTGGACTGGCAAGTCCCCATTTTTGATGCTGAG
Organism: Torreya grandis; assembly: GCA_037957365.1. Classification (NCBI taxonomy): domain Eukaryota; kingdom Viridiplantae; phylum Streptophyta; class Pinopsida; order Cupressales; family Taxaceae; genus Torreya; species Torreya grandis. The sequence continues at coordinate 2,258,097 of JARHVA010000051.1, read as the reverse complement.
GTCAATCATCCAGCCCCAAACACATGGGGGAATCTAACCTCTTACAGTAAGGAGCAGCTAGTGCAAATCAACATCCAAAGTGATCAAAACCACCATGACTGGACCTTGTGCCTTAAAGGAAACATATCTTGGTCCATTTTTTTATTATCTTTTTTCACAAGGATGTCACTGTCCAGTCACATCTCTTGTGGTATCTTCTCTTTTCAAAGTTCAACAGTTATGTTGTTTTATTATAGATAGCTTTAGGAAGTCCTATAACCTATTTACCAAATCTTTCATTGTTATTTTCTTGCATGTTTCTTTGTTTAGCTGATCATTTTGGTCTTGTTTTCTGGCGATGATCGTTTGAAATATGCTCCTACAGTTTATTGTTAAATCCTTAGTGGACTTTCATGGCTTTTCAGCTCAGGCTTTTCTCTTGCTAGATTTTGTACTTTTGTTTACTACCAATCAATATATTAACTTAAAAAAAAGATTCATAACAAATTTTGACTTCTAAGTTGTACTCTCTTCATGTATAATATGAAAAACCTTAAATCAGATTCATGGCCATTGGATGTACTTCTGATTGGATCATGTAAATAATTTTTGAAATTTCTTCTCCAAAAAGTTGATGAATGCTCGCAAATCCATAAGAGTGCTCTAATACCACTGATATGAGCCCATTTGTTGCTGGTTGCAATTGCTGTAAACCCTAGATCTGCAACTAAAATCTCACCTTGATAGCTAGAAACTGAAAATGTTGAAAAAAAAAAACCTAGAAAACCTAAAATGTGAAAATTACAGAAAGGAAAGATGAACTGAACATTTATTTGCTTTTTCCTTATATTTTATGAAAAATTGGAAAGAGAATAAATGATAACATTGCGAGAAATTAGATTTTCACTGTTTATGGAAGAGAATGTTTTTGATAAGGCATGAAGCCAACATGTAAACATTTGCATAAAATTTCCGTCCAGAACATAACGACTCATCTGTTTTATAATGGTCTATTTATAATTTGCTTTCCTTTATGATGTGTTCTCATTATGAATGCGGGATTATTACTTTTTAGGCACTTACCAACTCCTATAATCAACCTAGATCCATTGAATACAGACACATTGACCAAAAAGGTTGGTTGGTACATTAACCTTAAATGTGTTCTTCCCATCTGCATACAAAAGGTGTGCTAGGCCCACTACCAATAGTATCATTTTTAGCTACATGTATTGAAGTATCAAATCACAAAATGGATTTCAAATTAGAGTTCACATTACATCTAAGTTACCAGTTCGTTTTTGGTTCTGGTGCGGGTTCGAAGAACCCGGTTCGCTGGTATGGGAATTTTTTTTTCCTTGGGTTCGTTCATACCAAAAAATAAAAATAAAATAAAACATACAGAAATTCTAGCATGATACATAGGAAATTAGTGCCATTGTCATTAACCACTAAACAAATAAATGATAAGTCGATAAATGATAAGTATAGCCATTAAAACAAAAATGATAAATCATATATATTAAAATATTAAATATTAATAATTATTCTGTGGCTGTAATTAATTACATGATACATCAAACTTTAAAATGCAATCTTCATGGTCATATTGCTCTTCATCGAGAGCATCAACATCATCATGATGTTGTTGTTCATTAGAAGTAGAACCACATAGACTATTAGCACTGCCACTCCTGCTAGCTACGTTTTGTGTCGTCGAAGCCGAAGGACTGCCAATGTCATCTAATGAGAAGTGGGATATGCAAGCATCCAAGTCAACAACCTCTGGATCTATATCCCAATGCTTTGACGTCCTCTCCTTGTACTCTAGGTACTTGTGCGATAGAAGACGCAAATTGGAGTGTATGTAGACCAACTCCTCGGCCTTTTAGCTGCGAGCTTGTTGCACTTTTGTGAGTGAATGAAGCTATATGTGCTCCAATTCTGCTCACAAAAAGATGAAATAGCAACCTATATTCATATTTAAACATAAATTTAAAAATTTTAAAAGAAAAAGAAAAATTTGAAAACTTAAAAAATACAAAACTTACCTGTGACAAGATCTTGATTGCAAGAGGTAGGTTCGGTGATCCTTGGCCATGAAGGTACCACCACATAGGACCATCCTTGTATCTGTCCCGAAGAGCACCAAGACTATGACCTCGGGAAGTAATGAAAGCTCCAAACTCGCTTGTAATCACATCTTCTATTTTGGGATTAGGGAATATCCTAGACAATGCCAATTTGTACCTTTCAGCCACTTCAACATGCCTATATGGTCACACCCTCCTCATCAAAGAAAGGATCTCCATGCTATAGAAACGAGGAGTCAATGAAAAGGCAAGGAGATGTAGCGGAGTGGTCATTTTGTTCCACCGCTCAACAAGGATAGAATGCACTTGTTTGAAAAATTTCTCCTTAGGATCTTGCTCTTTTTCATTAATGATGAATTTTATCTTCTCAATCATTGAGTCTATGCCATCATATATTTCTCCCAAACATGGCTGATCCATGTCAACAAAATGGATTATACTCATGATGGGTTCAGTGAAACTCAATAAATAATGTACATGGGTCCACCAATCATCATCTAGGATCAAGTTTTTCACTCTTTGGGCCCATTCTTTGCTTGCCCCCCTCCATACATCCCACAAATTGTTGATGACCATATTGCTAAGTACTTGTCGCACTCTCACAAGTCGTCTCAAGATGATTGTGTGAGAAACGAATCTAGTCGGAGCAACCTATTACAAAATTAAAAATATAGTTATACAAGTACTAGATTAAAAAATAAAAAAGTTAAAATTCTAAAACAAAAATAAAAATACTTTCAACAATTCCAATGTTGAGAAGGATCTGAAAATGGCTTGAGAGTGTTGATGGTTGGTGACAAATATTTGAATTTGCTCAGCTTCATCATACACTTGTTTGATCCAGTCAATTTGCTTCCCCATCTTTTGCAACATGAGGTTGATTGAGTGGACAGCACAAGGTGTCCAAAAATGTGTCCATATCTCGCCTCCACCAATATCCCCACGGCATTTGCAATTTTTGGCATTATCCATTACAACTTGGATAGCATTTTCAGGTCCAACTGCCTCAAGGGATTCGATGAGGATGTTGGCAATGAACTCTGATCCTTCACACACCCCTCACAATCAATGGCCTTCAAAAACATTGCCTCTTTAGGGCATACTACAAGCACATTGATCAAAGCCCTGTTTCTTGCATCTTTCCATAATTGGAAACGATGGAGACCCCTGTTTCAGCCAATGAATCACTGATCGGCTTCAAAAAATCTTCAACATTTTTTCTCTCCTTCGCCAATAAAGTGGTGTGGATTTTTTCAAATCCTGGGCCTTTGTAATCTTTTGGGGCCTCATTGATTGCTCACCATTTCTTGCCAACATGGTGATTGAACCACATTGAAAGACAACGCATTTGCATATATGTAACATGCAATTTTCTGATCTGTAGCCTCCCTACTCTCATTTTGAAAAGACCTATCTAATGGTCCTCTTGTTGTTTTGTTTGGAAGAGAAGCCTCTTCTTGCATAGAGGGTGCTCCCAAAAATGGATGTCTTCCAACGGGCACAACTGGAGAATCGCCAGTAGGACTTGGGGAAATAGGTGGCTTCCCTGATCCCTTGCCTTTCTTTGCTAGAGGGTGACTGAGTCTCATGGCATGTGTGGCATCTACATCTTGTTCCTTGACGAATTCAAGGATTTTTTAATGTAGCAATGGAGAGTTAGTCTTCCCCATGCAAAATTTGATTCCGCGTTTAGGAATGTGACATAAATGAGCTTTCACCCTAAAGTATGAACTTGTGAACCGAGAATCACAAATATTGCATTTTCAAATATAGGCCCCACCACTTGAAACTTGGTCTATCAGTGTTGCATATTTCCACAATGGTGAGTGTGTCAAGTCCATTTTGTGTTGCCTTTGGCCGGCGGAGGAAGAGCTACAAGACATTGTAGTAATAGTATATATGACTACAAGTTAAAAGAAAAAAAAAAAAAATCAAAACAAACCCTAGGGCAGCAGCTAGAAAATTGTAATTTTTTTTTAAATGACAAAAATAAATAAATAAAACAATATAAAACTTACCTTGACAGCAAATGGCTCCTCAATCACCGTAGGCAAATGACTAGAATGATGCTTGATGAAGATTCAAACCTACAACAGCAATGGAGTTGAAGCATGCAATGAAAAAATTAGAAAAATAAGAGCCCAGTGTTTTTCCTTTTGTCGGATCCGGGGTTCAGTTCGCTGCCCCAACGCCAGTCAAAAGTAGCGAACCGGTAACGTTGCATTACAAGATTATGAATCACAAATTACAATGCAATGGATGGTGGAAATGAAGGCATTGGTTGGCTAATGCAAGACTCTACTTTTGCTTCCAAAACTTATCAGCTGCCATCATATTTATTAATGATAATGGAATTATTATCTTGTGCTTTGTCAGATCAATGGTTCAATAGACAAACTTTTGCTTCCAAAACTTATCAGCTGCCATCATATCTATTAATGATAATAGAATTATTATCTTGTGCTTTGTCAGATCAATGGTTCAATAGACAAAACAGAGGTCGCAAGTTCAAGTTTATACTGTTCATTTTGAAACAGTTGGCACAGAATGTGCCAGCTGTTTATGTGAGGCATTTGAGAAGAGCCAAAAGCCACATCGAAAAGGAACCATTAATTTGACGGTGAGATCAAAGCCATATTTATACCTTATAGTATTCTGATTTGCATGAGAAGAGTTGTGAGAAAGAACTTTGATGCAGAGTCAGAAGTTGATCAAGTAACAAGTCCTTGCAAAAAAAAGAGATTGAGCTAGGCACATCTTAAAAGGAGCTGAAAATGTGGAAAGTGGAGATTAGGCAAATCAATGTGGAGGACCATGAGCATGTCATCTTCAAACAACGTGACCGAACAAATAACTTTCATAATGCAGTCTACTCCAGCTTCTCCCATATGACATTATAATCATGTGGTTATCTTTCATATAGGTTCGCTCTGCAACTATGATCAAAGTTGTGATGAACTCCAACCTGTGCCCAAAATCCAAGAGCAGTATGGGCACTACACTTGTCCAAACATTGTCCTGTGAATGTGTGCATGAAACTTCCATCCAAAACATACCGACTCATCTATTTTCTAATGGTCTATTTATAATTAGCATTCCTTTATGTTGTGTTCTTATTATGAATGTGGGATAATTACTTTTTACATACCTGCCAAATCCCACCTCTTCAAACAACGTGACAAAACAGTGGAAGGTTCATAACAAATTTTGAATTCCATGTTATGCTCCCTTCATATTTAATGTACGGAAATCCTAGATCCCATTCATGCTTCCATTGGAAGAAGTTTTGATTTCAATCTTTAAATATATTTATAAACATCTTCTCATTAAAGTTGGTCTTTGCTCATGAGGCCAGAAGACTGCTCTAAGACCTCTGGTATGAGTCCAGCTGATTGCTGTAAACCCTAAATCTGATCAGAAAAACTAGTAACTGTGGTATGAGTCTAGCTGATTGCTGTAAACCTTAAATCTGATCAGAAAAACTAGTAACTGTGGTATGAGTCTAGCTGGTTGCTGTAAACCCGAAATCTGATAAGAAAAACTAGAAACTGAAAACGTTGAAACTAATCTGAAAACTAGAAAACTAAAATTCGAAAATTATGTAAAGAAGCTTTCACTAAACTTCCAGTTTTTATTTTTATTTTCTGCAAAAATGGGAAGCGAACAAACTATAACATTGCTAGAAAATAGAGTTTCACTGTACATGGAGGAAGAGAACTTACTCAAGGAGGTGTGGATGCCAACTCAAGCCCAAATATCCAAGATCAGTATGGGTGGTACACTTGGCCAAACATAGATCTGTAAACATGCACAAACAGTTTCATCTAAAACATGGTGTCACTTCTAAAGCCTAAGGCCTATTTATAACAATTTTTTTCTTTATGACGTGTGTTAATCATAGAAATCAGGAGACGAGTCTTTGGGTACATGAGACTTGTACGGGTATGTCTCTAGGCATTAGGGGAATTCACCCAAAGTTTCCTTCTCTCTCTGGTTGCATCTTCTACAGTCCTGCTGTTGCTTAATGGCTAAAATTCTGAAATTTATATGTTAATAGATTTCTAAAAAAAATTATTGTCTCCCGGCACTCCTGTACCTTTTTTTCATTTTTAAATGGCTTCCCTGCCCTTCCGCTGCCCTCTTTTACCCGAGATGTCTTCCAGGTGACTATGATTGTAATTATGCATGTGGGATAATTAATTTTTACATACCCACCAAATCCTAACAAGCAACGTAGATCCATTGAATATGGACACACTGACCAAAAAAGGTTAGTTGGTCCATTAACCCCAGATGTGGTCTGCCCGGCTGCATACGAAAGGTGGGCTGGGCCCACTTCCTAATAGTGTCAGTATTAGTGGCATCCTAACAAAATACCAAGTCATATTCAAACAACATGACAGAATGAAAAAGGTTCATAATGCAGTTTGCTGCAGCTTCTCTTACTTGAGATTGTTATCATGAGGTTATCTTTCGTGTAGGTTCATTCTGCAACTATAACCAAAGTAGTTGTGATAGAAGCTTGCCTCAAGCTCCTCCAACACATTAGCTTCTAATTTACCTTGAAGAACATTTTAGAAGCCTCAAATCTAGTTGTGGCACTCCTATTGAATTAATTACTTTACATTCTTGACGATTAACTCCCCCAGGCTATTGGAATACCTTGCAACGTGGAATGCATGATGTTTACTTTTATCATCAGAAATCTATATATTAACAAGGAGAGGGTGAAATTAAAAAGCAGATCACAGCAAGGCTGGAACCATGAGTGTCCCAAAAAACAGAAAAGACTTGAAACCGTCCATGGTAATAAAGAGAGTAGCACAGAATCTCGGCAAAACACAATCCATTTTGAAATATAAATAAGGAGAAAGAAGATGATGGCCTCCATGGTGAACTTGTTTCTGAAAAATCTCCAACAGAATGTAACATTGCAAGCAAAAAAGGGGTCATCCAGAACACCGTGTCCTTATGCACAAGTCCTTGACAGTCCTGAGCTCATGTGTGGGCACAGATCCCATGTTTACCGTGTTATAGGGTATGCCTGAAATAGAACCAGGAGGCTTGGGCCAACAGCAGAGAATATGTGCTCAGTATACTGGACATTTGGTGGATGTAATATCTTTCTCCACAGGGGTTCCATCCTTGAGCATTCTGATGCGGTAGTTCTGATCCTGAAGGGTCCTGCCCATTTTGGACTAATTGTTTGGGATAGTTTTAAGTTACATCCGTTTGATATGACTTATTAGCTTTTTAGTCAGTAGATTCTCTTTTATATGCGGCCATTTAAATCACAGTAGAAGAATAAATCCTTAGAGAAGTGCTTCACTAGGCAATTGTGTTCGAGCATATTAATAGAAGTGCAAAATTCGACTGATAAGTTATTAAATATGCTTGGGTTGTATTGCTTACTGCTTGTGTGAGATTTCAGAGGAAATTGGTGACAGAGTTTGTGGTACTTCACCTGGATTAAAATATTAATGTATCTACTGTTCAGCTGTCCTCTTCCAATTTGTTGCTGATGTCTTTACTTATTCTGGTTTCTTACTTTTTGTTAGCCACAGCTGCAGAATTTCCATATAATAGACATTTATATATTGTGATATTCACTAATTCTTTGATTTGTAATTTTTATTCAGAGAAGCCCACAGTCGAGGAACTGGAGGAAACACAAAGTCAAGGGAATCCAAAAGAAAAAGCCCTCGAGACTGCAAATATTGAGGAGTCTGAGAAAATACGAAGTCAATGGAAGCAGAATGAAAAAGTCGTGAAGAGGGCAAAACTGGAGGAACCTGAGATAATTCAAAGTCAACGTAAGAGGAAAGAAAAAAAACCCAAGAATGCAAAAGTTGAGGAACAAGAGCAAATTCAAAATCTAGGGAAGAGGAAAGAAAAATCCCCTGACAGTGCAAAAATTGAGGAACCCGAGCAAGTTCAATGCCAAGGGAAAAAGAAAAAAGCCACTAAAAGTGCAAAAGCCCATGAGCCTGAGCAAATTCAAAGTCAAGGGAAGGGGAAAGAAAAAGCCCCTAAGAGGGCAAGAGGTGAGGAACCTGAGAAAATTCAAAGTCAAGGGAAGAGGGGAAAAAAAACACCCAAGTGTGCAAGAGGCGAGGAACCGGTGCAAACTCAAAGTCAAGGGAGGGTGAAAGAAAAATCCCCTAATAGTGTAAAAGGTGAGGAATCAGAGCAAACTCAAAGTCAAGGGAAGAAGAAAGAAAAAGGCCCTTTTAATGTAACTCAAAGAAGTCAAGGGAAGAGAAAAGAAAAAGATTCTCCTGATGTAAGTCAAACTATTGTGTTTAGATGTTTGTCTAATCTGTATGTTCAAATTTGGTTGTTATTCTTGTTAGCTGGATGATACTAACCTTTTGTGCTTGAATAATACGAAGACTGAATTTTGGGTGTATGCATGTGAGATCTGCATATTAGTATATAGCACAGGACCTGTGGTTTATTGAACTATATGCATTACAGCTGGATGAAGTTACCATTGTTACTTTCTATTTTCAGGCACAAGAGATTATGGAACATGGTTCTGAGAAGATGGTGCGACAGATAAGAGTCATGCGGCAGCTTGGTCTTGCTGCCCCAGCTGGATCCCCTTTCGGTGTTGATTTATCTATTAAAACTGCCCCGTGAAAGCATTAAATTATTTATTGCCATCATGGGTCTTCTGTTTTTTTGGTGTTCAAGCACATGTTAAGCTAAAACTGAAGGAATTAATCAAAGCAATGTGGTAGATCCTGATACACAAGATTTTGTTCACTGGAAAAGGACTGCAGCGCACATTCAACATAAAACCAAAGGAATTTGTAGAAGTAATCTACTACACCCTGACAACATTTTTGCATGGACCGTAAGCCAATTCTTGACAGCATGATGATGAATGTCTGGGGAGTCTTGATTACTTTGGTAGTTATGGTAGATATGTTCTCGGAAATTATCTAAGCTTACATTTGTACTCTAACAAGAAACATAAATCGTCTGTACATTTTGCTATTTAGATTTGCTTTACGTTATTCCACTCCATGTTGATAGAAATATAACTTATGAAGCTTGCGCATGTCAAAAGGCTATTAAATATCACTCCCAATGCAAAGTCGTCTTTCACATGTAAAAATATTTTTAGTTTAATGAACTTCATTAAATCTGTGAAGGTTAATTTGTGTGTTTTTTTTGGCTCCTAATTATGCAAGTCCCATAATACATTCCTCGCATCCCTCAAAACAAAATTGAAAAAAAGATTAAAACTCATAAAAAGCATATTTCTAAAAGGGCATGAAACATATACAAAAAGAGCAAAAGCTTTACTAGACACTTGGAAAGTCAAGAGGTCATTATTAAACTGTTATAATTTATTTGTATATACCTAGACTACAGACTCACCGGTTACTCGTTGGTCACTCGGGTAATTGCAAAAAATTTACCAAACCCACTAATCGCCACTCATACTTGCTGGATTTCGGCTTTTTGGCTCTGCCAGTACTTGCTGGGAGGCCTATACAGGACCTAGACGCGTCTGGATGCATCTAAAACGTGTCCAAGGCCTCCAAATGCTGTCCAAATGTTGGAAAAATACGGTTTTTTGTCTTATAAATTCAAACATGCCCCCTCATTGGATTCACACAACATTAGGAGCTTCACCATCTAAGGCACATTTACTAAACCAGGAGCTTCACCATCTAATGCATAATTTACTAAACCAGGAACCTCACCATCTAAGGCTGCAGCTGGTTTGATTAGGGCATGTTTCTCACCAAGTTAATGGTTTATACATTTTAGAATGTGGTGATAACATTATAGTGATGCTTGATTTGATAAAAGGAAATCATTAGTTCTCAGTCAGAAGAGTTTGGAAATAATTAAGATTACTGAAATTGTGTATCAGAAAACATCCTCTGCATCATGAAATGTGTATGAACCTATAACCAGTTGTTGACTGAAACCAGAAGGCACATTTACTATACCTTGGATTAATGCATAGCTACCAAATTAGCACCCAAGTAACGTCTGAGCTTGGAATGCATAGATGATGTTGACATATACAGGATCTACAGGGGACTCTATAAAATTTATGTTTTTTTAATAAGTTTAAACATTTTTTTAATTTGTCGGTTATTCCCGGTTAATTGACAACGGCTGTCGATTAATCACTGGTTAGAAAAATTTCCTCCTTGGCAAGTACTCGCTCGTTACGGTTACGTAAACTATGGTATATACTACCGTCATAAGCCCTTATAGCTCTACTTTCTGAATGACATGTCAAGCCACATTCGAAATTGTAGTTTATCAAGGAGTGTGAAATAAACTAGTCCGTAAATCTTTGGGGTTTTACAACTGCTCGCTGAGGTTTTATTCTCAGCCCATCCCTAGCATCTGTGCTCTGCTTGAGACTTCGCCCCTGTTTGGCCAGGGAAAGGCTTCAACTAGCAAAACATAAAAAGAAATGTTAAATAACTAGAGGTGATGGTCAATGAATGAACACATAAATATAATGGGAAATACAGTGAAATTTCAAGAGCTACCTATTATTAGCCAAAATGTTTAGGTCAAAACTAGTCTTTCAAAAGTAGAAATAGAATATAGCCAAGGTTAAATTTAGTGCACATTTATGGCCTGCAAGGGATTATTGGTATCTTTTTATTACTAGTTTTCTAAACATGGTGATTTATGGTCTATGGTAATTGTGAAACTTCACAAATATACTTTATGGCAAGTTGGCTTGATTTATAGCATTGTGCTTGATGACTTGTTCTTCAGATGGATTACTGATGGGCTGTTAGCCTATTAAAACTTTCCAAGATGATCAGAAAGTTAATCATGGTGATGCCAAAAGATGTAACATTGGAATCTTAGTGCAACCAATTAATTGACGGTGGCTTGCTGGATGACTAGGGAGTTTGTTTTTATGTGGTCATATTTTCGTGTAATAATTTCCAAGATAATGCGATAATATGCTCCTTGGGAAGTTCTAGATGGCTGTGAAACACAAACTGTTTGACCTTCAATTGTTTTTAGTGGATTAGTTTCTTGTATATGCAAGTTGAGAGTAGTTCAAACCAATACTCGTAGCTATATACAAATACTATAATCGCATTTTTTGGATTGTAGGATAACTCGATGTTTGTATGTTATTTTATTGTTTGTTGAAAGAGTGGAATATTGTATACTCTTAGTTCAAAAGAATTCAAACTGACTCAGGTGTCCATTAAGTTATATGTCTGCTGTGGACTTTGCCCCAGACGTCACTGGCGTGATGTAGTAATTTATATTTTCATTGTTTGATGTTAGTGCTATCGCTAAGGTCATTAAGATTGCAGAGTTTAGGTTATGGTCATGGTTAAATGCGTCTTCTTTCCAGTCTCTCCTCCATGAAACGAATATGATTGTTAGAGGCTTCAGGTTTCTGCGAGTCCATCAATGTCGAGGGAAGAAACTTTTTGCTGGATAAAAATTGCATATGAAGTATAATAGTCTTCATTGTAATATTTAGTAGCTTATCCTTGAAACACGCTTAATATTCTAGATATACAATATGTTGGTGCTTGCAATCAAAGGGTCAAACAATGATGTTCATACTATGTGAAGAGCCATTATTAGACAGTAAGAAAGATGAAAAGCACCAAAATGTCTTGATTTGAAAGATAGTTTCATCATAGGGCCCGTTATAATTCAAAGGTAGTTTCATCATAGGCTCGTTCTAATTCAAAGATGGTTATAGTTTTATCATAGGCCCGTTCTAATTCAAAGAGAGTGTTAGTAACGATAAAATACTATCTAATAACTAGTCTAGTATAATTTGCACTAATTAATTCAGTTCTAATGATTGTTGAGGATTAGCGATTGAAGTTAATTTTTCTCCTAATTTATGCTTTGAATGATCAAAGGGGTTAAACATTACTTAGAAGGATTTTTTATTATAATTAAAGCGCGAAAGGTACAAGAAAGTCATATATCTACAATATGGATAGGAGTACAAAAAACTTAGAAGGTGCATCATTTTGAAAAAAATCGTATGGCACTTAAACTGTCTTTAGTGAATGAAATAACTATTTGATTTGAATTTAAGTCATGAAATCATGTGTTGTAGCCATGAATGAAACAACTATTTGATTGGAATCCAAAGTGTTATGAAATCATGTGTTGTAGCCATGAATGAAACAACTATTTGATTGGAATCCAAAGTGCGATGAAATCATGTGTTACAATGGAATCCAAGTAGGTCATGACATAATGTGTTACAATGGATACAATGGAATCCAAGTAGGTCATGACATAATGTGGTAGAATGGAATCCAAGTATTGGAATTCGAGGTGCATGAAATAACTATTTGATTGGAATCAAAGTGTCATGAAATCATGCATTCCATTGGAATCCAAGTATGTCATGAAATTATTTGTTATATTGGAATCCAAGTATGTCCCCATGTCCAAGGTGGTGGTGTGTATTGTATACACATTAAATTCACTTTATTGCACCTTTTTTGCGTAGGGCTTGTTGGCACATTAATCCCCTTGAATGTATGCATTTAAATATATTTGGAATCAAGGTGGGATGACTTCAAGCACTTTGTGAGAGATATTGTTATGCCCTTAACACTACCACCTCCTTATCATTAGATTTGTCTTTCTTTACCTCTTAGTCTTTCAGCCGACCCCTTTCTAACTTGTTTGCTCATAGCCGATGTATTCAATGTGATTGATGATGTTCTTTTGAGCATCCCTATTTTCGTTGATATCATTGCCTAGATTGAAGATGTTTGATTTCTTTCAACGATTTCGACAATGTTTATGGTGTTGACTAAAGTCGAGTCTTGATTTTAGGAATCCATATATACCTATTTATAGGTTTACTTTAGTCATTTCTCAAATAAAAACCATGTTTTCTCTACTTGTGCATGCAATTACCCCTTAAGGAAGAAGAAGAGGAATTAGGGTTAATGAGCTTAACCAAAGGAAGACAAGTTGCAATAAAGGCCTTGAAGATTCAAGAATATGAGTTGTGTTATTGAGGTATACTGAGTCTTGGAGCCCTTGATTGTGGTCTACTTAGGGTACAATGATCTCTCACAAAGTGTTCAAAGCTAAGGGCAAGATTAATGCACGAACAAGTTGACTCAAGATAAATATCCTTAACCCTACTCTATTTTTTGCATGGTCAATTATTAAATATTTTATGTTTCATGTATTAAACATTATAGTGAATTCTTATTGCCCATTATATTATTGTTATCATTACAACTCTCTCTCATAAAGTGTTCAAAGCGAAGGGGAAGATTAATGCACAAACAAGTTGACTCAAGATAAGTATCTCGAACTTTCTTTATTTTTTGCATGGTCAACTAATAAATATTTTGTGTTTCATGAATTTAACATTATAGCACATGTTTATTGCCCATTACTTTATTGTTATCTTTACGGTATTGTTATCACAACCCTTGCCTTTACCATGGTCAATGACCTAATTACCATAACTCTTGTTTAATCGTTTAATGACATCCAGGGTCTAGTAAGGTCATCCACCCTCGAAATAGGGATTGTGTATAGGCTATCTTTGTTACATCAATTTCAACTTCCTTGGCACACGACCCTTGTCTATAACCCTAAATTGCTTTGTGGATTGACAATTTGATGTGTTCAATTCTAAATGGTCTTCTACCTTTTACTTATGTAGAGGTTTGTTAATTTGAGTACATGGTGTGTCCCTTAAGACTACCTTTTCATTATGACGCTAATAAAGCACTTGTACCTTGAGCACAATGCATTGATACATGTCGCACTAGTTTGAAAACCACAATGCACACTTCCCTTGATAGGCACGAAGCGTGTAAGTTTCAAAGGTTTTATTGATGCAGGGTTGAGGGGTAGTGCCCCCTTCACCAAATTTTGGATGATTAATCTCAATGCCATTCAACGCAACTCCATGTTCCTCACAACATAGCCTCCGCACACACTGTGCAACATACATAGTACTACCCCACTCCAAGTTGGCTCTCACTATCCGATTGGCTTATTGCAGATAGGTGACATTACAATCAACTTCCCTTGTTCGACACTTCACTCAATTGGCACACCCTGTGATAGCACACAACAATAGGGACCTCTACAAGTTGATCTTCAAACCAACCTTTGTGTTATCATTCCAACATATTGGTGCTTCTCCTAGGTGTTGCTCAACTTGATTGGAACACCTCGAGATGAGGCAAATCACTAAGGAAAGATTGTGTGTCACACAATTTTGCAATGCTTGTGTGTTTCATACAACATATGCATCATCGTGGCAGTGTGTGTCACTTTTAGGTTTTGCCCATGACTCAATGGTCATGTGGACACTCTATGGCACATCATTGCATGCTAAGTGACACTTCTAGAGGTCATGCCATGTTAGAGCATGCCAACATATTGCAATATTGAAAGCGCCACATGTATAAGAAGTGTAACCGTCACTTGGGTAGAAGATGAATCGTTCTTGTGATCGTCTTATGTTGTAATCATCCCATGTTGAAATTCCCTTCTTCTAAAGCTATATAAAGGACAAAAAATTAACAAATGGACATGACCATCTCTTTCACATGTTAACATACTTGATTATCTAACATTTGTTGATTATTGTAATCACATTTTGGTATAGGCAAATCACTAGGAAGTTTCTTGCCCCTTCTGATCATGAGAATCTTCATTCTCAGCGTTATTGGTCATTCACAATTAAAAAAAAATAGTTACGAAGTGTCTCCCCCTTTTTGATCGCGGGAATTCTCATTCTCAATCTTATTGTGTACGGTACACACATGTACCTATAACATTTTATTTTCATTGCATAGAAGTAACATTATTTTGTTAATCTCTTTGCATTTGAATGTTTAATGGGCATTTAACATCTTGTTTAGATTACATTGCATGTTCTACAATTTTGCAACTTTGTTTGAACAAATATGTCTAGATTAAATAGTTGTATTTTGTCCTCTGTGCACTTCTTGGGCGCTACACAAATGACTTGTTATAAATCAAAATGCCCTTAGTATAGGCATGTCCCTAATGTAAGGATGCCCCTGAGTGTAAGCATGATGAAACTACAAATCAAATGTGAATCTGTGATCATACGCAACTTGTATACCATGTATCTAACTCAAATAATACCATGAGAAGTGTGTGTAATTATAGATATGTAAACCTCTGGCATAGGTAGGTAAGTAATGAAATGTAACTATGTGTAACTATGTAACTAACAAAGATAAAGAAACAAAAAAAATGAATTTTATGTTTTTATATTTTTTTGTATCTTATCATTTTTACAAAAATGTAACCAAGCAAGAAAGAATCCAAGATGTGAAATCAAGAAAAAACAATGAGAGCTCAATCAACTAAAAATCAAGCAAAGAGACGAAAATGAGAAGCAAGAAGAGGAGAATTCCTTCTAATTTACAACTACCTGCATAACACAATGCATAATAAGATGAAAGACCTCAATGTTGACGCAGTGGATTGCACCCTGGACAGGGGGCCGAGCTCCTGCTTTCCACACGCAACAATGGAAACTCCCCTCTCGCCTGTGGGACCGGCGAAGCTTGGGGGGAGAGTCTTTAGATAAGGGCTAGCTCCCACTGATGTATCTTTTAGGTCCTGGATTTCCTACTACTAACAAATAAATGAAAAAAAGGGGGGGGGATGAAAAGGGAGAAGGATGCTGAAAATAGAACCTAAACCTAAACTTAAAAAGGTGATACACTAAAAAAGATGACCCACTCAGCCCAAACATACACTTTTCACCAAGAAGACTCTATCATACACTTCATCTAATGTGGGAAACTCTTCTGTATCAGTGAGTCAGGGGTCCGTAGAGATACAGGGAGGAAGAACTATCAAAGGTGTTCTGAGACACACTTTGGCAGCGTATTCACATGCGCCTATATTCCTACTGTAGACACTTCTGGTAGACCTGCAGAAGAAGATACTTCACAATGCACTAGACATGCTGGAGTCATTCTGTGAAAAGCATAAAAAAAAATGACTTAACATAAAAAAAAAACATAGACATATGCGTGAGTGCAAGTTCAAACGGAGGTAAAATTGCTAAGTCTTGATTCAAGATAAAATATCCGGCAGAGTTTTGCCTTACAAACCCAAGAGATTTTTGGGCAGAGCTTTCCTTAAGGCTGAGAGATGGGATCCTTCTAAAAAATGAGAAGTTTACAATATATAGAAAGAGAAGAGAACTTGGTGCTTTTTGGAAAAGACTTTGGCGCTCTTGACAAGCTGGCCCATGTGTGTTTGTGAGCATCGAGAAGAGGAAGTCACTATTGCTGATGTCATTCTTCTAGGAGAGGCCTGCTGGAACCATGCTGTGTAATCGCCGGTCTTGACTTTGGCGTTCAAACATTAATGTGAAAGCATGGGCCGCGCCTCTTTTCTACAAACAAGATTGCTCTTTCCAGATATCACGCGGTTTGTCTGCTCATAAATGCAAAGTGGAGAAAGCAGGGCACACCGCTTACTGTTTGCATCGTTTGATGACCACCTGGCAATAACTCGCCTTCCCTTTGCCACCTGGGCCGCCTTGTCTGTTTCTGCACTTTGTCTCTTCTTGGCTTTGTCTCTTTCTGGCTCCGTCAGCCCTCGGGGCTATCTTTTTGGTGGGTCGCTGTGTTCCTTGGGCTCTTCTTTAAGTTTTTTCAAAATCAACGGCTATTTCATCACCTTAAATTTGGCGTCTGCGGACCCGTCACTAGGCGTTTGAACTTCCAACGGCTAGTTCGTCGTGCTTGATTTTGACATCTTCAGGCTCGTCACCCCTTGGAATTCCTTTGGCTTCTTGTTGCTTCCCTTTCCTTCGGGCTTCTTGTTTTGGATCCTTCCGAAGGGAAGGTGACCCTTCGACTTTGGAGAAGTGTCCTTCATTTTGACTGAGAGTCCCCCGCAAGGGCACCTGCCCTTCAGGGTCTTTCGGGGCCTTGGTCTTGAAATCCTTCAGACAAAATGTCCGAAGGATTTCTTCCTTTGCTCCTCACTTATTTCCTCGGGTCACTTTTTTTGCGGACTTTTTTCCTCGGCTACTTTTCCCGCGGACAAAAAGTCTGCAATAATTGTTTCGAGCACTTTGCCTTTGACTCTTTGAAAAATTTCTCGGGCTTTTCCTCCTGCAGCTTCCCCGAATTTCTTCGGACTTTTTGTCCGAAGGAATTCCTTCGGACAAAAAGTCCGAAAGAAACCGTTCTCTCTTAGTCTCTTTCTGCGCCTTTCTTCGAGCTTTCTGCTTTGGACCCTTTCCTTCGGACAAAAGTTCCAAAGGAATTAGTCCTTGTCTTTTCTCTCGACTGCCCTTTGAAAAGTGCCCTTCGGGAAAATTGGAAACGACCCTTCCGAAGGGTACTTCCTTTGCCTTAAACAAACTTTCGAAAGAAACTTACATTTTCGGCTTTTCTTTGTGGCCTCTTTGCAAAAGTGTTCCCTGCTCTCCGCAAGGGCTCTTGAGTCCCGAACTGCCCTCCGCAATGGCACTTGAAATGGTCCATTTTGCGCCTAAGTGTCAAGAACTTGTCTCTCCCTGCAGATGCCGTAGAAAACTTCTTCGTAGAGTCCGTAGAAACTTCACCTGCAGAGTTCGTAGAAAACCTGCAGAGTCCGTAGAAATGGACCTGCAGAGTCCGTAGAAAACCTGCCAAGTCCATAGAAATGAACTTGCAGAGTCCGTAGAAAACCTGTAGAGTCCGTATAAATTTCCAGACTTGTGCAAAGAATCAGATTTTGGACTGGTTCAGAACAACATGGAAAGAAGGGGACATTTTTTGGTCCTGTTGGACCAAAAATGGTCAACAAATTGGCAACTCCCAGGCGAAGCATGCCTGCTATGCTTAGAGACCAGTTGCCTTAAAGTCCATTGGGCATAGAGTCAGAATGTAGCTTTGAAGAAAGGTTAACAACAGTCTTGAGAGATCCCAGAATCAATCATGAGCCTTTACCCCACACACAAAGGAAAACACACACAAGGCTAAAAACACTACTTGTGCAAACTGCAATTAGGGAAAACGGAAAAAGAAACTGAAAGCAAACTACTATATACAGCTAACTAGGTATATTTGCTTCCCTCCTGGATCAAAGGAAAAAAATTTTAAGTCCCCTCCCTGGCTAGGAAACTTACGGTGCCAGACAAGTGGCTGAATGGAATGGATATTTGGTGACCTGCTCCTCTTGCCTGTCACCTTGATTGGCTTGCATCCGAGTGGATCAGAATCGAACATGCTTCCAACATATACATACTCTTTTTGTTCTTGGAAGCTTGTTGAATACTGGTCTTTCATGCTGGTGCGTTTCATCCAAAAATCAATCGTTGTTGGCTCATCACCATAAGCCCTTTGTTGTGCATGGTCCCTTTGCAATGCATCATGGTTTGACTCATTCCCTTCTGCTTCATTGAAGACCCTGTCAAACTCATCCTCTGCTTCCTCTTGGCCTTCTTGAAAAAGGGTCACTGTTGTGATGTATGAAATGGAATCACAAACTGATTGCTCATCCCACAGAACATCATCTTCTTGCTCAAGGCTCTCTTCTTCAAGGCTTTACTCAAGATGGGCCAGCCTCTCCTTTTCTTGCTCAAGGATCAAAGTCTCTAGTTTTTCAAAGACATCTGTCTGATCCTCCTCCAATTCAGGCTCCTCGACATAGTCGTCCTCCTCATCGAAGCAACAAGGAAGTTCATCAAATAAAGGGGGAGAGAGCTCACCATGCTTATGTTCCTCTTCATATTACTGGAACATCCGCATGTATGTGTGACCTGAGTCTTCTCCATTGCTGATGATGTCTTCAAAAGGAGCCTCCATGATGATTTCATCTTCTTTGACATCCATGATAGCCTCTTGGACAACTGCAGATTGAATCTTCTGCTCCTCACTCGCCTCTTGCAGAACAGGTTCCTCTTTGAGAAGGGGTGAAGTGAAAAAACCATGTGGAAGAGGAGGCAGCCCTTGAGCTAGAATCGAATGATTATCTTCTTTCCATTTGGCCAGCACTTCATCTATATCAGGTGTGGCCTGATAGCTCTCTTGGAAGTGTGTAGGTGGGGTGTGTTCAGACATGGAATGTGCCGTTGGGTCTGAACCGTCCATCACACATTGCCTGAGGAATCTCTCTCTGGATTCCAACTCTGCAATTCTTCTGGCTATATCCTCTTGGAAGAGCCTTTCCTGGAGGTCATAGGAATCATCATGGTGATTAGGAGCCGGTTTGTCCTTTTCAAGGTTTTGAGCAAAACCTCTCTTCTCCTCCTTCCTGCCCCATGATTCCATTATTTCCCTCCAAGTTAGGATCATGCTATCAGGATCAGTGACCTGAGGGAGTTGAGGAAGACTAGGAAAGGTCTGTTGATGCATAGGAAGAGTTGTTTCAAATGAAGGCACATTTTGGCGTGTAGAATCCATTGCTTAGGACCATGTACCTTGTATTTCTTCATATGTTTTGATCAAGCTCAAAATTTTCATGAAATCACCCCAAACAACTCTCCTAGTTACCTTTCAACAATGAGAAAAGTAACGCTAGAGTTTGAGGTGGTTTCATGACAGCCTGAGCTTGATCAAAACCATATAAAAATGTGATTTCTTGATGGCACTAGGACTGCTTAACCAGCTGATTCAACTCGGAGTCGCCATTGGTGTTGATAAAAAAGCCTCCAAAGGCTAGTTGGTTGAAGAACACACCAAAAATTCTTCAACTCTTTGGACACAACTTGTCCTAGTGGGTCCCACTGGGCATGCCAAAAACTGTTGACGCGTGGATTGCATCCTGGATAGGAGGCCGAGCTCATGTCTTCCACACGCAACAATGAAAACTCCCTTCTCGCTTGTGGGACCGGTAAAGCTTGGGGGGAGAGTCTCTAGATAAGGGCTAGCTCCCTCTGATGTATCTTTTAGGTCCTGGATTTCCTACTACTAACAAATAAATGAAAAAAAGGGGGGGGATGAAAAGGGAGAAGGATGCTGAAAACAGAACCTAAACCTAAACTTAAAAAGGTAATACACCAAAAAAGATGACCCACTCAGCCCGAACATACACTTTTCACCAAGAAGAAGCTGTCATACACTTCATTTGATGTGGGAAACTCTTCTGTATCAGTGAGTTAGGGGTCCGTAGAGATACAGGGAGGAAGAACTATCAAAGGTGTTTTGAGACACTTTGGCAGCGTATTCACATGCGCCTATATTCCTACTGTAGACACTTCTGGCAGAGCTGCAGAAGAAGAAACTTCAAAATGCACTAGACATGCTGGAGTCGTTCTGTGAAAAGCATAAAAGAAAATGACTTAACACAAAAAGAAAACATAGACACATGCGTGAGTGCAAGTTCAAATGGAGGTAAAATTGCTAAGTTTTGATTCAAGGTAAAATATTCGACAGAGTTCTGCCTTACAAACCCAAGAGATTTTTGGGCAGAGCTTTCCTTAACGCTGAGAGATGGGATCCTTCTCAAAAATGAGAAGTTTACAATATATAGAAAGAGAAGAGAACTTGGGGCTTTTTGGAAAAGACTTTGGCGCTCTTGACAAGCTCACCCATGTGCGTTTGTGAGCATTGGGAAGAGGAAGTCACTGTTGCTGATGTCATTCTTCTAGGAGAGGCCTGCTAGAACCATGCTGTGTAATCCCCAGTCTTGACTTTGGCGTTCAAACATTAATGTGAAAGCACGGGACACGCCTCTTTTCTACAAACAAGATTGCTCTTTCCAGATATCACGTGGTTTGTCTGCTCATAAATGCAAAGTGGAGAAAGCAGGCCACGCCGCTTATTGTTTGCGCCGTATGATGACCACCTGGCAATAACTTGCCTTCCCTTTGCCACCTGGGCCGCCTTGTCTGTTTCTGCACTGTCTCTTCCTGGTTTTGTCTCTTTCTCGCTCCTTCAGCCCTCGGGGCTATCTTTTTGGCGGGTCACTGCGTTCCTTGGGCTCTTCCTTAAGTTTTTTCAAAATCAACGGCTTTTTCATCACCTTAAATTTGGCGTCTGCGCACCCGTCACTGGGCGTTTGAACTTCCAACGACTAGTTCGTTGTGCTTGATTTTGATGTCTTCGAGCCCGTCACCCCTTGGAATTCCTTTGGCTTTTCTTTTCCTTCGGCTTCTTGTTGCTTCCCTTTCCTTTGGGCATCTTGTTTTGGATCCTTCCGAAGGGAAGGTGACCCTTCGGCTTTGGAGAAGTGTCTTTCATTTTGACCGAGAGTCCTCCGCAAGGGCACCTGCCCTTCAGGGTCTTTCGGGTTCTTGGTCTTGAAATCCTTCGGACAAAATGTCCGAAGGATTTCTTCCTTTGCTCCTCACTTATTTCCCCGGGTCACTTTTCCCGCAGACTTTTTTCCTCTGCTACTTTTCCCGCAGACTTCTTCCCGCGGACTTTTTTCCACAGACAAAAAGTCTACAAGAATTGTTTCGAGCACTTTGCCTTTGACTCTTCGGAAATTTTCTTGGGCTTCTCCTCCGTAGCTTCCCTGAATTTCTTCGGACTTTTTGTCCGAAGGAATTCCTTCGGACAAAAAGTCTGAAAGAAATCGTTATATGCCTTAGTCTCTTTCTGTGCCTTTCTTCGGGCTTTCTGCTTTGGACCCTCCGAATTCCTTCAGACTTTTTGTCCGAAGGAATTCCTTCGGACAAAAAGTCCAAAGGAATTAGTCCTTGTCTTTTCTTTCAACTGTCCTTTGAAAAGTGCCCTTCGCGAAAATTGGAAACGACCCTTCCGAAGGGTCCTTAAACAAACTTCCGAAAGAAACTTACCTTTTCGGCTTTTCTATGTGGCCTCTTCGCAAAAGTGTTCCTTGCCCTCCACAATGGCTCTTGAGTCCCGAACTGCCCTCCGCAAGGGCACTTGAAATGGTCCATTTTGCGCCTAAGTGTCGGGAAGTCGTCTCTACCTGTAGAGTCCGTAGAAAACTTCTTTGCAGAGTCCGTAGAAACTTCAACTGCAAAGTCCGTAAAAAACCTGTAGAGTCCATAGAAATGGACTTGCAGAGTCCGTAGAAAACCTACAGAGTCTGTAGAAAACCTGCAGAGTTCGTAGAAATGGACCTGCAGAGTCCGTAGAAATTTCCAGACTTGTGCAAAGAATCAGATTTTGGACTGGTTCAGAACAACAGGGAAAGAAGGGGACCGATTTTTGGCCTGTAGGACCAAAAATGGTCAACACTCATTATATATGTGATGTCATCATTGGCAAGTCCATGTATGATTTTGGAATGGGAAACAACAACAAAAGGAAAAGAGTTAAAAGAAAAAAACAATAAACATAAACCAAGGGGCTAGAAGAATGACATACCAAACCTGAAGCATGAAATAAGGACACTTCAAAATTCAATCAAAAACTTAAAATCCAAATCTAGAAGAACATGAAGCAATAAACAACTCAATGGAGGAAATAAATGAAAAGTAAGAAGGAAGTGTGATGAACCCAAATGCCATATAGGACCCTACATAAATATGACAACTAGAAGAGGGAAAAAGAAGATGTGTCCAATAGATCATTTCATTGAAGCACATGAAATAAGATAGCAATACTAACTAATAATCCCATCTAAAATTCCATAACGAGTGCCCATTCCTCTTCATTATCAAGATATGAGGATATTGTAGACCATACATGTCAGGGCTTAGATGTGTTGCTAGAAGTATCCGAAATGTAATCATGAGATGTATAGTAACTTGAATCATCATCACTAGTAGTATATGAAATATAATCATAAGTTGTAGAGCAACCTATATTATCATCACTAGTTGAGTTATCGTGGCAATTAGCTGCAAGTGTGTTTACATTATCTTGAAAATAAACACTTTGTTTGGATCATATTGCTGAAATATTACTAGGTGCTTTAGTTTGAACATACACAAGAGGTCATGATAAGAATACCCTGTGATCTCGATGAGTAGGTATTGTAACTCTAAATGTTTGCACTTGAGGTAATACATCATATTGTATGGATGACAAATAAGATGTGCCTCAAATACTAATCACTTTGTTATTATACACAAATTTTATAAACTAGTGTAATGTGGATGGGATGGCTCTCATTGGATTTAGCCAAGAACATCCAAGTAATAGATCATATGTCCCATTATTTGACAATACGTGAAAACACACTAGAATGGTTGTAGGACCTATAATGATAGGTAATGTGACACCCTTGAGAGGTATTTGTGTAAGACTATCATAACCTCTAAAAATAGTGGTTGTACCAAGCAAGTCTTGCTAAGTGAACCATTGTCAACCATAATGCCATTTGTTACCCCAGATGCAAATCAATGAAAGCTTGTATGAATAATGGACATGGTCACACAAAGTAATATAAGGAACCTATTTATGCACGAATTTGTGACTATACCTTTGAAACTATCTAAGATATAAGCATTTGAAATTGGTGATTGTTGTTTAGGTGCCACCATGTGCACATTATCTTGTTTTTTAACATCATGATTTGTAAGTGGATTGGTAGAATTTAAAATGTTGATTTAGAGGTGTAACTATTTCATTTAATGTACTATTGTGTCATTCCCATTCAATAACATTGCTATCAATTACATCTTGGATCTTAAGTCTCAATATAAAACATTTATTGATAGTATGAACCGAAGCTCTATGATAATAAAAATACACATTCACATCATAATGCTTATGCAATGGTTGAGATGAGTCAAACTCACACTGAGGAGGTAAAGAGATCATATTGAGTTCAAGCAATTGTTTAAGCACTTGGTGAGGATTCTCGACTAGCTTGTAAATTGTCTATGCTCTTGAGAAAGGAGGACAACCCTCTCAGGTAGTTTTGATACCATGTATACTACATTTTCAACCTCATTATTAGCTTGAAAATTAGGAATATCATTAGCCTTAACCTTGAATGTTGATTTAATTTTATATTTGGAGCCACTAGAGGTAGGGCATTAGTTCCATATTTAAGCATATTGGCCTCTAAAATCTTGATCTCATAGTTGTGAACCATATGACAAAGCTCATCGAAAGATGGATACATGTTAAACATCACTTTATCTTTAATAGGTTGAAGCAAACTTTGAGAGAAAATGATATATAACTTACTATCAAGGAATTGGTGAGACATCTTCATAATCATAGTTTTGAATTAAGCACATATTCACTAATAGGCTCATTCAGTCCTTGTTTAAGCTGGCATAAGTTGTGAAAGATATGCCTTTTGGTTATTGTTGATTAAAAAATGAGCTAAGAAACTATTAACCAAAGCATTGAAATAATGTATGGAGTCTGATGGTAAGGTGTAAAACCAATCCAAGACATATATTCCTTGAGACTTCAAGGAAAGAACTTAGTCAATAATCGATATTTTTGTACAAAGTCAAAACATGAAGAATTAAAAGTTCAAATATGATGTGAAGGATCACCCTCGCTATTGAATAATTAAAATCTAGGCACAATGAAACTGGTAGGCAAAGGGTAGATAAGGACTTTATGAACCGAGGTATGTAATATCTCATGAGAGTTGACCATGTGGCTTGACCCTTGAGATCCTTGATAAAGTTGTTGAATTTTCACTCACATGTCTTGAATAATTTGTTGAAGAACTATATTTTGAGATGTAGGAGACATATTAGAATTAAAATGTGCAGGAATAAACAATCTAGTGTTTTGAGCAAGAACATGAACGAAATATTTAGATTTAGGAGCAAGTCAAAGTGGTCTAGAAATAGTTGGAGGCAT
The DNA here is from genome assembly GCA_037957365.1 of Torreya grandis. Lineage (NCBI taxonomy): Eukaryota > Viridiplantae > Streptophyta > Pinopsida > Cupressales > Taxaceae > Torreya > Torreya grandis. Next base: position 2,233,325 of record JARHVA010000051.1, on the reverse strand, counting down.
AAAAAAATCATTAATCTGTGTAGGAATAAACATAGTAACATGAGAAGAAGTAATTATCTACATCTACTTCCATAACCCTCAAAATTTATCTGCCATGGTGAGTGCAACAACTAGTATCCCACTCGTTGGCAACCCTAATGCTCAAGAAAATCAAAATCCTCAAGGAGATCATATTCAAATGTTTATGCAAGTTTTACACTGCTTGGCGCAAATAAAAACTACAACCAACAATGAAATGGTGGAAAATCAAATTATGCAAATTGCATCTTGACCTTAAAAGCCATATTGGGAGCTTCCCAATCAATGTCCCATATCCATTCCTCCCCTTATGGATACAAATGGGAAACCTATCTCCCAAACTACTTATTCATAGTAAGGTGCTTCAAACATTACAAAATGAACTTTTAGATCCCTATATTGAACTATGGATATTGGAGGAATAACTCCAACCATCATATATGATGGGTCCACTGACCCAACCTTACATCTCAAAGTTTTTGGAAATCTTAACAAGAATTGGCTCAAAACCAATACTTACATAACTACAAAGATATTAGCAAAAATACTCAATAGGGAAGCTTTAGAATGGTACTATCAACTTAAACCACACTCCATAGTTGTATTATAAAGTTTAGTATATGCCCTTGTCCAATAATTTAAATACCCTGATTTGAATGAAGGTAATTTAGGAAATTTTGTCAATGTTGAATAATTGAACCATAAATCTACCCATGACTTCATCAAGCAATGGAAGTTATTAGCCCAAAAAGGTTGCCATAACATGAATGAGGTTAGTCTCTTCAAGTTATTTACAATTGCATTAGAATCCATGTTACAATATAAAAAAAAAAAAAAACTCTCTCTTTCTCTCGCCTAATACCTTAGAAGAAGCATTCAAACAAGTCAAAAGATAAGATCATCTCATGATAAATTTTTAGATTCCTACACAACACAATCAAGCCACTAAAGTCCAAATGAAAAATAAAAATAAAAAATCAATGCAAACATGCCAAATGCACCACAAAGTGGCAGACCCTCCATTACCTATCACGAGAAATCATTTTAACCAAATCCTCCAACCAAGAGATTCAACTCATCCCCTATGAAGAGATGAAATCAAATACAAATCGCCCAAACCTCAACCTTGAGAATTAGATCCTACCAAGCATGTACCTTAATGGTTTGACCCTCAAAATTTTTGTTGATGGCTTGCCAATTAAGACCACTCACATGAAAATTGTCACAATTTGAAAAAATCTAACATAATCCTTCCTACTTTGAAATAAATTTGACCACAAAGTAATGATTCGAGAAAGATATAATTAATTTCTTATTGTCAAACAAATATCAAACACACAAAATAAAAGTGAAGCTATACATTGATCTAATAGGTATTTAGGTATATACACCAATCTATTACTAGATCATTCCAAGGGCAAACCAAAAACTCATAGTGAAAGAATAAAAAAATAATAATCAACATGCTACAAATCCTAATTAATCAAAAAATACATGAGAGACAATGGTCATTCCTAATGCTTAAACAAAAAAATAAAGAATTATCCAAATGCAAGGTATTAAGTGTATCATTGTATGCGTTGAATTGAGTTACCTAACCCAACATTCACCAAACAATGTAATTTTTTTAACAAGACTATCCAGGCTCATCCATCACCTCAACCAATTATCAAAAACATCTTGGATAGTCTAATCTCTAAAAACTAAAAAAATGTAGCATATTTGGCTAGGCCAAAGGCATATAAAAATTAGAAGACACCCTACCAATGTCTTTAGCTAGGTTGAAGAAGTTCCCAAATTCACCCAACTTATTTTTCATAATGAAAGGCATATAAAGGGGGGATGGGGGCAAGGAGGAGAACTTAGATTCAACCCCCTTTGAGACCAAATTTGAGATCATCATGGCATTCCTCCTAAGTAAAACTATATTTCGATTGCCTTAGCTTTGGTGAATGGGACGTTGTAGAGTTACCTAATTTACCTAGCAAAATGACTTTCCTCAAACTTATGAAAACATCTCCTAAGCATCAAAATCAATTTATGAAACTCCTATTTGAGATGAACATTCCTCAACCACCACGAATTAGCCAAGAGACCCCCTTACATGGTTCCAAAGAGAGTATAATGTAGAAATGTGAAAATGTGTCAATCTAAATCAACAAAAATATTGATAAAACTTTATCTCTCAAGTTTCCAATGCAATCTATTCTTCCTAACAAAATACTATTTGATGCTAACAACCCACCACTTTTTGTCTATGTCAAAGTAAGTGATTTCAATATCTAGCAATCTCTCATGGACGAAAAGTTTGACATGTGTTGCCTTCCTATAAGTCATTAAATCCCTTTGATATTCTAGTAATAATATGGAAATTAACAATACCACTTGTCAAGGATATGATCAAATGAAACCTCCTCCAACGAGATGAATTTGGTTCCCGATTACCTTATCTCCTAGAGCAATTAGGGTCAAAGTCATGGTAGTCAATTTCCCCCTCTTAAACAACATATTATGTGGACAATTAGACTAATCGCATGAGGGTTGTAGCATCCTCCGCATGCTAATGCATAAAATTTCCCCAATTGGGAGCTATTTAAAATATATAAGGTGACATTGATTCTTTCAACATTGAGCAATTCCAACAATGTGGAGTTTATAAATTTCTCTCAAAAGAATTATTATGCATGCCATTCGTCTAATACCAAAGATTTAATTATCCCATCAATTCCCTTAGAGGATACATTAGTCATCCTAAGATAGTAGGATGGACCTTGTAGATTCTGATGATGATGAACAAGATGAGATAAGTTTCAAGATTAAATCTACCAATCTTCCACTAAGTATTATTGACCAATTACTAGCTAAATTAAAGCCTAGATTCCGCAATAAATCGCCAAATGACAAATCCCTATGATACCTCACTACTCTTTACTATGAAGATGATATTCTCTAGATGACCCACATTTTTTTGGCTATGCTCATGAAAAACATGGGGAAATTATAAGATACAAATAATTCTTTGAGAAAAGATAACAAAAAAACAACTTCAACTAAAGCATCGTCACGCTTAATCTATCCTCTTTTTTTTATGAGAAGGACAATGACTTGTTATGTGACATTAGTGCTCTTAGTGATATTCCAATCCAAGAGAATAACATTGATTTAGTCCCATTTATTAGTACTCCATCTACAAAGCCTTCCCCACCAAGTACAATCCAAATAAAAGCATAGAATCCTACGACTATTCAATATTTTTCCAAGGATAAATTACCCATGAACATTCCATTGAGACATTCAAGGCCTATCAAAGACATGTAGAGTGAATGGGTTCACAATATGTAACTCCTGAGGTAGAGAAAGAGCATGTCAAACTTCTCTTAAGGGTCATGATTTTGAGTTTAATAGTTCAACTACACACTATCAACATAATACTAAGAATTTTGACTACACTGACAAGATTTTCAACACAAATAGAGTCACTCCCCTTTTCCATTAATTTTTTGAAATTATTATCAATATCATTTAGCTTCTTGACAAAGATATGCTCCCAACGAGGGTTATTTTCAATGACATCAACATTATACACACTCCATAAAATAATGTAGAGCAGATCGACAACATTTGAGACCAAAATCACATTCTACATGACTGAAAGAACATCAAAATGAGAATTTTGCATAATCAGATGAATACTCCCCCTACGAATTATTGTGCAATGAGCACCATGATGTGAGTTCTCATTCACACAATGTGTGGGATCACAAAACTTCATACTGAGTTCCTCTTACATTTTTCCTTGATGCCATTCACAAGTAAGTTCTTTTTAGGATTTTAGAGACAGACGAAGAGACACTAATAACTACGAGATATGAATTGCAGTGAAATATTTGCATCACAATAGAAGATGTATGTGATGATATTTTGAGGCAAATGTGAGCTATCATATGTATTTTCACTCTCTATATTCATATCCACATTTTTAGCATGCCTTTATTTCCATGGTTTATATTATACACATGTTTAAGCTCTCTTTTATATCTTTAATCTAATAGTCATCCCCCCTTATATCCATCTTGGTGTCCTGGGGGTTTTACTACCTTTCTTCCTCTTTGGGTATTATATAGTAGTCATCCCATTTTGATCATTCTTGACCCCCTTGGGTTTTTATTACCTCTTACCCTTTTGAGTTTTATCTAATAGTCATCCCCTTTAGATCTTTATCGGTCCCCCTATGTTAATACTACCTTTTTCCCTCTTGGGTTTTGTTTAAGAGTCATCCCTCGGATCCTTCTTGGTCCCCATGGGGTTTTACTACATTTTTCCCTCTTGAGTTTACCTAATTTTTTCTATTTTGCTATACCATCATTGACTACATCTATTATTTAGTCACGATATTCCCAGTTCCTTCATTCTAACCCACTTGGTCTTGCCACCATACTCACACACACAAACATTACATTACATTGCATGCATTGATATATATCTCTGAATCCTATATTACTAGTCATTTTAGAAGAAATTTATTTTCCCTCTAGTGATCAATTACACATATCATCAATATCATACCATCATACTTACATATGAACTAGTTATAATCCCCAAAATTATTTCACATACTTACCCTTCAAGGTAGACTTAAGTTAGAGTCAAGATTACACCATTTGATAAGGTATAAGCTAAGAGTATCTAAGCATATGGGTCTTAGGTTTCCCTTTAATCATCTAGGTGAAATCTATCTTAGGGATGTCTTTGTAAAAAACCAATGTTGCCCTTATAAATTTGTATGGAAAAGGATAATATAAAATTGATAAAAAATCAAACTCAAAAAGAAAAATCTCAAAAGCCGAATCACAGCCAAAAAGGCATGATAAAAAATCATTGGAACACAACCTTCTCTAGTATATTGGGGTAGGATATCTCATATATATCATTCATTACACTTGCATTTTCATGTAGGTACCCAATCCTCATAGTAGTTGGTGGCTCCAAAGAGTCTTGAGGAACAAAGAAAAATCCATAGGAAGGTAGGCACCTTTAATTTTTCATGCATCTCATAGCCTCACAGAATAAGCTATTTCATTAGCTAGCCCAAATCACAATTGTTAAACATTTCAACATCGAAAGCTCCTAGTTTTGATAAATTGATTAGGGTGTCTAGTCTCTAATAATGATTCTTAATCACATTTGTAGTGCTTACCATTTTACTTATATATTTCCAACATCCCCTTGATGAACATTACTACCATTTGACATGTTAGTCATCTTTAATTCCTTTCTAAATGATTTATATTTGAATCATTTTATCATCACTTGAGATGCTTGTGAGTTTTAATATAACACATGGGGAACCAACCAATATTTTCTCACAAGAAATTATGTTATTTATCATGCTTTATACCATTTTTTAACTTTAGTATTTTCATTACATGCATATGTTATCCATTGAAAAATTATAGCATAATAATTATTTTGTTTTAACCATTTCCTTGATTATATTATCACACTGTATGTTTCATTATATTCTTACTTTGTCAAAATTAGGCATCATCCTTAGTTATTCCATGAAATCAAAAGACATATCTATGCTAACAATGTCAATGAAGAATGCATATACCATAATGACATTTTACAACATCAAATAAATAAAAAAGTACACATCTACAAATAAGAAAATGTGATCAAATGTCACATCTCAATATATATATATATATATATATATATATATATATATATATATATATATATATATATATATATATATATATATATCTTTGATACAAAATGATACATCATATATACATCACATGCTTCAAGCACTCAAATCAAGGCATGGGGCTATACTATGTGAGGATGCAACCTATCAATCCCTAATAAGGGCCCAAAAAGAGTTTATGCATGTGAACACAATGCTCTAGCCTTGCCTTGTGCACCAAAAATATATGCTCTAGATCCCCAACTTGAATCTATAGCTCCAACACTTAGTCCTAAAACCTATTATCTCTTTCACCACCCTCTCTCATGATGGTCATATGGTCTTGATGTAAATCCACCACGTATCCCCTGAAGGCATCATATTCAACTACCACCGCCACTGAAGAAGGAAAAATTACATCTCTCCACTTATTTAGTACATATGCAACTACTACTAGCTTAAAGGATATATATATATATATATATATATATATATATATATATATATATATATATATATATATAATTTTGATATAAAATGATACATCATATATACATCACATGCTTCAAGCACTCGAATCACGGCATGGGGCTATACTATGTGAGGATGCAACCTATCAATCCCTAATAAGGGCCCAAGAAGAGTTTATGCATGTGAACATATTGTTCTAGCCTTGCCTTGTGCACCAACAATATATGCTCTACATCCCCAACTTGAATCTGTAGCTCCAACACTTAGTCCTAAAACCTATTATCTCTTTCACCACCCTCTCTCATGATGGTCATATGGTCTTGCTGCAAATCCACCACATATCCCCTGAAGGCATCATATCCAACTACCACCACCACTGAAGAAGGAAAAATTACATCTCTCCACTTATTTAGTACCTATACAACTGCTCCTACTAGCTTGAAGGATATTAGAATAATTCTTTAAGCTTATTTATAGTTTAATATCTTTTCATATCTTCTTGTTGTGGTTTTATAACCACTAGTTATTTGTTTGATTCTCGGGTGAGTCTATTTACACTTACTATTGTATCAACCTCCTTTATTATAGGAGCTTGTTATGAACCTATATATTAGGCTATCTATGTGTCTAATAATATCACGTATCCTTGGTGTGTTATTCCTATGTTATTGTAATTCTACATGCTAATTAGAAGTCATGATCTGTGAGCCCAAGAAGAGGAGGAAATCTTTGTAACGACATCTTGTCAAGGAGCTAGAAACCTAGTGAAGATTGTATGAGAAGCAATCTCAAATTGCCAAGACTGTGGATGGAATAAAGAGGATGAAGAGAGAGCAAGACAAAGTGTTTCACTTTGGAGGAGAGTCATTCTGTGGAGAAAATCCATTTTACATTGAATGAGGCACTTGTGACTTATTTTTTGATTATTTTCAACTTGTGTAAAGACGTTTCAGACTGGAAAGAGAAAGATGTTGGAAGAAGGGGGCATTTCAACTCATACGAAATTTTTTAGCCATGTTCAAAGAGCAGCCAAGGTGTTTCAGCTGAGAAAGGAGTTTTCAACTAGTAAAGAGGTGTTTTCAGCCCTGAGAAGATAATTTAAGAAACCTGGAGTGGAATTGGAGAGGGAGGCATGGCATTCTGGAGGCAGGGTGCCCCAAGCAAGGAAGTAACACTCTAAAAACATAGGTATTTTTTGTTTGTGATGTTTGTAGTCCAATAAACTAAATAAAACCTATATTTTTCCTTAAAACTACTAAGATTATCCCCTGGAGAGGAGTGTGCCAACTACAAAAAGACATGTCAGTGGAAGATTTGAACGTTGTTGTGGGAGGGAGGACTTTGGGATGCCATACCTACAAAACTTTATCTATTTCAGTCCTCAAATAAACCAACACCATAGGTAAACACTAATTCTTGCTCAAACAAGAAGAATTTGCATATTTTTGGTCCATCTGGGCAACTAGACATAGGGATGCAAAGGGTATGCCATTCTTCAAAGCATACATAAGTGTTATTTCATTAGCTTAAGCTTCTTATGCAAGTTTGAGTCTAGAGTTTTAATCAGCCAATCAGAATTACGGAGGATTTGATTTAATTTAAAAAGTACAAAAAAAATCAACTTTAAAAAATTTAATTTTTGCCTAAAACCTTGTTTGAAAAGTCATGGTTAATTTCATTGACAGAAAACCATAAGTCCAAATCACTTGAAATTTGGTCAAGATATTTTTTCTATCTTTGTTTGTATGCAAAATAATTTTTTACAACGAAGTTGTACAACTTCAGATTTAATTATTTTTGTTAATTTTAGGTAATTTTACGAGAAATAATTATTTTAAAATTTCACAAATGGTAAATTTTTTTGTTGAAAACTGACAACGTCGTCCAGTTTTAGATTAGATTTAGTGTTTAATTTTTTTGTTAAAGTCATTATAGTTTTTCTGATTTAATTGTTTTGTGAAAAACTAGGTAAAAATGACTAATTTTCAACATTTGTTGTTGCCAAATTCTCAGAAACTGAATGGTAAAAACTTTAGCTTTTGGAGTCATAATATACTTACAATTAATAAGTACTAGAATATTTACTAGTAGATAAGCACGATATGTATCCAACGACAAAGATAAAAGAAAAAAAATGATTTTTATGTTTTCTAATATTTTTCGTATTTTTATGATTTTCTGAAAATCCACACAAGAAAGAAGTTAATGGGTGCATGCTAGAAGAAGTAAAGATAACTCAATCAAGAAAAAATATAATCTAAAGACAAAATGGGGAGGAAGGTAAACAAGAAGGCCAAGAGGAGAAAATCTAAAAGAAAGAAGAGAAGGATTCCAAATAACTTATAACTTCTGTTTTAAATCAATGCATGCTAGAAAAAAAAAGTTTTGATATATATATATATATATATATATATATATATATATATATATATATATATATATATATATATATATATATATATATATATATATATCAAAACTTTTTTTTCTATATCCCTTTGGTTTTTATTGTTTACTATATTGCACTGGCCCTTGAACCTTGATTGTTGATCCCATTCCAAACACTTTATTATAATTCACTACTATATATATATATAGTAGTGAATTATAATAAAGTGTTTGGAATGGGATCAACAATCAAGGTTCAAGGGCCAGTGCAATATAGTAAACAATAAAAACCAGAGGGATATAAGAATGTATATTCAAACAAAATTAAAAAACTTACATTTCAAATCTAGAAGAATATGAGGCAAGAAACAATCTCAAAGTAGGAAGTCACATGAAAGGCATGGAGTATATAAGAAGGATGCAAGGGAGTAGCTATGGTACAATAAGATGTATCAATGGGGTGCAAGGAATAGGCTAGCATGGCTAACCAATTATCCCAATTATCTGTCAACATATGCATGTTTATGGTCATATGCATTTCTCGAAGTATCATAAATATTGTCACGAATTGTATAAAACCTAAATCATCATCTCAAAGAGAGAGATTGGGGTAGTGGGCTCAAGGAACTACTTTAACCTCTTGAAAAGTTGGATACATTAATTCTAATATTTTTTGTATAGTTGAGTGTTTTGAAGGTGATTTAGTATGAACTGATTCAAAATGTGGAATACAAATCATGGGATGTGAACAAGTATGTACCATAACTCACAGTGTGAAACTGTAGCAATTCTACTTCGAATATTTGTGAAAAAAGAAGTATAATCTCTACGAGTTATAACTCAAGGTGGTGTTGTGACTATAAATGAAAGCACTTTATGAACCATAAATGTAGGTGGTATAACTATAGTAGTGGCCACATGAGATTGAATGATTTTCTTGTTATGAAACACTATAAGTAATATCTCATGTTACTTTTGATTTAGGATGGGTAACTCATAATGTGTACCACAAATAGTATAATATTTGTTGACATGCACAAATGTAAGGCATCAGTGTAATGTGGGTGGGATTTCTCTCATTTGATTTATGCATGGGTGTCTACGTAATACAGCATATGTCTCACTATTTGACAATACTTGGAACCATACTAATAATATCTTAGGACTTGTGGTCACTAGTAATGTAATACCACCGATGGGTGTCTATGTAAGACCATCATAACTCTTAAGTACCATGGTTGTGCCAAGTAAGTATTGTTGAGTATACCCTCTACTAGAAATAAATGACATTGTAATTAAATTGACTTGAACCATTATCTATCATGATGCCATGTGTGATCATGGAATGTGAATTGACAAAAACATGTATATAAAGTGTATTATTGTTGGAATCATCTTTTGGAATCTCATGGTCATAAAATTTGAAAGATGTATCTTATTTTTGAGAATTAGTGAACATACTATAGACATCCAATTCCTATCACTATTGTACTGAAATTATCAATCTAAGTAATATCCTGCGACAATGCACAAGTTGGACCAAAATCATTAAATGCTCTGAATCATTTAAACTTGTCATGTATAGGTGTTGATTTATACTAATATATCCCTGAATAAGGCAATTCATTTTATGTGATTATTATCTTTTTTTAAATCATTTCGAGTCAAATTGTGACCATGCAAAATGACATCATGTATCACCGAATTCTTCTAATTTGATAACACACGTCACATGCATGTGTTATTTCACGTCCATAATACCCTAACTAGGGTATTACCCTGTATGCAATAATAACCTCTCTAATTCATCCCTAGTCAAATTATGGCCTAACAAATTGATGTTTTTGACCAAGAGTTGAGGGATAACCTTACATAAATTTAAAAAATGCAATTAACTTGATCAAAATAAATAATTGATTAAACCTAATTAAATGCATAGTTGAAAAGTCTGTGGCTAATTAGTGAATTTTTATATTTAAAAATTCATAAATCTAGATTTGATGACATCATCATGACATTACATAAATATATAAAAGTCATAGCTTTTAGAATTTCTTATTTTATAAATTCATTAATTAAATTTATTCCTCGACTCTCATGACAAGTGGTCAAGTGGATCATGGAGAATTAATGAATTTCTATTTTTGAAAATTCATAACTTCAACCAAAAATATCTTCCATGAGTTGTCAATCCACTTGTAAAATAACAAGAATTGGTTAGGAGACATTATCATTTTGACTTGTCTCTCACATGGCCCTCATGATTATCTTTAACTCAACAAAGAGTTAGCTTAACTTATTGTTAGACTGACTCAACCAAGGTTATTTGTAAAACTAACCTCTCTAGGGTTAGAGTTAGTTCTGAGACTTATAAATACAAGGCCTCACCTATTCATTTCTAAGCTTCAATTATACAGACTTATTATGAAGGAATTGCAATAGACAAGCTTCACCTATTTGCACAAGTTGACAAATCTTGTGAGCCTAAGCCATTGGTACATTACGAAATGATGGAAGAGCATGCTACTCTTCATTAACATAGACTTGAAACATCAAATCTAAGAAAAAACACAATTTTTGATTGTATTTGGAAGGAGGGATGTTATTTGGAAGGTTTGGTAGTATTCCTTCTCTAAATAGCTCTTAGAATTCATTTGCAATACCCCATGAGGGAGTGGGCTTGATGTTTTATTATCTATATGCTTTTTTATAAGAGATTTTCTTGACTAATGCATATTATAATCTTACTCTACATTTTGGCATGCCTAGTGGGACTCTTCATGAGCGTGCACCCCACAAATTTGTTTTGTTTTTCATTTGTAATTATGTTTTTGTTTTTTCTTTGCTAAAATAAAAACGGCCCATAAAAAATTAATAACTTTTTATATATTCAATATTTTTTCCAAATTTTTGTAGGAATATATGTAAGTGTTTTATTAATATGCTTTGAAAATTTCAAAAACAAACTAGTTAGATTTTAGCATTTATGATCAATTTAGTAACTGTCATTTTTATTTTCTATTTTTATGATAACAAAATAGATGGTACAAAGCTAATCATTTTTTTGTTATTTACTATTTTGCTCTAAATTTTTATAGAAAGGTGTGCCTTAGATCTATTAACAACATCCAAAAATTTTGTGACAAAAAAGTGCATATTTAATAAGTTATGATTAAAACACTGACTGTTATTTTTAATGTTTGTGTGTTCAATTTTATTTTTAGTTTTCTAACTTGTTGCTTGCAAGTTTTGATAGTTTGAGATTAAGTTTTGTGTTTTATTGAGCTAACTTTTAGGGATATCGCTTTTGATAAAGAAACACACTCAAAACCCTAACATATTTTTTAGGACCTAAAGGCCACGAGAAAACACTTCTAAACACATTAAATTGCAAAATGAACATCTAAATTTGGTGTTTAAAATATTTTAACTTAAGTTGTTTTCATTTTGTTTAAAGTTTTCAATAAAAAATGCCAAGGGGCTCAAATTTAATTACACACTTCATTTTGGTGTTATAAAAATGAACTCTCACATTAGTTAAATACTCATAAAAGTTTCATTTTTATGATTGTTTGTTGAAGTGTTTGTTTAGTAAGATGAATGATGCATGTATGCTCTCTCTCTGTCCCCATTAGGGAACTCAGGTGACCAAAAATGCTCATTATTTGCATTTATTTCCTTGTCCAAACGATTGAAAATAAATTCGCTAAGGCTCTCCCCAAATCCATATGATTTGGGTGACCCCAAACTCACCCTAAAGTCTTTCCACTTATATTTTATTTTATGAACTTTGGCTTATGGGTGGGAGCTCGTTTCTCCCTCACAAGTTATTTAGGGGTGAGTTGACTTGGGGCTTCATCTCCCAACATCATACCAACCCCACTTCATGGTGGGGTATATAAATTAAGGGTGATACATTGAGATACTTGTTTGAGTGGTTAAACAAGCTCTATTAGTGGTACTTGGCTTTGAAATATAGGGCCAACTCAAACATCGCACTACACTAAGTAATTGATAGATGTAGTGGTTTTAAAAATGACAAGACCTTTTCATAACAAACCAGTTGATGTAGATCTAATTGATGCGAGCATCTCTAGTGTTAACCATCCTTGGAACCATCTAGATGCGCACAAATTTAATTTTAGAACAACCCCACTTGCTACGGACATACTGTTGATGCAGGGCGAGTAGCCCAAAGTTCCATGTCACTGTAAAAAGTTTTGAGAGAAGAAGGGGTGTAAAAGCCCTAATTTTTAAGCACTTTTATTTTTAAATTAACAATTAAAGATCCTCTCAAGATCACATATATATATGGAATTTGACAATATGATGCAACCTTATCAGTTTTAGGATTTAGAACATTACACTTAGGTGTGATTGTCATTTTATCCTTTATTCGCTTGGTCTCTTTGAGTCTAAAACTATTTTAAGATCAAAATCACATCAAGAAACCAAACACTTTATCATACACCATCTATTTGAACAAAGAGGCGTTATATTGACCAAATTGAAATCACTTTTTTTCCTTGTTCAAATCATTATTCAAAATATTGTGTTTGTATTTTCTGATAACATTGTTATGCTGTCCATTTGATACTAGACCACTTTCCCACTTTGAAAAATCTCAAAGTCCTTATTTTTAACTAAATTCAAAATCTCACCTTTCAAAGTTCTAATCCAAGGTACTATCGATTTACCTTTTACACTTGGTTTGAGTAAGTTAGGTACAATTTCCCATCTGGATTGAATGTCGTTACCTAAACTCATCATCATTTTATTCTCATTGTGGAATTAGGTTATCTTGTGTTAGCTCATGCTCTAAGTTCCTAGACCATTCTACATCTTGTTGCCATGTGTCATTGTTGTGTTTCTCATTTAGTTTTGGCTTTATACTTAGGAGTTCGTGTTAATTCACATTTTGAGATTATTAGTTCACATTTTATTTTCCTAATCAGAAAGACCTTCTATTTTTTAGTCACAACTCGTTGTGGTTGTATTTATCTTTTATAGTATTGACGTATCTTTGACCTAAGTTTATTGTGCTAACCTACACTTTAGGTTCCAAAGTTATCTTACCCTCTTTTAATTTTATGATTTCAACCCACCAAAGTTGAGTAAATTTGTAACCACTTTCTTCTAATTGTGTGGTACTACACCATCTCTTTTTATTATAGTCTCATCTTACCTTGTCTTTTGTTTGATTGAAGAAACCAATCACCCTTTTTAGATGTTTGTAAAACACATTTCACATCTTAACAAACATAGTAAAATTGTCTTCAAGCATGACGCAAGGGTACACTCATAGTGGGGTCTCTTATGGCCCTAGTTACGATGAAGAGCATTATTATGATGGACAAGAGCACTATGTCGTGTTTGAGGATATTTCCCTCTTTGGGACTAATTTTTAATTACTGAGCCAATCTATGTCAATTTTCATATGTTAGCCCCATCCTCCTCCTTCAGCTTGTGTGAATAACCAAGATCCACAACACTCAAAGGTTACCATTATAGGTTATCCTTCTTCAGCTTGTGTGAATGACCAAGCTCTGCAATGCTCAAAGGTTACCATTCTAGGTTATCCTCCTTCAGCTTGCGTGAGCAATCAAGCTCCACAATGCTTGAAAGTTACCATTTTAGGTTATCCTCCTTCATTTTGTACGAGCAACCAAGCTCTACAGCACTCGAAGGTTAACATTTTAGGTTATCCTCCTTCAACTTGCACAAGTGACCAAGCTCCACAACACTCTAAGGTTACCATTTTAGGCCCTCCTCCTTTGTATTGTGCTATCAATCAAACTTCTCAGTGCCCAGTCATTACATTCTAGGCCCATTGCTAGTATTTATTGAACCTTTTTTTGAGGAACTTCAATTTGACAAACCAATATTTGTTGATCCCTTCTTCGATATTCTAATTTTTAGAGAACCCATTATTGAACCACAAACCATTAATCATCCAGTACCAACTATTCCCCACTTTATAAAATCTATGTCGGTCATCGAGCCATAACAGAGCCAACCATTACCTCTTCAAAATCCATATTATAAGGACCACAATGTGTTTAAACTTGATATTTTTCAGCCAATTGTATGCCAAGACTGTGATGTTATTGTTGAACCACCCATTTATGATGAGTTAACCTGTGATGAATCACCTTCTGATCCTTTACCTGTTGTCAAGGAGTCTCATTCTGAAAAGCTAGTCTTTGTTGAATCCCATCTTAATGATTATAACCACCTTCGGACAAATCATTATCTTGACCATTGTCCTATTTTTAAAGAGCCTCCCTTTGACAAGCTAGTCTCTATGGAGTTGTCTCTTAACCTTTTCCACCTCATTAAGGAGTCTCATTTTGACAAGATAGTCTTTGTGAAGTCATCCCTCGAGTTGTTCCCTCTCTTTGAGGGGCTTCACCTAAATGAGCCAGTTTATTTTGTACCCTTCTTAGATGAATCTATGTTTACAAAGCTCATTATGCCATCATAGACCATTACTGTTACCAATACCAAGCATTCAAAAAGACATCATTGTAGCAACATCCACAATCAAAGAAGAATCAAAATTAGAGTTAGGTTCTATTTTTGAACTGATATCAGATTTAGCATCAAAAGCATAATCAACATCAATTTCAACATTGGATTTTATGTCTTTTGAGTCTGAATCAGATTCATAATTAGAATACAATTATGGTTGGTACAACATTGGTTACACTTGCCTTGTAGATCAATTTGAATACATTTGTGATCTTTCCATGATTTTTTAAGATGATTACTTTAGCTTCAAAATAAGTTCTCCTAGTATCTTCTACGAGGATTATGTTGCCTCTTCCCATTTCATTACCATTACCAACCACCATAGCCATTATATTGACCTTCCACCTCTCACAAGTGTCGATTGGGATCGACAGAACCACATCTTGTTGAATTGCATCCATGGCAACATATCAGTTGAAGAATATTAGGGGGACCAATACCACATTCATACAGAAAAAGAAAAATCTCCTAGTGAAACCTTCTCAAAGGAACTAGGGGGAAATCAAAATCCAAACTCAACATCTTCTAGTGAAACTTTTTGGGAGGTGCTAGAAGAAAATCAAAATCAAAAATCAACATTCCTTAGTGAAACCTTTTCAGAGGCGCTATAGGACAACAAAGACAACTTTATTAGTGAAAACCTCTTCAAGGCACCAATCTTTGGGCACAATAGTTTTTCATTGACTCACAATCTACAACATAATCAGATTGCAACTACTCTCAGGCCTAAACAACTAAAAAAAATATGATGGTCCTATTGTGTGCATCTTCAGAAATCTTTGCCCCCCCCCCTCAACCAAAAATATGTCGAATATAGAATTAGCAACATTGTGTCTGATTGAAAGTCTCAATCTTCATTCATTACCCCATCATTATACATTTCATAATGAACCAATATTCCATTTCCAACTTATACCATTTATCATGTGCCTAACATTATTTACCCCTATTGGAAATACTTTCCTTCACAAAGGCTACAAAGACATCTTGTCTCTAAGTTTGGAGGAAATAGAATCAACGACCAATGAAGATCAAAACAACAATATTGGAGTCCAAATCTATAACAGGTTCTTGACAGAGCAGTTATTCAGAAGAGGTGTGGGCTACCAATTTACATAATTAACAATCTTATTTGTATCATTAATTGACTAGGATGTGCATCTCCACATCAGTAGGAGCAATAGAATCATTTACTTGGTCTTTCTTTGGATTGTTGTAATTGCATTACCCTATACCATTTTATTTTGGACTGTTGTCACTTGGATTATTTATATTCCACTGAACCAATGTTTCCTTCCACTCTGGACCGTTGTACCAAATACCAATTATTATCTTAATTATGATTCATAGGCATTCTGGACACATTCAACATTTTTTCTACAAAGAAGTTCAGCATAAATAGTATTTTACAATTTCTTTTTGTAAACATGTGTACAAGGATGTATCAATGTATGGCTTTTGCCTTCTGAAAGGTTTTTAAAAATTATTCAATGTTGAATACTATTCTATTATTATTTTGTTGTTATTTGGTAGGCATTATTGTCTTGATCAGGGCATAAAGATCATTGTAGTCAGCTTTAGCTATTATTGGAACTTCTGCTCTTAGACATGCATCTCTTTAACTAGTTGGTTCTCTATACCATTGTTTATATTCATAACCCCATTACAATTGGTTTAGCTATTGTTTGAACTCTTGCCTATGAAAGTGCATATCCTCAACTAGGTAGTTCCCTATACCTTTTGTTTTTGTAGCTTATCCCAAAAAACACAAAAAATTAAAAATTAATGCAACAAAAAGAACAAAAATATTGTCTTGAACCTTTGCTTATTTTGATCTGGAGCACTCTTGCTATTTTTCAAGCAACTTGAACCATGCTCTCGTCATTTTGTGAGTTGGATCAATTAATTTCTCATAATTCCCAATTGATTTGAGACATTTATAAAACCCCTAAACATTTGTAAATGTTCTAAAAGAACCCTAAAAATCACAAAATCATGAAAAATGGCTTAGGACTTCCAAGAGGGATATAAAGCCACCAAATTTTTTGTGATGGGTTATCATATTTGTTTAGTTTATTTCTAGACCACTTTTTTATTTTTACTCCCATATCTTGGGAGAACTACATTGGCCTGAGGTATGCACGGATTATGTAGACAACACTTGGATACATGGAGTATCTCGGGTTAGCTCGGTCACATTCACACTTTCTTTTCTTTTTCAACTTCTTTGCCTTAAGGATCTTGGGACCCATAACTATTTCACAAGTAACCACTTGTCCTTTAGTTTATCCATCCTTATTTTCTCTCATCCCACGCTCTCGTTCTTTTGAGAAACCCTTGTGTGCATTGTTCATTTGAAAAAAATCCATTTTTTCACTATTGGTTTTTCTTATGCTCTCATCATTTTGCGAGTAATCTAAGTCCACACTCTTGTTGTTTTATGAGCAATATAACTCCATGCTCTCTCTATTTTACAAGCACCCTAAGCCAACACTCTTACCATTTTGTGAGTGTTATCTTTTCAATCTCCAACGAGTTAAGATACTCCAAAAATTTTAAAAACATTTCAAAATCCTAAACATTCAATAATCGGCTTACCAATCTCCTAGAGAGATATAAGGCCCAAAAAATCTAAAAAAGCATTTGTCTAGTCTAAATCCAATCAACCATCCTCGATCTACCCTATTGGGGCACATTCCATTGTTGGTTCCAATTCATTCCACAACCATTGGGGGCATGACCTTCCCTCCACTTGTGACCCTCACTTTTACATCTTTATTTATTGTGATTTTCTTTGTGTCTTTTGTTTTGTTTATTGTATTGTTTTGTCTATTTTTACTATTGTGTTTGAATATATTTTGTAAACCTTTTTGAGTGTGGCCTTCACTTGGGCTTGAATTGTTTACGTTTGTATTTGAATTTTTTGATTGATTTTTGATTTTTTGGTACATTCTTGTTCCTACTTAAGTCTTGATAATTCATATCATGATTTTTAGTTAGTTACATTCTATATTTGAAACCTCTTTTTATTTGCTTTGTTTTTTGTTTAAACGTAAATTTTTGTAACTTTGGTTTGGGTAATTTTAATCATTATCCATAGTTATAAATATTCACATTTGAATCGGTCAATCATAAATGATATACAGTGTCATTATAGGTTATTCATACTTATGATACATAATTTCATTTTTCTAAAGTAAACACCAAGTGTTCCAAGTCTGAAAGTCAATACAATGTTGAAGATCCCTTTTGAATGACTATCCTGCATATTTGCTACCTAACATGATCTCACAAATTAAACATTGGTCCATTTTTATTCTATTCATCGTTCTTCATTCCATTTTATCCCACTTCTGGGATTCCTACTCCTTGATCAAATCAACCAATTGACCATTATAGTTGTATCAATGCTAATAAGGATGAACATCTCCACATTGGCAGGTACAATTAACTCCTTCACATTGATCAATTCTTATTCTTCTATTCTATTATTCATTTCATTTTCTCCCATATCTAGGGAGAACTACATTGGCGTGAGGTCCATTTGGACTATGTAGGTAACAGTTTGATACATGGTGTATATCGAGTCAGCTCGGTCACCCTTATTCTTCCAAACATCTCTTTCATCACTTTGTGCATCCTTGTATGACTGGTTTTTTATGGCTTTTTTAGTCATTCTACCATCGTATCTACATTTACACCCACTCATTTAATCTATGCACTTGATTATATCCTTGAGTTATGGTTACCAATTTTCCCTATTGGGGCATAATATTTAGACCCATCATTGATCCAATCATTCCTACTAGGGCCCAATCATTTATCAGTGATCAAATCAGCGTTGTTGGAGAAAAATCATTTATCAATGATCAAATCAGCCCTACTGAGGAAAAATCAATTTATCAACCGATCAAATGTGTTCTACTAGAGAACCTTATTAATTCATTGACCTCTTTTCTCTAGATCAATGCTCTCATTTTTCTTCTAATTCCAAGATCTATAGCTTTTGCCCTTGTTCTGGCAATTCAAATCATGCAACTTATCTTAGGGTCAATCATTCCCTAAGCCTACAACTTTTACCCTCTTTTTGGTATGTCAAAGTGTGCCACTTCTATTTTGGGATTGCATTCTTCCCACTTCCCCCCGCCTTGGGGCCCATTATATTATATTATATGTTTGATCATTGAGAATCAACACATGCAAACATTAGTTCATATGGATCTCTTCTCATCCATAATTTAATTTCATTCTTTCTCTCTTTTTTGAGAGTCCGTCTCTCTCTTTCATCCTTGCATGCCCTCTTGAGGGGGAATCATAGGTTATTTCTTCAATCATTACCTTCCAACTTCTTCTTAATGACTTTTTCATTATTTGAAAAATTGTTGCTTAATCTAATGTATCGCCATGCTTTCTCAAATAAGGGCAAAATGTAGACATCCAATTCTTATCACTATTATGCTAAAATTTTCAATCTAAGCAATATCCTGTGATAATACACAAGCTGGATTAAAATCATTTGAACTTGTCATGTATAGGTGTCAATTTATACTAATTTATCCTTGGACGAGGCAGTGCATTTTATATGATTATTATCTTTTCATAATTCATTTCAAGTCAAATTATGACAATGCAAAATGATGTCTTGGACCACTGAATTCTTTTAATTTGGTAGCACACGTCACATGCATGTGTCATTTTGCATCCATAATACCCTAACTGGGGTATTACCTTATATGAAATAATAACCTTTCTCCAATTCATCCCCAATCAAATTACAACCTAGCAAATTGATGGTTTTGACCAAGAGTTAAGAGATAACCTTACATGAATTTATAAAATGCAATTAACCTAATCAAATTTGCTTAATTGATTAAACTCAATAAAATGCATAGTTGAAAAGTCCATGGCTAATTAGTGAATTTCTATTTTTATAAATTCATAAATTTAAATTTGATGACATCATCATGACATCACACAAATATCTAAAATCCATAGCTTTTGGAATTTCTTATTTTTAAATTCATTAATTAAATTTATTCCTCAACTCTCATGACAAGTGGCCAAGTGGATCATGGAGAATTAATGAATTTCTATTTTTGTAAATTCATAAATTCAACCAAAAATATTTTCCATGAGTTGTCAATCCACTTGTAAAATATCAAGAATTGGCTAAGAGACATAATCATTTTGACCTATGTCTCTCACATGGCCCTCATGATTATCTTTAACTCAATGCAGAGTTAGCTTAACTCAACTCAAGGTTAGACTGACTCAACCAAGGTTAGTTATAAACCTAACCTCTATGGGGTTAGAGTTCGTTATGAGACCTATAAATACAATGCCTCACCTATTCATTTCTAGGCTTCAGTTATACAAACTTATTATGCAAGAATTGCAATAGACAAGTTTCATCTATTTACATAAATTGACAAATATTGTGAGCCTAAGCCATTGGTACACTAAGAAATGATGGAGGAGCATGCTACTCTTCATTGACACAAACTTGGAACACTAAATTTGGGAAAAAACATGCTTTTTGACTGCACTTGGAAGGATGGACATTATTTGGAAGGTTTGGTAGTATTCCTTCTTTAAATAGCTCTTACAATTTATTTGCAACACCCCATGAGGGAGTGGGCTTGATGTTTTATTGTCTATATGCTTGTTTACAAGATATTTTCTTGACTAATGCATGGACTAACGCATCTTTTAATCCTACTTTACACATACCTATAATACTATCTAAAGGATGATCAATATAAATTATTAGTTGATGTACACATAGAGCCATGTGAACATAGTTTCATTTCTTATTGTCATGCTTCTAAAGGGGGTTGTTAAAGAATTGCATTCCTTGATTAGGCATACAAACATATTCATTCAATGTTGTATTATGGCCTTCAACGTGGATAATATTACTATTAATTGGATATTGTATATTAAGTTTAAATGAATAACACTGATTAGTAAAATGTCTTGAAGCTTTATGGGAGTCATAATATGCATTTATGTCATATCATCGATGGAAAGGTCAATAAGTATCTAACTCACACTATGGAGGTGAATATATCATGTTGCCTTTAAGCAAAATTTTAAGCATGCAGTGAAGAGTTTAGGTAACCTTGTAAATTTCATATGCTCTCTAGAAGCTAAAAAAAACTAACATGTCGAGTATTTATGAAATGGTATTTACATATAAAAAACTAGCCTATGATGTAGTTGTGAAACAATATTCACATATTTAGCCTCATTCTTAGCTTGAAATGTTGGAGCAACATTAGACTTAACTTTGAATATTTTTACTACCTAAACATTTAGAGTTTGTAGTAGACGAAGGGACATTATTCCAATATTTGAGCATTTTAGACTCTAAAATCTTGATCTCAAAGTTGTAAACCATATGGAAAAGCTCATCAAAAAAGGGTAAATGTTAAACATAATTTTTATTTGAATGGTTGAATCAAACTATAGTGGAAAATGCTTTGTAACTCACTCTCATGTATTTGGTGAGATATTTTCATAAATAGATTCCTGAATTGGAACACATATTCTTTAACATTCTCATTAGGTTCTTGTTTGATTTGAACAAGTTGATAAGATGTGACCATTTTAATAATGTTTGTATAAATTTAAGTTAATAATTTGTCGGTTGAATCATTAAATCGACACACAAAGCTAGTAGATAAGGCATAGAACCAATCTAAGGCATAGTCCTTAAGACTTCGAAGAAAGAGCTTGATCATCAATATAACATCATAAGCAAAACCAAAGCATGAAGAAAAGAAAGTTTTAATGTGATGTGACAGATCAACTTTGCCATTGTATAATTAAACTTTAGCCACTATAAATCTAGTAAGAAAAGAGTAAGTGGGGTCCTCATGAGTTAATGGGTTATGTAACAAATCTTGATAAGTGGCCATATGGCTAGGTTTTTTAGATACTTGGGAAAGTTGTCTAATTTTAACTTGCATGTCTTAAATATAATATTAAAATTAGGCATCCTTAGATGTGGGTGCATGTGTATCATCCAACATATGCTTAACATTGAAAGGAATTTGTAGGATTTAATATTTGGACTAAGACCAAGACCAAAAGATAAAGCATTAGGATCAAGTAGAGATGGTACTTTAGCCATCAAAGGTACAAAATACATATTACGTTGTGTATGAATAGGGATGTTAACCTAAGGAGAAATAACACTAGGTGAAGGCATGAGAGTATGAGTAAGAGCACTAGGAACACTAGCTTCACCACTAAATGTAGAAGTAGAGCTTCCAATAAGTGGAATAAGAACATGTGTAGATTCTTTAATCAAGACTTTATTTTCTTGTAACTTAAACAACATAGGTTCTAAACATCTGAGATGTTTTTGAATTAAGCCTCTAAAATAAGCAAGCTTGTGATTTTTTTTTTTTTTAATCAACATCATCAAAAGCATTTGTATCATCACAAGCATTATTTTCATAATCATATTCATCATCATTTGCATTATCATTCACATGTGCATTTTCATTTTAATTATCAATAACAATTGAATAAATAAGAATTTTACTAGCATTTTTTATTTCTTATTTTTAAATAAGAACAAGTACCAAGCAAAGGAAGCTGAAATAAATTAGAAGTAGCACTACTCAATCTATCACTTCAATGAGTAGAGTTTTTAGTCTAGCCTTCTTAATGGGCATAACATTCAAACATGATAAACATGAAGGAAGATAATGCTAATGATAAATAAATGAGAAAAATAGCTAAATCTGAAAATCAGATCTGACAAGTGGGAAACCAAAATTCAGATCTTGGATGGATGAAGAACTAGGAAACCCTAAGGTTTACCATGTTTGAATATTGGAGGGGTTATCAAAGTGATTCAATGGTCCCATACAAGTTTGGAAATCCTTTTATCACATAGAAACCATTAATGTCTAGCTAATCAGAGTTGGTGAGAGTTGTTGAAGTCTTTGTTGAAATGAGGGATAGTCTAAGAAAAACAAGTCAGATCCATTTGATGCTCTATTTTAAAGATACAATCATCGAAACTTGTGTTGGAAAATGATTCAACTTTGCATGGATCTACACAATCATAATTGTGTGCAAGGTGTTTTATAGAATCATTAGTTTCATAGTATGTTACACAAGTAGTGGTATTTGCTCAAAATTGCATTGAGACTTCCTATAATAATTGTGCAAGGTTGTTAGCATGCAAGAATGATGGTAGAGTTGTGAAAGACATTCCACACAATGTCATTGCACTTTGGAAGGTTGGGAAGTGGTGTACAATGTTTTTATCATAATAAGGTACTGTGAGGAGTTGCACAACATGTAAATCAATGAAGATCTATCTTAAGGAATTTCATACACTTGTCTACTTATATATGTTAAACTGAATAAGTGCTAACAACATATTGGTGGTGCTCTACCATAGAGCTATTTAGGAGCATTAAAAATTGATCACTTGGCTCAGTATTTGGTGAATATAGATTCCTCTATTGTGTGTACGTTACAATTAAGTGTCAAATAAAGGAATGGTTCTTCTAAGGCATGATATGTGTAAAAAAAAGTTGGTGAATGTTTAATACACATGATCAAGTATAAATGCATTTTAATATACAATAAAGAGATGTATGAAGGCTACATAACCTTTAGACTTTGTTTAACATTATAAGACAATCCATTTTATTCTATAATGAAGAAGGTTATTGTGTTTTTTTTTACCCGAAAGGGTTTTCCTATGTGAAAATCATGTGTATTTGTGTATTTGCCTTTATATTTTTTGTGTAAGGTTCTCATAACATCTCTCCTTTGTGTTATTTTATCATGAAAAAGTTATTTTTCCAAACATTTAGTATCAAATCTCGATTGTAAGCTTTGTATAAGTTGGAGTAACTTGCGATAAATAGTTTCCTTGAAGTGGGAGTTTTGCGGAAGAATATTATGCAAATAAAATGACTGGAAACATGAAGGTGGAGATTGAGAAATTTAATGGTCAAATTTTTGAGTTATGGAAAATCAAGATGGAATATCTCTTAGTAGTTAGAGATCATTGGATTGATGTAGTAGATGCAACACCCACGAGAAAGAACCTATAAGAATGGGAGAAGTTTGATAGGAAAGTTATAAGCTCTATCAAATTATGTCTATTAAATTGAGTGATACTTATATTTTGATTAAAAATATTTTGAATATTATTTAGGATAAGTTTGGTACATTGTACCAAGCGAATTTGTTGTTAAACAAACTTTTTCAGCAAAATAAGTCATATTCATTACAAATTAATGATCATGACTCAGTCACAAAGGACCTGAATGCCATCAATAGTATGCTAAGTTTGTTTTCATTAGTGGATGTCAAAATGAATTATGAGAAAGGTGTATCCAACTGTTTTGCTATTTTTAGACTTCTGGGTTAATCCATTGATGGCAATCACTAGTGCTACATCAGAGCTAAATTTGGAATATATAGTCGTAGCATTGTTATCAGAGGAGATGAGGCGTAAATATGGATTAAGCTATGAGATGAATGACATCCTGACAATGTGATGTTTTTCACAAGAAAGATGCAAGTAGAAGTTTGGGGATAAGCGCTTGAAGTCTATAAGTAGATCTAAGACTCTCAATATAACCTTGAATAAGTGTTTGAGTTGTGGCAAGACATGTCATTTCAAGGACTGTAAAGCAAATAAGGTAAAAAATGAAAATCCATCAAATGTTGCACAATCCTCAAGTGAAAATGTCTCCACTAATGGACATGGATATAGAGATGTATATCTTGCATCCTTAAGCTCACATGCATGCAATGATTTGTGGTTGATTGAATTTGAAACCTCCTATGATATGAATCTTTCGAGGGAGTGGTTTTTCAAATATGAACAATATGATAATGGTGATGTCTTAATGTGATACAACTCAACCTATAGGGTCATGGGTAAAAGAAGAGAAGCTAAAGTTTAAATATGGGAGAATCAAGACTCTCTTAGGTGTTTTGCACATTCCTGGCCTTGCAAGGAATCTAATATTTGTGAGAAAAATGAATTATGTCAGTGTTCAGGTTTCATTGAGTAGAGATGGGTGAAAAATGGTGTGCATAGCCATGGTGATGGAAAGAGGTGTGCATACAAGTACTCAATTCAGGCTTGATGCAACTATGGTAAGCAGTGCATGTAACAATACTATTATTCCTGAGGCCAAGGCTTAAATAAAAATTTACACAATGCTTTTGGAAGATTAAAAATGTTCTAGCATCAGACATTGGGCCATATTAGTGAGAAAATTATGTACATGTTTCAGACTAAATATATCAAAAAAGGGATGGATAATGAGCCCTTTTACTTTGAATTATGTGAGCATTCATCTATGGAGAGTAAATTCAAGTGAAATTTCCTACAAATGTTGGGAAATAAAGTGGAATCTTATAGGTGATCCATAATGATGTGTTTGGACCAGTGGATGTCCCATCACTAAACATGTCATTCATTTATGTATCATTCATAAATGACTACTCTCGCAAGACCTAGATATACTTCATATTAAGGAAATATGATGTTTTAAATAAGTTTAAGGAGTTAAAAGTTTTTGTGGAGAATCAAATAGAGAATAGGATCAAACCATTATGTGCAGGCAATGAGGGTGAGTGGTGCTCTAAAGAGTTCAATGAATTCTTCAAGAAGAGTTATATTCAAAATCAAAATACAAATTCATAAAAACTACAGTAGATTGGAGTTGTTGAGTGGATGAATAGGACATTGATGGACAAGGCCCAAAGTATGTTGAGTGGTGTGCATTTGGAGCATACTCTTTGGGCTGAAGTAGTTACTATTATTATTACCTTGCCAATAAATCACCCACATCAACATTGGTTGACATGACTCCACAAGAAGCATATACAAGTAAGAATCCATGTTTTTGACACCTACAAATTTTTGGTTTTGAAACTTGCTCTCATATTTCAAAGGAGAAAATTTAGAAACCTAACTTTGTCTGCAAATTGCATATTTATTGGGTATGGGAGTGGTGTTAGAGGATACAAGTTATGGAATCTAAAGACAGAGAATGCATTATATAGCTGAAATATAGACTTTAGGAGGTACGTAAGGTTTATACACAAGAGAAACCAAAAAAGAAGCTACATGAAGAAACAAAAAATATGTGGCTTGATGTAGATGTTGAAGATCCTGTATATGAGTATGATGTGATAGATAAAAAGTCACAAGAGGATCCTACAACTCCTATTCCAACAAGATCAGAATGGGTACACAAAATGCCTAAAAGGTATATCCCACCATATTTGTTTTATGCATTATTGTTATCAGTGATTAATAGTGCAAACCCCAATATGGTGAAGGAAGCTTTAGTATGCACATAGAGTAGGTCTTGGAAGAATGCTATGAAGGAGGAAATTGAATCCCTGAACAAAAATGAGAATTGTGACTCAGTAAAGTTACCTCTTGGAAAAAAAACTATAGGTTACAAGTGGGTTTTCACAAATCAAAATGTGAAAGGTAAATTGGAGAAGTATAAGGCTCACCTAGTGGAAATGGGATTCTTGAAAGTACAAAAAATTGTCTTTGGTGAGACCACCTCTCCCATTGTGAAATTGACTTCAATTATGTTTATTTTAGCTATTATTGTTGCATGTGATCTTAATATAGATCAAATGGGTGTTAAGATATGTTTTTACATGGATATCTTGAATAAGAGATATATATGTCACAACATGAAAGCTTCAGGGTAATAGGGAAAGAGGGATTAGTTTGCAAGCTGAAAAATTCCTTGTATGGCTTGAAGAAAACAACTAAAATGTGGAATCATAAGTTAGATAGTTATGTGGTTGGACTTGGGCTTGCATGCAATAATGTTGATCATTGTGTTTACTGTAAGGAAGAGGGTAATAATTTTTTCATCATAGTCCTCTATTTTGATGACATATTGTTGATCAAAAATGACAAGTGCATGATCAAGTTGGTGAAGTCTTGATAGTCTATGTAGTTTAACATGAGAGATCTTGGTACTCCAAGATTCATCTTGGGAATGGAAATCAAATGTGATCTTGTGAATAGGAATTTCTGGCTAGACCATAGGAAGTATGTTAAAACAATAATATAAAGGTTCAAAATGTAGGATTGCAAGCATGTGCACACACCTTTCCCAATTAGTTAGAGGTTGTCAATAGCATAATGTCCAAAGACACATGAGGAGTTGGGGGACATGAATCAAATTTATGTTCAAGTGAGGTGGGAATCTTGATATATGCATTGGTATATACAATACTTTACATTGTATAGGTGGTGGGATTTTTTCAGCATATTCATGTCCAATCTGTGCAAGGAGAATTACATAGTGGTGAATAAGGTATCAAAGTGGAATGTCTGACTATGAAATTTTATATAAATGAAATCCAGGTGAAATAAATAATTTGAATCTATGGGCATCTTTTAACTCTAATTTGGTTAGAGATCTTGATTGTTGTAGGTCTACCAGTGTGTATTTGTTCAACTTGTTTGGTGGAGCTATAAGTTGGATGAGAAAACAACAAGCTAGTGTTTTGATATCTAACACCCAAGATGAATATATCATAGTTACTCATGCAATCAAGGAATTTGTGTGGCTTCAAAGGTTGGGTTCACACAAAAGGTTTAAAATATAAATTTTGATAGTCAAAAGTGCAATTTTTATGGCAAATAACCCTGGGTATCATTCTCAAATGAAACACATTGATGTGTGATATCACTTAGCAATGGAAATGGTAGAAGAGAGAGATATATGTCGATAAAGTGGACACAAATAAAAACATTGTAGATTCATTGACCAAGGTAGTGATTATCGAGAAGTTTTCTTGGTCTAAGAAAGAGATTGGACTGGTTGGCCAAAGCTAATGGAGGATGAGTATGTGTTCCCTTATGCAAGTGTTCAACAAGTGTAAGATTGTTGGGAAATGTATCAACTTGGCATGGATCTATGTAATGATAATTTTGTGCAAGGTGAGTTATGTGTAAGGTTTTCTGCATAAGCATTGGTTGTGTATGATGTTTCATAGGTTGATTACACAAGTAGGGATGGTTTCACAAATATGCATCAAGAGTGCCTATGATAGTTTTGCAAGGTTTTCAACATGTAGGAATGATGGTAAAGTTGCACAAAAAATTCTACACATTTTTATTGCATTGTAGAAGCTTGAAAAATGGTGCATAGTGGTTGAGTCACAATAAGGTGTTGTGAGGAGCTATGAAACATGTAAAGCAATAAAAGTTGATCTGAAGTTATTTCATACACTTGTATAATTATATATGTCATATTTAATATGTGCTATCAATGTTTTGGTGGTGCTCTAATAATGAGTTGTTTAGGAGGATTGCATGATCACTTGGCTCAGTAGTTGGTGAATGCAACTTCCCTTGCTATATAGACATTACAAAGTGAGTGTCAGATAAAGGTATAATTCTTCTAAAGAACGATGTGTAATAAAATGTTGTTAAATGTTGAATACATAAAAATAATTTTGCACATTCCAATATACAATAAAACATTATATGAAGGTTACAAAACCTTGAGACTTGGTTTAGCACTGTAGAACAATCTAGTTTATGTTATAATCGTGAAGGTTATTGTGTTGGTTTTTTACCTGAATAGGTTTTCCCATGTAAAAATTGTTTTTATATGTGTGTTTGTATTTATATTTTTCTATGTAAGGTTTGCATCATAGAGCTCTCCTCTATATTATTTTATCATGTACAAGTTATTTTTCCCAATAATATGCAAGTCACTTCCTTCCTTCTTCTCCATTGTAGTCTTGACATTTTGTTCCAACGCTCAAAAAATAATGTTGGATGGTTGATATGGTGGTGTGAGTTCGTATTACCCCTATTTTGAATAATATCTTGAACAATTGATATTTGTGATGATTGAGTGGTATGGGATGCTTCTTTCAATACTTGTCACCTTATCCTATAATTGCCACGTGGGTCCTTTTTTTTAGTATCCTTGTGAAATTGAGCCTTGACATTTAACTACAAATAGACCAAATAGTTTGAGAGGTATGGTAAAATATAAAACCTTGGTTAGTTTATGGTGTTAATATTGGTTGCCTTTATGTGGATCAGCTCCTATCATTGGATCAAAGATGATCCAATGATGGAGCTTCCCATTGAGCCTTTTCACCTTGAAATCATAATTAAGCTATATGTGAGATTTGAAAGTTTTAAATTGACTAAGGAAAAATGACTAAGGGAGTGAGTGAACCTTAGGAGATGAAATATGAAGTATATCTAGAGCATAATTAACCTGGGATAGCATGCTAAATTTTAAAGGATACAACCTCATTATAAGTCTCTTCGACAAGCCTGTTCATCTCAACCATAGATTTTAGCATCATGACTTCAATTTTTGATTTACTAGGTTGAGGTTGTGGCTTGCTCATGTATATCAAAAGACAAAGGATTTGAGGGTATAATAACAGTATGGCCTACTTGGATAAGATATGTCTTTTCTAAGACAACGAGGTAAAAATCCTAGGGAAGAGTAGTTCCTCAAAGGGATTGTATCATGACTCTAAGATACGAATCAAGGGCTATTAAGTAGCATAAAAAAGTCATTCTTGGCAGGGGTATAAATCTCTCTAGGATTCTTTCCCATCTCTTCATGAGCCTAATATTTAAGTCTAAAACATGCTCCATGGGTGCTCTTTTGATGGTATTGATATCTTGTATCAAAGATCAAACATCTAGATTCTCCTTGAATTAATTATAAATTTTCTCATCAATTTCATCCCAACTTGAAACATACCAAGAAGTCAATCCCCTAAACTAGTCTAAGGCCTTACCCTTAAAATATGAAGCTAAAATCCCAAGGGCTACATATAAGTCAACAATATGATATATATCATAAATGTTTGCCACATCGTTGATGTGCTATAGTGGTTTAACAAAACCATCACCATTAAAGATAGGAAGAGCTTTCAAAGCTATTTTTATAAATTCATTCCATTGATGTAGACTTAGGGGACCACCATAATCCCATGATAAAAAATATAAGGTTCTAGGATTGGCCATGACACTCTGATTTCATAATAAAAATAGAAATTTTGAAGATGGAAGCTTAAAATAAATATCTTAGTCTTTCTTTGAAATATGAAGGCAGGGTCTACTCTTATTTTAAATATGGATTCCTTTCTAGTAAAGTCATTAGGTAGATAATAATTATGCTCTAAAAGCTTATTTATTGTGATTTTCCCACCATTAGTCACAATGTAAAGCTAGGTCTAAAGAAAAAATACGTGGCTATTCTAATTTAGGTCTAACCTAGTGTGCTAAAAATTGTTGATAATCTACTACTCAATGCACTCACACTACAATCACAACATGGGATCCCTACTCAATCTATGATTACTCTTTGTAGAGAACCTCAGAGCTAGCTAGTTTTGTTTCTTAATCTAGTCTTATGTTATTTTACCTAAATTAAATGTTGAAATGAAAAGTTGTAAGAGATAAGGGAAGAGAAAAATAAGCATAAAATTATGGTGATGCACTAGAATGAAATGGGGTGATTCCTTATCACTACAAATTCAAACTATTAGATATGAAAGAAGGGAAGTGGATGCAATTTGAAGAAACATAATGTAAGAGTTTGAGAGAGAAGCAAAATAAAAGTGAAAGGATAATCACTTAAGTCGTGACCACTATGAATTACATGAAGATTCACACTAATAAACTAAATCACATGAAAAGGCTTAAAGGAAATCATGCATAACAAATAGCAAAGAATTTTGGCTCTGATTTACAAAATGTAAGGACTTGGTAAGTCTAAGGAATCAACTTCTTTTCATTAAGGGAGATGTGCCTATTTTATAGAATGAAGGGGGAAGTAGATGGCGAGAAAATATTTTCAAAAGCCTAGTAGCTAAATCTGAGAAGTAGATAAAAGTGTACTCTTTTTATATACGATTATGTATCTACCAATATTTTAAGTTGATCCTTCAAACTATAGCCCTGAGCATTTGTTTCCCATATTGATGTTTAGCATGGCCTATTCATATGTTTTTACATCCACTTGTATACTTTGCCTTGATTATGCATTGTAGCCCATAATGTTTTTTCAAGCTCTATTCTTGCTTCACCTACACTCTAATCAAATTGGTTTGATGGTCCTTTGCAAGTTTGGTAATCATTTTTTCACATCAATTCCATTAATATCAATTTAATTAGTGTGGGTGGGAGTTGTTGAAGTATTTAGTCAAATGAAGGATCCTCCATAAATAATAAGTCACATCCACTAGATGCTTTATTCAAAAGATATTATCTATGCAGGTTGCTTCCTTACTTCCTCTCCATTGCAGTCTTAACACCCTGATCTAAGGGTTGGAAATCAATGCTAGATGGTTGATCCAATGGTGTGAGGTGATCCTAGGTGCTGACATTACCTCTGATTTGGACAATTCCTCAAGCCATCAATCTTTGTGATGAAAAAATAGATAGTTTGAGAGGCACGAGTAGATCAATGACTTAAGTAAATTTATGATGCTAACATTGATTACCTTTATGTGGATTGACTCCTATTTTTGGATCAAATATGATCCAACACTGCGAGCTTCCCATTGATCCCTTTCAACTTGAAACCATAACTAAGATATTTGAAAAACTTAAAATTGACTTAGTAAAATGACTAAACAAGGAAGTGAGCCTTAGAGACAAATGGCTGAAGTAGATCCCATAAATAAAAATGTAAGCAAAAGATCTTAGTAAATATTTTATTTTGAGCCTAAAGCATGTTGAAGAAGCCTTATTATAAAAAATCTGAATTGAAAAATATTAGGCCTAGAGAGTAGTTATATTTGACAATATGCATAAAAGATCATACGTGCAAGTCAATTGACCTGTGAAACCTCTTGAGGAGTTGAAGATACATATCCCACATGCTTATAATTAGAGATCTATTTAGTTTTAGTACTTGTGAGTGAATCCAGACTCAAATGAGAGATAGTACTTCACCACCTGTCCCTATATAACCAAATGCAATTATATGTTTTGCTATGTCCTTAATTTTGCACAAGATGTGTTGGCACAACATTTGGATTGATGTTGATGCAGTGTAGCTCAATGTACATATTTTTTCGATTAATGTGAATAAATCTTGATAAGGCTTGAAGATTGTACACTAGACAAATGACTTGTAAGAGATATGGTTCCAAGCTCACTTATGAAATGACTTAGGATAGATTTGTATATATATGGATCTCTATGACACTTCAAAGATATGTTGACCATGGATAATAGTGACAAGTGAAATTCAAGGTGCAAGGAATCGATTTAAGGCAAAATGGACCCACAAAAGGATGAGGGTTAGAATTGGTGAAGGCCAATTTTGACCCCAAAGGTAAAAAGGCTCGGAACAAAGGATGATTAGTTGAAATTTGGATGTTAGAAACTAACATATCTAAGGAAATCTGCATGAATCAAAGCCAATGAGACTCTAATTTTGACAAAAAGTGTTAAAAAATATCCAAATATACACAAGTGGACCAAGTACTATAAAAAATGACAAAGACACAATGGAAAAGGGTCGTGTACCATAATTATGTGTCTACCAAACTAAGTAAAGTACAAATGTCATTAAATGGTAACCATGAGGTGTAAATAAAGAAATAAAGCATAAAATATAAGATTATACTAACAAGCATATCCTAATTTGAGAATGGAAGACATCAACATACTAATATAATGTAACCACCAAAGCAATAAAATAAATAATATAGAGTTAGGATACTTACCTTGGGTTGACTTGAAATAATATATGTTCACCAGGGATGGCACAAAGTTATTTGTATAATGTTACAATTGATGGTTATCTGTACACTTGCTCTTTCAAAAAAAATGATAACAATATTGTGTGATAACAGTTGTTGTGACCGTTTGGGAGTTAACGGTATGCATTTTGAGAACCATCGGCAAAGTGGATATCTACCATTTGGTTTTAGACTCATTAGGTCACATGGATCTCTACTTAAAAATACTAAAGAATACATTTATCTGTTAAAGACTATTTAACCAGATAAATCTTTAATTGGCATTTTACCTCATCCTTAGAAAGTAATAACTTATGGATGTAATACCAGTGTTATTTGCTTAGTGGTGGCTTAGTGCATATTTGTTATGTGGAGTTCAACACATGGTTTATATCACATCAAGGATTATGTTATATTTTAAGAGGGGGAGAATGTAATACCCATTAGGATGAGGTGATAGTTCCTTTCAACTTCCATCTCCTTAACTCTATTTAAATAGAAGTTATATCCAATTCGATCAGTGATCCTATCATCAAAAAGGGCCACATTTTATTCAAAGTAAAAACAATAATATTTTTTTAACTTATTCTAACTCTGAGATGGTAAGTTGTCTTTTCTAAAATTATAAGGTTCTCAATATCCCAACCCATGTAGAACACTTAGTTCTTCTAACATAACTTGAAGCATACGCAGGTATGTCTTTAGAGTACTAGTTTTCAAGATTTTTTATTGTACGAAGCACTTGTGTTCCCCACCCAAGTCAAAAGAGTGTTGACGTGTTCTTATTCAACTTGACTCTTATTATTTGTCAATTTTATAAAATTCAAGGTTGATAGGATTTTGAGGAGAAATGAAAGTATAGGAGTATATATTACAAAGAAATGTTCATTCATTAATGACTTTTAGTAAGATACTTAGTAATGGGATGTAATAAAAAGCAATTAAATAATGTAAAAATAATATTGAAACTAGGTGGTCTTAAAGAAGAAACTGGAGATAGTTGTGGTAAGTGGATTTCTTTTTTTTGAATTGAAGAACATATTATATTAATATAAACAAGTATAAAGTACAATGTTGATCATACAAAATAAATGGGTGGTAAAGTCATACCCCATGAGCAAAGTCATACCAAGGATAAACAATCCTCAGGAAAAGGTAAGTCCCGACAGAGGGTCAATAAAGACCACTCAACAAAACATCAAATCAACTATGCATAACAACTAGGATAGTAAATAAAAGAGAACATAGTAATAAATAGAAAATTTAAGCTGTTGTAGCAAACATGGTGGTCGTAGGAGGCGATGGAGAAGGTGGATCATGCAGCTTATCCCCTAGATAAGTGGAATTTGAATTGGATAATCAAATATCATTTAAATGGAATTAAATAGTGCAAATGGAGGTATAAGGTGTAGTGGAGGAAGAGTGGAAGTATATACAAAACTTGCTCGGTAGATGTGAAAAGATAAGTAAACATTTATTAAACCTATCAATCCATGGAAGTTGCAACAATTTTCTTTGAGAAGAAGGAGAGATAAGTGCGCCAAGGAGAAAGGAAGCTAAGTTTATATCAGGAAAGTTATTTCCATCCACCCTCTTCTTGGTAAATCCTTTAGATTAAAGGTTATGTAGATCTATAATCTCATTTCTATAACCTCATTTTTACACTAGGATGATCATTACATGTGCTTTTGACAAAATTTTCTGTTATTAAAAAATGTTAGGATAAATCTTTGAATCTTTTACTATCTTTGCTAAGGTACCTATTAAATGATGCTTTTGTCTATTTTGATATTCTAATAGAGAGGTCCCATGATGGAATCTATTGCCTCTATAATTTTTGGTAGAGCAGTCCCATGCATTATCAAAAGTTAAAAAATTGCATACATAATATATGCACCTTAAAATAAAGAGCAAATACTATTTAAGAAGAAGCTTTTGAGGGGTGGGAAGTAGTCAGCAGCTGAAGATTTGCATGGTTGCTCCTATTTTTTTGATTGTCAACTGTAATTTTGCATCCAATCATATTTATTCTTTTTCTCAAACAATATTTATTGCACAATTTTTTTAAAAACATAGGACTACTAATTAGCAAAAACACTCCTACAATTTCTCAATAGCACTCCCTTAAAAATAATCAACGATCCTCCAATATGGGACCCCTACCTAAGGAGAATATGTTTGTATAAGTATCGTATTCTGCATTGAGTTGTTTCTTTGATGCATTATAAGATTTCTTATGGTTGTCCAAATGTATGCAAGATTAGCCTTAATGTTTAACTTCAATTAAAGGAGTGTACAACTGTTGAGGGAGATTTAAAACTCATTAGGAAAGCTTAGAGCATCCTCTCTACATGTTTTGCAGTAGTATTTGATGGCACCAAATGGTAGGGAGGAGTAGAAGCATTAGTATAACACTTTGTATTTTTTGTTTGTTGGAGTTAAAAGTAATTATATTACTATAACACTATGTATAAGTGAGTCTTTTTTAAGAGCTAATGAAAATGATGAGGCTTTAGCCATTCTAATTATGAGTGTTGAGAATAAATGCACCTATTGCTAGTGTTTAGGTGAATGGCTATTGGTATGTCTAAGCTATAATACATATTTATGTATATTAAATATTTATGTTTCATGTTTTATTGATCATGAGAAGGGAGTCTCTTATATGGATATTGTGTTTCATTTCAAACATTTGTATTATCTTAAATATGTATTATTCAAGGATCAGTTCGTTTCTTTTTCTCTTCAGTTTCATACATTGGCACTAACAACTAGATGGAAGCTTGGGTAATCTTGGTGGCTCTGAAAAAGGCTTGTGAGTTAGGATAGAAAAAGGTGATTTGTGAGATGGATTTCATGGTTTTGTTATCCTTTTTGAATAATGGAAAATTTCATTAGTCTTCCTGGAGGTTGGCCTCATTTGTGGAACAGATTCCACGTATTTCATGAAACTTTGATTCTATATTTTTTACTTATATCCCTAGAGAGTGGAATGTTATCATTGATTGTTTAGTTCGATGGGCCTCTGATGTTGATCGTAACTAGCATGTTATAGACTAGGGAATCTTTGTCTTTTGTGCACTCTTTGTAATATTTGAAACTCCTTATGTTAATGACTTGGTTAGATAGCTTTGATCTTGATTGTCTAGGGATTTTGTGCTTTGTGAATTTTGTGGCTTCTTTTGGTTCTTGGAGGTGGTGGGATAGTAGTAAACCTCCTTGAATTTTTGACCTTTGCATTGTTATGACAATTGTTGTTGTCTAGAAGTCCTCATAATATTTTTTGGTTTGTTAGTTAATTTATTTTCCCTTTTTTTGAAAAAAAAAGTAAAGAAAAAAGAAGAAAAGATAACTCTATCAAATTGGATGAGATTATTCTTCACAAAAAGCTAAGAGCTAATTCCATTCCATGTCTGAATTTTCAAGGTGGTTGTAGCATAACCATGGGTATTTATAGGGGAAATTACATTAATGCCCTGACAGTTTCCAAATTGTCAATGTAAATACACTAGTGGTTTCTCCACGAAGACAAGGCATGAGAATGAGAATGGTTACAAACATTTACAATCCTCAATGATGATTTTTTTAAGCTTCTTGATAGAGTCCAAAGTTGAGATAACATAAATACAAAGCTTGTGCAAGGCAAAAAACATTAGAAAACACAATGAGAAGTCTTGAAGTTGGAATCACATTACAAGTTGTAATCTTGAGTCTTTATTCTTGTTGTCTCGTTATGTCCTAGTTATATATGGTTGATTCAGTTGTGTTGGAGTTATGAAAGGTGTCTAATAAGTGCAAAGTAGTCTTGTCTGAAATTTTTGGATAGAGTAATAATGATAATTTTATCCATGAAGGCCATGTTTGGTAGTACCTTGTATATTTATTGAATTACATAATGGAAGGGAAGTGAAATTGCCTCACTCATTAGATTTTTTCTCATTCCTGATTTCTCTAAAACTCTTGTGTTCAACTTGGGCTTTGCTTATTCTTATGTTTCATGTTCATGTGAAACATGTTGTATATTTAATTTCAGCACTTGTTTATCTTTGTTTTAGTTTTGTAAATAGCCTAGAACAGTCATCTTCTAATCATTTGATGAGTTAAGAGTCATGAGATCTATGTTGATGAAGCTTAGTGTGAAATATTCACCTAGTTTACGGATCAGATTGGTATCATAACTAGTTTAGTATCAATCTTTTGTGTGTTTGTGCCTACATTACATGTTTATGTACGTCACTACAACAAGTTAGTTCTAGTGGTCAAGGTATCATAGTTCCCTTTGAAGCAAATATTTCTAAAATGAATTGGAAACAAGTGATAAGTAGTATGGCCCATATTGATGAAGAAGATGTTTGAGCAGCATAAGAGTGATTTTGCAAGCTTGAAGGAGTAGCTAGCATTTATCTTTCTATGAGCAAGCTTGACCAGTTAGACTCCATCATGGGGATTCTAGTGGAGAAGCTTGGTGTTTCTATAAAAAAGCTGAAAGCAAACAAAGAGGATGCTCCTAAAACTCATGAGAGGAAAGAAGAACAACCCCATGCCAACCAAGCTCTAATTCCATTCAAGGTCGAGGCAATGATAGAGGTTCAGTTGTATGATGGGAAAATGAATGCAAAGAGGCTAGACCCTTGGCTAACCCAAATTAATATATATTTCAATTTGCATCATATTAATGAAATCCAACAAATTTATTTTGCAATGTTAAAATTAACCAATCATGTTTTATCTTGGTTTGAAATATGCGTTCATACTTTAATTTTTATAAAGCTTCCTCCTATTACTAAGTGGGATGATTTTAAGATGTTAATAAAAAAGTAATTCTATTCTATTTATTTATAGAAAATAAGACCATGTATTGGCACTATCTTAGGCAAAATTGTGCAGGTGTACACAAGTGAGTTACGCAATAAGGTTGCCCAAATGGGCAAAGATATAACGGTCCATAACATCTTGATGAAGTATGTGGGTGGACTCCATAGACATTTAAGGAGAACTGACCTCTTGCTCAAGCCTATAGATGTAGATAAGACTTGTTCTCAAGCTCACTACTTGGAGATGGACAAGAAGAAAGCTCCATTTACCTCTCAAAACATTTACAAGCAACAAGGCAACTCCAAGCAAAAGAGTAAAGGTTAAAGGAAAGGTAAACATAATGTTACTTTCATTTCTATAAAAGATACTAAAAGACATTGTGGGAAATGTGATGTTGATAGTCATTATAAGGATCAATATTGGAAGCTCCATCCAGAATTGTATCTATTCAAGAACAAGAACAAGATGGAGGCTATGCCCTCTATCCAAGTTGAGAATTGTTAGTCCCCAAAAGTGTCACTCATTTTTGGAACAACATATGAGTTCTTGGACCTGCAGGGCCAAAATTCCTCTCTTCCCCTTCTCAAAATTTATTCGGAGGCTTTCAAATTCCTCATTTTTTCAAAACTTTTTCAGCAAATGGATTAGTAGGTTCAAAGGTTCAACGTCTTCAATAGGAGCTAGGCGCATTTGAAAAAGTTCAAAGTTTAACCATTCTAAAGGTTTTGCGGCCCTGAGCATTTAACGAGTCTCAAAAGCTTGAACCATTGAACCTTGAACCATTTTGGTTCATCGGTTCAACGGGTACAATGTTTAATCAGTTCAATGCACCGGGTTCAAAGGTTCAAAGATGGCCTTAGATATGAAGAGAAATACGTGCAATAAAAAGAGTCAAGCGGATACTGCCAAGTGTCACCAGTCGAGCCATTATGCCTTATTCCTAAGAAGTAGTAGAAGCCGCCACATGTCAACATCTGCGTTTCCTTCCTTCCATTCCAGTCTTGAGTAAAGACCATGGTGGGCCCAGGGGTGAGTGACTAAATGAAGCTGAGGCTTCCACGTGTCTACATTCACATGATTGTTACAGGGTCTCTTTCGACAAAGTTTCTACCAAAACTCTGCAGAGGGCGACAAGTGGCAACCGCAGAAGGTTTTACTTTGTTTTTCTAAGAGTAGCAGACTGTGCCACGTGTCCCATGCAGTGAGCGACAGAGGCTGACAAGTGTCATTGTCTGTGAGAGCCTGACCGAGCTGCAAACATTTTTGTGATGTTGCAAAGGCTCGAGAAGGCAGATGATGCCATGTGTCCCTAGTGAGATTCAATGAAAAATGCCACATATCACTTGTTTGAAGTGGCAGAAGGTGCCACATGTCAAAGGATGGAGCACCTCGCAATGCAAAGGCACGCATGAAGCCAAGGAAAGGATTTACTTCGAACAAATTGTCTAAAAGAATTCCTTTGGACATTTTGTTCGAAGGAAATAAAGGACCAACAGGCCCGTGGGCATCAAATTTGGAGTGACTAGCTAGCCGTTAACCTTCAATAGAGGAAAGACACGCGAATGCCAAATCGGTTGCATTTAAGTGTCTGTTGATTCTAGCAGACTCAAGGCGCAGACTCGAATGCATTCAAAGAGCCTAAGGCCAGACCCAAGAAGAGGAAGAGACAAAGAGGGAAACTTAGCAGGAGTTATTTCCAGTGGGTGAAACAGTTTGTCAAGTAGATATTTGGGGCCTGCTAACATTGAAAGCATAGCCTGTTTGTTGCCTTTAAGATAAAGGCAGAATAGATAGTTGCACAGCTAGGCAGGTGATGAAATGAGAGATTCAGACTCAGAAGGAGGCATTAGAGATGAATCGATGTGTCATAATTAAGGCAGCCGCCCTACTCCAGCGTGGCCCTTCCTGACAAGACCAAGAATGCGTCCAAGGCATTGAATGAACCAAATGGGTCACTCTATGGGACAAAGTGCTAAGCCTCCCTCAGGCCTCTATATAATGTAATATCTTGTATCGTTTCAAGGGATATTTTCCACTTATCAGAAGCAAAACTCTACCTGAATTGAAAGGCATTACTGAGACTTTGAGCTCAAATTGTAATTCATATTTCTTTGATTGAATGAGAAAGCAAGTTACTTGCAGACTTTGTGTTGTTATAGCTTGTGCTACTTTAGGAGATTATTTTTATGTCTATCTTCTGAAAGCATTCTTATTTATTTGATTTAACAAGCAGGACTAGTGGAGGTGATAAGGAAGATGTCCTGAAGCTAACTACTTTCAGACTTTGTACTGTCATAGTTGTCTTCAGTGTGTGTTTTTCTTTTATGTTTTTGTGTAAAGGACCTTGGGATGACTTTGTGCCCCCATTTTTATTCATATTTCATGCTTGGGCAGTCAAGGTGGAGACTTTGCACTACATTTCAGGCTGTTGGTTACTCTGTGCCCTTTTGTCACTTGTTACCAGAAAGATTCCTATTGCCTGCAAGAACAAGCACTTCTAAAAGAAGAAAAGTGCCTTCTGTTGCTTCACCAAGATTTCTACTATCCAGAAAGGGATCTGGCTCTTGGCTGAATGTTACTTCTGAAAGAAGAGAAGTACCTTCACCAATCACCCAAGATTTCTCCTCTGTCTGTGAGCATCATCTCTGAAAGAAGAGAGATGGACGATGTATTCTACTCCCGTGTCTTACTTTCTGCTTATATATATAGTATATAGCCTCCACATATTTAATAGGAAACCTCCCCTTGATGAGAGGAGAGATTTGTCCCCTGTTGATGTAGTAAACCTACACACCAAGACAACCCATCTCCCTATGTTGTGGTGATAGGAACTATTTTGGTCACTAGTTAGTTGGGCGACAAAATATTCACCCAACAGTTTTTGGTGACTCCGCTAGGGACTTGAACAAGCAGTCCCTACCCTTATCCATTATAGAGTATGGCGACTCCCATTTGGTTCTTACCTAGTGTTGGGTGAATATTTTGTCGTCAACTAACTGATGACAAAATGGGTATATCAACCATAGCATAGGGAGATTTACGCCATGAAAAGTGTGAATTTACCAGATCTAGACGAGGTAAATATCTCCTCTCATCAAGGGGAGGTTCCCTATGAATACTTATACGTTATATGTATATATAGAAATAAGCAGAAAATAACACATGGGGTGGTATAACAGCATTCACCTCTCTTTTTTCAGAGGTGATGTACAAGGAGCAAGAGAGAGAAATCTTGGTAGTGGGCCAATAACATTCCTCTTCTTTTAGGAACTGTATCCAACCTAAAATAGGAAATCACCTGAAGTAAATAACAAAAGTTCACAAAGAAACTCACGTAAGCTCAAAGTCTTCCGTAGCCTCCTTCACCGATTCGAAACAAGCGTAACCGTAGAATGAAACGAACCACAAAGTCTTTGCTTGAAACTACAAAAGATAACTGAATCACAAAGATAAAAATAGCTCAAAGTCTATCTTCTACTTTTTAGAAACGTTCTCAGATAATATTAACACACTCACTTTGCTTATTAAATCAGATAAACAAGATATTACCAAAAAAATAGACATAAGAACTATTTCCTAAATAACACAAATAATTTCAACACAAAGTCTGAAATAAACCTGCTTCTCATTCATTTAACAAAATATGATTTACAAGTTTGAGCACAAAGTCTCAAAAAGTGTTTCAATTTTGGCAGAGTTTTTGCTCTCTATTATCCAAGATCCTTTTTACAAAAGAGGTTTCCACTATATATAGGGAGAAACTCTCAAAATTTAGAAAATAATAAAATACAAAAATATCTTAGTCAAAGATGACTCATCTTTGACTTTGAGATATTTTTCTAAACTTTTTACATATAATTACATATTACAAAATTACATGCACTTTTCTCAAGACAAAAGTGCATAAGGAAAGAAGAAGAGAGAGGGAGAAAAAGCTTCAGCTCTTACCACCAGATTTCTTCAAATGAGCATCGTACATTGTAATGGATGCCTAAATTCTTATACTGTCTGGTGCAACTATGTTCTTTGAGATGACTCTAGCTCTGATTAAAGCGTCCTTTAATGCTGTGATGGCCTTAGCATCGCTAGTTAACCTAGATTTTAGATTATCTAGAGTTAACTGAGTGTTTAAAATATTATCCACAGAAGTCATTGAGAAATATTTTTCTTCAAAATCTCTTTGAATCATCCCTTTAAAATCTTGGATCATTTCTTCAGCTGAGAGAAATTAGTTATCTCTAGAAGTGAGGTTGCAGGGCAGTTCTTCCAGTTTATTGAGCAGGCCTGTGTCGCTCTTCTCACTAGCATCCTTGGAAGCTTTGAGATCCTCAATTAAATCCTTGAGTACTTGTATCTTGTATATCAGTGACTCCTTGATCTCAACATAAGAGTCCTTGCTGGAGATAACACTGATAGATATCAAGGTGATTTTCTTCAGATCTTTCATCTCCCTCCATTTGTTAAGATATTTTTCAGTACTGTCAATATCCTGAGAGATAAGAGAGAAGGTCATCTAAATTTTCCCTCACCTTTTTCATTTTGTCCATCTTTTTAGCAACCTCTGTAAGCAAGAAAACTCCCTGAGTATGCATTTTTTCAATGTAGTCCTCCAGGACTTTCCCCTTCAAGTAAGTCTTCTCTGCCCTTTGAATGACAGGGTCATCTATAGAGAAGGCCTCTGGAGTTGCCGCTTCAGGGGGAAGAGTGAACCTCCTTATTACTGTCGTCAGTTGTTCTGTCTTGGCCTTGTAATAATTTTTCATCTCCTTTTCTCGATCAAATTTTTGGACCATAATGTCCATAGCAGACTGAAGATTACTTTTCACACCTTCATGAGTAACTTTGCCAAGTTCA
This sequence comes from Torreya grandis, assembly GCA_037957365.1. Classification (NCBI taxonomy): domain Eukaryota; kingdom Viridiplantae; phylum Streptophyta; class Pinopsida; order Cupressales; family Taxaceae; genus Torreya; species Torreya grandis. The sequence continues at coordinate 2,190,787 of JARHVA010000051.1, read as the reverse complement.
ACATGAGAGATGGAATAGCTGCTCATTTCAAAACCCTCAAAGGTTGCATCCTGCGGAGGCTTACCTATTTCCAAAAAAAATTGCCCCTATTTCTCAACCAATTTTGAGAGGATCCTTGGCCTCTTAGGATCCTTAGCTTTCACCGGCACTATTTTGCCAAAATCGAAGTCATCTGGAGAGATGGCCAACTTCTTTCTTTGGAGTGTGAAAGCTGACATCCATGGCGGGAGAGAAGTACCTATTGTGGCAATAGTTCTCTCAGCTGATGTTACTGTAGCAACTTCTACACTAATAGTGGTAATAGTGGTCGCAGTTGGAGTAACAAGTGAAATTGTACCAGCCATTGATTCTGGCTTCTGCATAGAACTTTCTCCCAAATTGAAAGAAGGAGATGAAAGACTAGGAATGGACCCAGAGGAGCAAGGAGTACCTCCAGAAGCACCCTAAGGATCACCAAATATAACTCTAGAAGGAGAGGCGGCTCCAGAAGAAAGAACACTGATAGGAGAGAGAGGAGAAGGGGGTGCCAAAGGAGATTGAGGCAGAGGAGGAGAAACACTCTTAAGCGGTTGTGCTTCTTCCTGTGAAGGTAGAGGCTTAGTATTTTATTGTTCTGATGGTTGATCGTCTGTTTCCATTGGTTGGGTTGCTTGTTCTTGAGAGCTCTATTCTGCAATTCCTTTAGCTGCTGCTTCTAGCTCTTCAGTAGTCTTTGATTTTTTAGAAACAAAGATGATTCTAGGCTTGTGAGGCCTAGATGGGGAAGGAACATCACCTTTGTTCTTGGTTCTATTTTCTACTTTCTTCCTCATTTCTTCTTGAAACTCAGCCTCAGATCCTGTGATAAATTCTTTTAGTACGATATCTTTGGCTACTGACCAATCATTGGTGTTAGCCAATATTGGTTTAAATCTCTTCCTCAGAGAAGTTAATTTCTTTTGAGACCACTAAATTGAAGGAAGAGGGGAGCCAGCAATCTTTTTAGCCAAGTACTTGCTATTGATAATGCTCTCATCGTCGGCCAGATTGAGAGAAATCTCTGCAAGCCCCAAATACTCAATTTACTCTAGGGTCAGCCTGCAATAGTTCATCTCCCTAATTTCTTCCGCTGTCCTCAGGTCTATCTAGATGTCTTTGATCATGGGCTCATGGAATTGAGTCTTTCACCTGATCTTGTTCTTGACTCTCTTGTAGTCAAATTTGTTCCTTCTCTTGAACTGCTTTAGAGTGACCAGCTGCATCTCTATTTCCATGACTTTGGCTTTGGCTATTGTCGCAATAGAATACCTGTCAATTTCAACTGAAAACTTGAAACTTGGTTTTTTTAGCTCCATTTGCCTAGTATGCACGACAACCAGTTGTTAGTAAAGTTTCATTAGAACCAACTTGTCAGAAGGGAACATGGAGAGCATATATGGATAGCCTTAGAAAAAGCCAACCCGAAGATAGCAGAAGGTGGGAAACTGAAGGAACATACAACATATTCGTTGACTACCGTCCAAGCCTCATCTGATACTCTCTTTTGTTCAAGTTGAGGGTCGAAGAAGCATAAAAATATGGCAAAAAAAGTGTTATTTACCCTTTTGAAATGACGAGTTGATCCTTGCAGAGTCAACTGGGGGTAATATGAGTGGACCGGGGTGGTCTTTCTATCCCCTTCAGTGGTTAAACCTAAGAAGGTTTGCATTGAGATAGCTATGTACACAAAATATGAGGTCATATAAAACTTAGAAGAAGTTTGTACCTTGGTTAGCTACTCGTGAAGGGCATTGCTGATCTGCTCACCCCAAAAGATGACTTGATTACCCTAGAAGATGATCTTAATAAACAGGTACATCCACTCGTGGAACTGTGAGGAAGACGAGAGGCCTCGCACTCTGCTGAGAAGGGTGATCAAGTCACCAACTTCTTCAATGAAATCACTCTTCATGAAGTTCTGCAGCCATCTAGATAGACTGGTTCTGGGTGTCTTTAGCCATTTATTATTCATGACTTTCTTTGCCCTTTCAGGGTCCTTGTCGTACTCCTTATAGGCTTCCACAAAGTCGATCTTCAGCACTTCAGTAGTGGGAGGGCACATGAAGACTTTGTCGATGAATTCGGGATCCAGCCGAATTATCACATTACCGCTGGCATCTGAGACTAACCTTGTCTCTTTGTTGTAAAAGCGGGCACATTGGAGGATGAACTCTGTATGATGTGCTACCACTGGAAAAGCGGCAACCAAGTGGATGTTGCTTTCAATGATCTTTTTTATTTCAGAGCTTGGGTTCGTCGCCTTCATTCGAGCCATGAACTCAGCCATATCTATGTGGCCAATTTTAGTGTCCCGAATGTCATCGATATTAGAGGTAACTGAAGTGATCGAACGACTCTCTGGTACTTATACTTCATCATCTTTGCCTTTTTGGGAGACATTTCTGACATTAGAACTGGTCTCGATCAGACGGGTATTGATGAGCAAGAGCCTTTAAAAAGAACTGTAGCCATGATCACACAATTAGAGAAAAGGGAGCGAGTTGGAGAATTCTCATATCAAGTGATCACGACCACGGGATGATACTTTAAAAAAGTCGGGTCAGAAAAAAGTGCAAAAACTGGGGAAGGAAGGGAAAGAAAAAAAAAGAAAAGATGAAAAATCTTTTAGAGTTAAAAAATCCAGAGGAGGAATGCATGGGCGGTGAAATTTGCCGCCCCTGCATGAAGAATAGATAAGGTGTAGGGGCGGCAAAATTTGCCGCCCCTGCAGGATCGACCTGCACGAGTGACAAATTTTGCTGCCCCTGCAGATTGAAGAAGAAGGTGTAGGGGAGGCAAAGTTTGTTGTCCCTGCACCGCAGGTTAGCATCGATGGCAAAATTTGCTTCCGATGCAAAAAGGCGCACAAGGTGCGAGTGGCAAAAATTGCTGCCCATGTAAGATAAGTCTACACAAGTAGCAAAATTCACCGCCCATGAAGGTTAGGTGATAAAGGAGGGCTGAGGCACGGGCGGTGAGAATCACCGCCTGTGCAGGTTTTGAGAAAGAGGAGACAAGAAGGATGGGCAGAAAAAATTGCCGCCTGAGCGTGGGTTATAGAACATGGAAGACCGTGGGTAGAGGTGAGGGGCGGTGAAAACGCTGCCCCAAAAAGGAAAAGAAGAACGAAAAGGCCGACGGGGTGGGAGAGAGGGAAGACAAAAAGAAACGCAAACACGCTAACAAAAAAAACCAAAAATGAAGATAAAAGGATGAAAGAAAAGAAAATGAACGCTAAAAATAAGACCTACCTGGAAAACCAAATGTGTAGCAAGCTCAAATCCTTAAAAATGCACTTCAACTCGTTCGCCAGATCGTCTCAATGCAAAAGGCAAGAAGAGAGGAGGAAAAATGAGAAGAAATCAGATTATATGGGGTGAAAAACAACCCCAACAACCTGCAGCGTATGACAATAAATACTATGCACAAAAAATGAGAGCATGCATAGGCGGTGAAATTCACTGCCTTTGCATGTTTGGGTTAGCACAGATGTAGGGGTGGCAATTTTTGCCACTCTTGCAGGTCAAGATGCAAGGGCAACAAAAATTACTGCCCTTGCGGGCAAAATTGCAGGGGCGGCAAAAATTGTCGCCCGTGCATCTCAAAGGGAAATGCACTGACGGCAATTTTTGCCACCCGTGCACAAAAATGGTGTTAGGTTTTAGAGCTAAAAGTTTCAACTTGTTGCAGACAAAGAAAAGAAGGTTGCTGATGACTCAGAAGCAATGGCATCGGTAGCATGACCGACGTCAGTCATGATCAGTGCAGAAGGCAACCGGCGTCGGCAAGGAGTCGGCTGACGTCGGCAGCACTAGGCAAGCAGGGACCGACGTCGGTCGCCTGTGTGTTCTAGAACTGTTCGTTTCACAAATAGTTAGTTTAGTGAATGGAGTGTTTGCATGTAAAGGCTATTTCGAGTCTTGAGCTGTGTGGATAATTATAGTAAACTAAGAGTCTAAGTTATTGTTTAAGTTTGGGATCTATTTATAGACCCATTGGCATGTATTGTAAAGTGTGCTAGTGAAGAGAACCAAGTGTGTGTTTCTCTTAGTTTCACTAATGAGCTAGAAAAGAAGGCAAGGAAGATCCTTCCATTGTAAGTATGGTCTATTGAATTATAGGTTGCAGGTTCATGGGAGATCAACTTGAAGTACTATAGAGTGCTTGGTGTACTGGTAGGGTTATTACTGACTGGTTGGAGAGGTGAACACCAATTCTGTGTGTGAGTTGGTTGTTTAGAACATTTTTTTGTAAGAGAGTGTTTTGAAGAAGAATCACTATACACTTGGGGTGTGGGAAGCCTCTGTAAGGTGGAAGAGTGTGGTGACTCTTTATTGTATTCTTTTCTGTACAAGTATTAATATAAGATTGTATATTGTCTTTCATATTCTGTGATATTGATAAATTTTAGTTACTTGTATTTCTAGTTATTTCTGCATATTTAATTGCTTAAGTTTGGTAATCATATTGTGCTCTTTCTGAGGAGCAAGATCCTAACAAGTGGGATCAGAACAACTATGTTTGTTCTTGGATTCCCCGACAACTGGTATCAGAGCATGTTTGTTGTTCTAGGTACCTGTCAAATGGTATCAGAACCTGGTTGTAGGTTCAAGCGCTGACACTGACAATTGGTATCAGAGCTTTTGGTTGGGATACTAACAGGGTGGATTAGATTTGGTTAGTGTGTGTTGATTACAGGTTACTCACAGGGGTTTCTGTTTGAGTGGGAGTAGAGCAATGGCAGAAGACAGTAGACTACGAATGGAGAAGTTTAATAGCAGGAGGTCTAAGTTTAGGTATGGCAAAATAACCTACTAGAGATATGGAAAGAAAGAGTAGGAAAAGAAAGATTTTTGGTTGGTAGCAGATCAGCATGAAGGACATGAAGAAGAAGCAGGTGTTGTAGATTTCGTTGCACAGGGTGCTCTGGTATGTTCTTTAGATAAAGTAGAATCTAGGGTTTTAGATTCTGGTGCCTCTTTTCATGCATCTCCAAATAGGGAATTTTTTCATGAGTATGTTCAGGGATACTTTGGATAAATTTGTGTAGGGGATGGTAAGCCTTGTCAAATGGTTGGCAAAGGAAACTGAAGCTGAAATTGCAGATGGACAACACATGGGTGTTAAAAGAGGTCATGCATGTCCCAGTTCTGGAGCGAAATTTGATTTCTGTAAGAAGTTTGGGTGATGAGGGTTGCACAGTAACTCTCACAGTGGACTCTTGGAAGGTTACCAAGGGTGCACTTGTTGTAGCAAGAGGTAAGAAAGTAGGTACACTTTATCTATCTACTTGTATTACTGATTCTCTTTTTAGATTATCTACTTCAGCTGTAGATTCAAATATGTGGCTTAATAGGCTTGGTCACATGAATAAGAAGGAGATGCATGTTCTTGAGTCAAAGGGTATAGATCGAGATTTCTGTATGCAGAAGAAGAAGGTGATGTTTCTTGAGGAATCTGATGTTAGTAACAAGAACAGAAAAGCCTTGGTTTTTAAGGAGAAGGTGACAGACAGAGTTAAGCACGAGGGGCAAAAGAATTTTGAGCAAAGCAAGGGTGATTTGGACAAGGGTTTGATCCAAAAGGAGCTCACGGGTGAAGTCAGTTCTCACAAGTAAAACACAGAGATCGACGTCGGCAGAAAAACTGGCATCGACGTCCAGACAGGGACCGACATCGGCTATGTGTAGACCAACGTCAGTGACTCAGGGCAGATAAACACCAGCATCGGCAAGGGGAGGAACCGACGTCGGCAATGAGGCAGTCGCAGATAATCGACATCGATCGAGTGCAGACTGGAATGTGACCGGTATTGATCACTGAGACAAATTTTGGATAGACAGCAAGCTGTTAAGGAGTCTCAAGCACCCATATAAAGGATTTAAAGGGTAGGTAAGCCTCAAATTCGTCATTTCCCTTCTTTACACTACTTGTAGCTCACTTATGGTAAAGAACCAAGAAGTTATTGAAGAAGCAGAATAAGTAGATCTAGGAAACGGTGAGAGCTTGGCATGGATGGAGGATGTGATTCCTTAGAAGAGAACCAAACAAGAGTTTTTGGGTGGAGTTGCCAGCTGGAAGTAAGCACTGAGAGACGAATGGATGTTCAGGATGAAGAAGAGAAAAAATAGATATGTGGGATGGAAGATCAGGGTATATGGTCTTGTTTAAGCTGCAGGGCAATGGAGGTTTGATCATTGTGTTTTTCTTTACCAGGTTGGATAATATTAGCTACATTATCCTATTACTGTATGATGTGCTTGTTGCAGGGTTACATATACAGGTATTACTGAACTAAAGGTAAAGCTAGTTCAGAGGGATGTCATGGAGAATCTGAGAGCAGCAAGGTTCTTTGGCATGAGTGTGTTCTTGGGACATGGAAGGTCACATGTTGACTTTGTTTCAGGGTGATTGTGTGAGACCGATTAGCATGCTGATGGTTGGACAGTTCACAGAACAAGTGTCTTGATTCACATAATGAGGTTGAGTGCATGGTATGTACTAGACCTGAGTTTTTCCAAGCAATGGGAGTTGTCACAAGTTTAGAGTCAATCTGAGAAAGAAGCATTGGAGGGCAGTTCAGTGGATTTTTAGAGGGACTAGCAACAGGTGCACATGTTATGCAGGCTCATGTTATTTTCTACATGGTTTGTAGATGTGGATGTGGCAGGTGATTTGGATGACATAGTTTTGCACTACAGGTTTTGTGGTGGTTGGTCTTCAAGAGTGATCTTGAGGAGGGATATAGAGCCAAGGGAGCAAACTAGACGGTGTACAGATATAGGTACAGTTGCAGCTGTTTATCTCCAAGTGGGAGATTGTTAGGTTGTGGAGCTAAAAGCTTCAACTCGTTATAGACAAAGAAAAGAAGGTTGTTGAAGACCCAGAAGCACCAGCATCGACAGCATGATCGACGTCGGTCATGATCAGTGCAGAAGGCAATCGACGTCGACAGGGAGTCGGCTGACATCGGCAGCACCAGGCAAGCAGGGACCGACGTCGGTCGCTTGTGTGTTCCAGAACTATTCGTTTCATGAACAGTTAGTTTAGTGAACGGAGTGTTTGCATGTAAAGGCTATTTTGAGTCTTGAGCTACGTGGATAATTATAGTAAACTAAGATTCTAAGTTATTGTTTAAGTCTGGGATCTATTTATAGACCCATTGGCATGTATTATAAAGTGTGCTAGTGAAGAGAACCAAATGTGTGTTTCTCCTAGTTCCACTAATGAGCTAGAAAGGAAGGCAAGGAAAATCCTTCCATTGTAAGTATGGTCTGTTGAATTGCAGGTTACAGGTTCATGGGAGATCAACTTGAAGTACTAGAGAGTGCTTGGTGTACTGGCAGGGTTATTACTAACTGGTTGGAGAGGTGAACACCAATTCTGTGTGTGAGTTGGTTATTGGGACCTTTTTTGGTAAGAGAGTGTTTTGAAGAAGAATTACTAGACACTTGGGGTGTGGGAAGCCTCTGTAAGGTGGAAGAGTGTGGCGAATCTTTATTGTATTCTTTTTTGTACAAGTATTAATATAAGATTGTATATTATCTCTCATATTCTGTGTTATTGGTGAATTCTAGTTACTTGTATTTTTGGTTATTTCTACATATTTAATTGGTTAAGTTTGGTAATCATATTGTGCTCTTTCTGAGGAGCAAGATCCTAACAAGTGGGATCAGAACAACTGTGTTTGTTCTTGGATTCCCTGACAACTAATATCAGAGCATGTTTGTTGTTGTAGGTACCTGTCAAATGGAAGAAAAGGCACCAACTCCCAAAGGGGCAGGAATTGGTCCTCTAAATGCATCGGGACCATAATGGCATTCACGTTTTAGGGAAGATGTGATAGCAAGACATTACGAATTTTGAAGAGTGCAGTTAGACCAAGACGATAACGAGAAAAACCTGTCTCGAAAACAAACTTAGAGAGACAAAAGATGAAATAGATAAGTTTTGTAGGGGTTGTTCCTAAAAACAAACTAAGCTAATTTTAGAAACAACAGCTAGCTCCTGTTGAGAAATTTTCATTAATAAAATCGATCAACGGGAGTAGAAACCAGTCTCTAAGTGCCTTTATCCAAGCCATTGGGCTATGGAGTCAAGCCAAAAAAAAAAAAAAAAAACAGATAAAATGTAAAAATTGTACATATATACAAACAGACTTATCTAAGCTTCAAAGATTGAACAACTTTAGATGCTGCCCGCTGTGAGGAAGTGTGAATGGCATTCCATCTTGGTATTCTAGCAAGAAGCTAGACTCACCATAGAGTTGTCGAATGGTGAACGGGCCTCTCCATAAGGAGTCAAATTTGCCATGCATCCCTTTTGGTTTTTGCCTCTTGTCCCATAGCAAGACTTGGTCTCCAACTCAAAATTCGCAAACCTTGGCTTTTTTTAGCAAAAAGTTCTTTCACCCAGTTCTGATACGCAGTGATCTGATCCACTACCATGACTCGTCGCTCATTCAGCTCGGTCAAGCACATGATTCTTTTGTCGATCGAACTTTTGAAGGTTGAGTCTTCGATTGCTTTGGTTAACCTGAGTGCTGGTATTTCAAGGGTGATGGGGATTTTTGTATTTAATCCATATAGAAGTTGGAAAGGCGACATACCTATAGCCCTTTTGGGTGTTATCCTATCTGCCCATAAAGCATCATACAATGCTTTGTGCCATGTTCTCTGATTGTCATCCACCAACTTCTTGATAATAGTGACCAGGTTCTTATTACTCGATTCTGCTTGGCCATTTCTTTGAGAGAAATAATCTGAAGTGTGGAATAGGGTAATCCCATAATAAAAGAAAAATTGAGTAATTTCATGTGATGAAAAATAAGTCACATTATCTGTTACAATCTTGAGTGGGACCCCAAATTGGGAGATGATATTTTTTTAAAGAAAACTGCACGCCACTTCAGACGTAGCATGCTTGGTTGGGATGGCCTCCACCCACTTAGTAAAGTAATCCATTTCCGTGAGGACATAATCATGTTCGGCACTTGAAGATGGGTTGACTACGCCAATGAAGTCAATACCCCACTGCTAAAAAGGTTCCTCGATTACTACTGACTTGAGAGGCAATGCAAGCAGCTTAGGCTTCCCAACGAACTGTTGACATAATTTGCACCTAGGCACCCATCTGTAGGCATCTTGGAACAACGTTGGCCAATAATACATTGCTCATAAAATTTTGTGCGCTGTCACCAGTGTAGAAAAATTCCCTCCACAGGTCAAATTGTGGAAAGACTCTAAGAGTTTTTCTTGTTGCGCTTTATCAACACAATGAAGAAATGTCCCGTCCAAGTTTCTCTTGTAAAGACCATTGTCCCATAGAACATAACCAATCACTTTTAATTTAACATTTCGTTTCTCTTTATAAGATAGATGAGCTAGACACTCACCATATGTCAAAAAATGAGCAATGTCAGAATACCACTCATTAGTAGTTACAACAAAGAGGGCCGTAGGCATGCCTTCGATCTCTACTTCTTTATTTTCTGCTTCATATGGAATGTTGTTGGCGATCAACTGGCAAAGACCCTTTCCCCGTATGAGCTTAGTAGGTTTGATGTCCAAGTCAAACTCCTGAATCTTGGCAATCCAATTACCTCTCTTCGTACCGAACTCCTGCTGAGTCAAAATAAATTTAACTGTTGTGTCGGGTATGAGAACTTCAGTGTGAGAGTTCAGGATATAAAACTTGAAATGCTTGATTGCTTTGACCACTGCGTATGCATGCTTCTCTATAAGAGAATATTTTAGCTCATGAACCTTGAGTGGATAACTCATGAAAGAGATAGGAGATCTACACCTTCTTGATTTTTTTGGACTAAAATGGCTGATAGTGTATGCTCGGAAGCATAACTGTATATTTTAAAACTTTTAGTATAATCTAGACAAACCAAGATCTGTGCGCGAGTAATTGTTTCTTTGATTTCTTTGAACGTTGATTTGCCCTCAGCAGTCCACCTAAATGTAGCATTGCCTTTCATCATGTTGACAATGTGGCGGGTTTTCTCAACAAACTCGAGAATGAATATCTGAAAAAAAATCACCTTTCCAAAGAAAGAGTGAACTGCGGTCTTGCTGGTAGGTAGAGTAAGTTTTTGGATGGACTTGACTCTCTCTAAATCAATTTTAATACCTTCTCGGGACATAATGTGTTCGAGAAGTTTCCCTTCAGTTACTTCGAAGACAGATTTCTTTGGGTTTAAAGAAATATCGTTCTGACGATAGAGTTTCAGTATCCTTTGCAAATGGTGGACATGCTCAGAACGATGCTTTAAAAATATTGTCAAATCATCCATGTATACTACAATGAATTTTTTTATTTCATCCTTGAAATCAAGATCCATTGCCCTTTGAAATGTGGCGCTTGCATTTATCAGACCAAAAGGCATTCTTCGATAAGCGAAAGTGCCTCAAAGTGTGGTGAATGCTATCTTATGCTGATCTACTTTTTTGACTTCGACCTGATTGTACTCTAAAAAACCATCCAGCATTGATAACATTTTTGAACTTATTACCATCTACAGAACTTGATCCATGATAGGAAGAGGGTAGTTATCTTTTAAAGACAACTGATTTAAGTTTTTGAAATCTACGCAGATTTGAATTTCACCATTCTTCTTTCTTACAGGCACTATGTTGGCAATCCATGTCGAGTGATGGATTGGGAAAATTATCTGAGCATCAAGCATTTTTTGTATCTCGGCTAAAATAGTACTTGAGATTTTTAGATTATATTGCCTGGACTTTTGTTTGTAAGGTACAGAGTTTGCCTTCAGAGGAATGTCGTGGCGAATGTCATTTGACATGAGTGATTTCAGATCATCATAGGAATATGCCAATACATCTATATATTAGCGAAGTAAACTAGCAAGCTTAAATCTCTCCTCAGGAGTGCAGTATTTTTCAATGTTTACCATCTTAGGATCTCGCTTGGTTCCCAAGTTTATCTGATCAAAATCTTGAGAGGAGTTTGAACCTGTTCGTTGTTGTTTAATAAACCTGTCATGGTTATCAAATAACTTCTCTAGGAAAACCAGGCCTTTGTAAATCTTATTCCCCTTAAGCTGTAGGAAATCCTCACCTATATTCGTATTTGACTCAGGAGTTGCTTCACATTCTCGAAGTTCACTACCTTCAAACTGTAGTTGTTCAAAACTGTCTTTTTGCTCCAAGAAAGTGATGATTTGATCGTCATTGTTAAATACTTGCTAATGGCTAGCATTATCAGGTACACTTAGCCAAAAGACTAGTTCAATAGTGTACTTATCTCCCTTAAAGTCTAGATGAGAAACTAAGAGAGTAGAAGAGACAGCCAATGTATCCGCCCGGTCATTGAATTCCCTTGGAACGGCGGAGATGTTGAAAGCGTCAAAATTTTTAATTTGATCCCAGACCAGATTGTGATAGTGGCGCAACCTTTCATTTTTATCTGATAGAGGTTCTTCACCTGGCAGACTACCAACTCGACGTCCCCTTTAGCATGGAGTAGCCTAATGCCCTTTTCTCTGACAGCCTGTAATCCAAGCAACAGGAATTCGTACTCAGCCGTGTTGTTGGTATTGTTGAACTGCAATTTGTAGGACAAAGGAATAATGTCTCCCTAAGGAGATACTAACACAATCCCAGCTCTCGAACTAGTAGAAGAGTAGCTACCATCAAATTATAAGGTCCATACCTCGTTAGACGCTACTTTTTTTTGAAAACTCCTTCGTTTGGGGGAAGAGTTTCTTCCATGCGTTCATTTTGATTTGTCAATTTTTTCGCTGTGTCAGCTGAACACAATCTCAAGTTATCACCCATAAGAGTTTCATTAGATGCCCCATAGATCTCGTTCGTACATAGAAAGTAGTTGCCCATGCCTGAGGACTCAAATAAAATTTGAGCTTTCAGTGCCGACGATCGGGTAACTACATACCTTGCTTATTTTTCAAGAAACAACTTCTTCATGAGACCTTGATCTGGGATTCTTGCTTCCGACAAGTCCATACTTAGCTCACCTCCAACATCTTTGCAAAAAATTTCTCGAGCAAGATGTCGTAAGACGCTGAAACATCAGCCACTAAAATTGTTATTTTTATCTGCTTTTCTGGAAAAGCTATGAAAGCAAATTGAGCGTCTTTTATCTGACCAAAGAGGGAAATTTGCTTGTTTTCTATATAAAAACACCTCCCAAAAGTTTTGGTCAAAGTTAGGCCAAGGGAATCCACCACCTTCGCGGGCATGACATTATTTGAGGCTCCAGAGTCTATAATACAATTACTCAGTTTATAACCATTTATTAGTAGGGAAACATAGAAATGTTCTATTTTTTTGGGAGCAATAGGAGTCACAACAAAAAAATTTTGGGCCATTTTATCTTTAGGGGGATCATGAACGGCCTTCAAAGAATCTTGTCCTACGGGGATGGTTTTATTTTTCATATATTCTGCTAACCTATCAAATTGTTTTAGGTTAGCCGTCAAATATTCAATCTCTGTCATTTGGATTTTAGTCTTTTTAACATGATCAATTATATCAAATAATTGAAAAAAATTTGAAACAGAGAAAGAGGGTCCATCATCAATGATTTTAGCAGGTGCGACACTGGTCTAAGCAACAGAAGTGGAGGGTATGGGGTGGTTAGAGGTACTTACTTTTTTATGACTTACCTGATCTTTTGATTGCAGAGGCAATAGAGTCTCTCGTTTAGCGATAAAAATCATTGGCTGAGATTCTTCCTCTGCCTTTTCTTTATCAGTCTGTGAAGCTGACTGATTTTGAGATCTGGTGAAAACAGCATAAGATCCATCCAACCCTTCCCCCTTACTTCTAGCGTCGTCTTGATAATCTAAAAAATTGATATTGGAGTCGCCAGCTAATTCTTCTTCCTGCTCATCGAAGAGATTAGCATCATCTTGTTGGTCTGATTGAGGTTGGAGCGAATAATTGTGTTCAGCCTCTAGGTAATCGATCACTGAATTGGCAAGTGCTGCTTCAATGGGCAATTTTCTTAGAGGGGGAGGCAGGCGATTTAGTTGCCCTTAGTTCTGGGTAGTATTACCCTGATATTATTGATTCTGGAATGTTCTCTTGGGCATATCTCGATAGGTGAGAGTAGACGTACCTTGAGCTATTTGCCTCTTCAAAGCTATTAGTTTATTTGTCAATTTCTGCACCATAAGATCTGTAGTGCCTATAGAATAACTTTCAGTAGATGAAGAGAATCTATTTTTACTAGGGTCTTTCCTGATCTTACCTGCCAGAATAAGATCATCTTCGATCTTAATAGCCAAATTTTGAGCCAATGCTAAATCCATAGGGCCTGCTTGTCTCAACAGGAAACTTACTTTGGAAATCTGTGAGTTGATGAAAAAACACTTGAGATTTTTTGGCGTGAGTTGAGCAATAGTTGGAATCTGGTTTCTTAACTTGTTGAATTTAGCTATGAAATCTCTCATGGGTTTCTGGGGTTTTTTTCATCTGTGTTAGCTGTGCTAACAAAGCATGTGCATCTTTAGCAGGTTTAAACCTAGCTTTGAATTTAGCTTTGAACGTGTCCCAATCAATCACTGACCCAGCCTACTGGTGGTAGAACCAATCCACGGCAGCGCCTTGCAGGGTTTCTACAAAAAGTCTCACTATTACATCTTCAAATTCTACATCGATTACGCCACATGCTATGGAGAAAGAAACGATATGCTCATCGGGATGAACCTTCTCGTCACCAAAAAATTTAAATTTTTTTTTTCTAGAACTACGAGGTAGTTCATGTAAAGGTGCAGTCAAATTAAGAGGACCAAAAGAATTGCCCCACAGACCTTGAGCCATTATGATAGGATGATTAAATGCCGAGATAACAAACCTTGGTGGGGTATTTATAGGCAGGGCACGATTAACAGTAAAAAAAGAAGCTCTACCTTGCATTGGTGACCTGATAAGGTTAGGAGGAAAACTTCTAGACCGTTGGAGGAAAGGTGACGGAGGAAAGAGATCAAAGTTGCTCTGTTGTGCCAACTCACACATGGGGTCGAAAACACCCTTGGCTCTTTGGCTTCTTATGTAGCATGGAGTAGCTAAATTTCAAATGAAAAAGGGACTGAAATTGCTTCATGTTGGCGCTTGAGGCTTCAAAATGCACGTTCGTAATCCCCAGCGGAGTCGCCAATAATTATTGGGTGAATATTTTGTCGTCGATTAACTGATGACAAAATGGGTATATCAACCACATCATAGAGAGATTTATGCCACGAAAAGTATGGGTTTACTAGATCTGGACAAGGTAAATCTCTTCTTTCATCAAGGAGAGGTTCCTTATGAATACTTATACGCTATATGTATATATAGAAATAAGCAGAAAATAATACATAGGGTGGTATAACAACATCCACCTCTCTTTTTTTAGAGGTGATGTACAAGGAGCAAGAGAGAGAAATCTTGGTATGGGCCAATAACATTCCTCTTCTTTCAGGAACGGTATCCAACTTAGAGCAGGAAATCACCTGAAGTAAATAATAAAAGTTCACAAAGAAACTCACGTAAACTCAAAGTCTTCCGTAGCCTCCTTCACCGATTCGAAACAAGCGTAACCGTAGAATGAAACGAAGCACAAAGTCTTCACCTGAAATTACAAAAGATAACTGAATCACAAAGATAAAAATAGCTCAAAGTCTATATTCTACCTTTTAAAAACATCCTCAGATAATATTAATACACTCACTTTGCTTATTAAATCAGATAAACAAGATATTACCAGAAAAATAGACATAAGAACTGTTTTCTAAATAACACAGATAATTTCAACACAAAGTCTAAAATAAACCTGCTTCTCATTCATTTAACAAAATATGATTTACAAGTTTGAGCACAAAGTCTCAAAAAAATTTCAATTTCGGCAGAGTTTTTGCTCTCTATTATCCAAGATCCTTTTTACAAAAGAGGTTTCCACTATATATAGGGAGAAACTCTCAAAATTTAGAAAATAATAAAATACAAAAATATCTTAGTCAAAGATGACTCATCTTTGACTTTGAGATATTTTTCTAAACTTTTTACATGTAATTATATATTACAAAATTGTATGCACTTTTCTCAAGACAAAAGTGCATAAGAAGAAGAGAGAGGAAGAAAAAGCTTCAGCTCTTGCCGCCAGATTTTTTTAGATGAGCATCGTACATAGTAATGAATGCCTAAATTTTTATGCTGTCTGGTGCAACTATATTTTTTGAAATGACTCTGGCTCTGATTAAAGCATCCTTCAATGCTGTGATGGCCTTATCATGGCTAGTTAACCTAGATTTTAGATTATCCAGAGTTAACTGAGTGTTTAAAATATTATCCATAGAAGTCATTGAGAGATTTTTCTTCAAAATCTCTTTGAATCATCTCTTTAAAATCTTAGATCATTTCTTCAGCTAAGAGAAATTGGTTATCTCTAGAAGTGAGGTTGCAGGGCAGTTCTTCCAATTTATTGAGCAGGCCTGTGTCGCTCTTCTTACTAACATCCCTGAAAGCTTTGAGATCCTCAATTAAATCCTTGAGTACTTGTATCTTGTATATCAGTGACTCCTTGATCTCAACATAAGAGTCCTTGCTGGAGATAACACTGATAGATATCAAGGTGATTTTCTTTAGATCCTTCATTTCCCTCCATTTGCTAAGATATTTTTTAGTACTGTCAATATCCTGAGAGATAAGAGAGAAAAGGTCATCTAAATCTGCCCTCACTTTTTTTATTTTGTCCATCTTTTCAGCAACCTCTGTAAGCAAGGAAACTCCCTGAGTATGCATTTTTTCAACGTAGTCTTCCAGGACTTAACCCTTCAAGTAAGTCTTCTCTACCTTTTGAATGACAAGGTCATCTATAGAAAAGGCCTCTGGAGTTGCCACTTCAGGGGGAAGAGTGAACCTCCTTATTACTGTCGTTAGTTGTTCTATCTTGGCCTTGTAATAAGTTTTTATCTCCTTTTCTCGATCAAATTTCTGGATCATAATGTCTATAGCAGACTGAAGATCATTTTTCGCACTTTTGTGAGTAACTTTGCCAAGTTCAACACGAGAGATGAAATAGCTGCTCATTTCAAAACCCTCAAGGGTTGCGTCCTGTGGAGGCTTGGCTATTTCCAAAAAATTTTGCCCCTTTTTTTCAACCAATTTGGAAAGGATCCTTGGCCTCTTAGGAGCCTTAGCTTTTATCGGCATTATTTTGCCAAAATCAAAGTCATCTAGAGAGATGGCCAACTTCTTTCTTTTAGATGTCAAAACTGACATCCATGGTGGGAGAGAAGTACCTGTCATGGCAATGGTTTCCTCAGCTGGCGTTACCGTAGCAACTTCTACACTGCTAGTGGTAACAGTGGTCGTAGTTGGAGTAACAGGTGAAACTGTACCAGCCATTGATTTTGGCTCCTGCGTAGAACTTTCTCCCAGATTGAAGGAAGGAGATGAAAGACTAAGAATGGACTTAGAGGAGCGAGGAGTACCTCCAAAAATGCCCTGAGGATTGCCAAAAATAACTCTGGAAGGAGAGGCAGCTCCAGAAGAAGGAACACTGATAGGAGAGAGAGGAGAAGGGGGTGCCACATGAGATTGAAGCAGAGGAGAAATGCTCTTAAGCGGTTGTGCTTCTTCCTGTGAAGGTAGAGGCTTAGTCTTTTGCTGTTCTGATGGCCGATCATCTGTTTCCATTGGTTGGGTTGCTTGTTCTTGAGAGCTCTATTTTGTAATTTCTTTAGCCGCTGCTTTTGGCTCTTCAGTAGTCTTTGATTTTTTAGAAAAAAAGATGATTCTAGGCTTGTGAGACCTAGATGGAGAAGGAACATCACCTTTGTTCTTGGTTCTATTTTCTACTTTCTTCTTCATCTCTGCTTGAAACTCAGCCTCGAATCTCGTGATAAATTCTTTCAGTACGATCCCTTTGGCTACTAACCAATCATTGGTGTTAGTCAATATTAGTTCAAATCTCTTCCTCAGAGAAGTTAGTTCCTTTTGAGACCACTAAATTAGAGGAAGAGGGGAGCCATCAATATTTTCAGCCAGGTACCTGTTATTGATAATGCTCCCATCGTCAGCCAGATTAGGGGGAATCTCTGCAAGCCCCAAATACTCAATTTGCTCTAGGGTCAGCTTGTAATAGTCCATCTTCTTGATTTTTTTGGCTGTCCTCAGGTCTATCCAGATGTCCTCAATCATGGGCTCATGGAATTGAGTCTTCTGCTTGATCTTGTCCTTGACTCCCCTGTAGTCAAATTTTTCCCTTCTCTTGAACTGCTTCAGAGTGACCAGCTGCATCTCTATTTTTATGACTTTGGCTTTGGTTGCTGTCGCAATAGAATACTTGCCAATTTTAATTAGAAACCTAAAACCTGGTTTTTTCAGCTCTATTTTCCTAGTATGCACGACAACCAGTTGTCGGCAAAGTTTCATTTGAACCAACTTGTCAGAAGGAAACTTGGGGAGCATATAGGGATAGCATTGGAAAAAGCCAACCCAAAAATAGCAGAAGGTGGGAAACTGAAGGAACATGCAACCATAGTCGTTGACTACCTTCCAAGCCTCATCTGATACTCTCTTCTGTTCAAGCTGAGGGTCGAAGAGGCATAAAAATATGGTAAAAAAGTATCATTTACCCTTTTGAAATGACGAGTTGATCCTTGCAGAGTCAGCTAGGGATAATATCAGTGGACCGAGGTGGTCTTTCTATCCCCTTTAGTCATTAAACCTGGGAAGATTCACATTGAGGCAGCTATGTACACAAGGTACGAGGTCATATAGAACTTAAAAGAAGTTTGTACATTGGTTAGCTATTCGTGAAGGGCGTTGCTGATCTACTCACCTCAAAAGATGACCTACTTACTCTGGAGGATGATCTTAATAAACGGGTACATCCACTCGTGGTACTGTGAGGAAGACGGGAGGCCTCGCACTTTGCTGAGAAGGGTGATCAAGTCACCAACTTCTTCAATGAAATCACTCCTCAAAAAATTTTGCGGCCATCTAGATAGACTGGTTCTGGGTGTCTTTAGCCATCTGTTATTCATGACTTTCTTTGCCCTTTCAGGTTCCTTGTCATACTCCTTCTAGGCTTCTACGAAGTCGATCTTCAGCACTTCAGTAGCGGGAGGGCACATGAAGACTTTGTCGATGAATTCGGGATCCAACTAAATTATCACATTATCACTGGCATCTGAGACTGATCTTGTCTCTTTATTGTAGAAGCGGGCACATTGGAGGACGAACTCCGTATGATGTGCTGCCACTGAGAAAGCGGCAACCAAGTGGATGTTGCTTTCAACAATCCTTTTTATTTCAGAGCTTGGATTTTTCGCCTTCATTGGAGCCATGAACTCGGCCATATCTACGTGGCCAATTTTGGTGTCCCGAATGTTGTCGACATTGGAGGTAACCGAAGTGATCGGAAAGATGCCCTGATACATGTACTTCATCGTCTTTGCCTTTTTGAGAGACATTTCTGACATTAAAACTAGTCTTGATCAAACGGGTGTTGATGAGCAAGAGCCTTCAGAAAGAACTGTAGCCATGATCACACAATTAGAGAAAAGGGAGGGAGTTAGAGAATTTGCATATCAAGTGATCACGACCATGGGAGGATACTTTAAAAATGTCGAGTCAAAAAAAGATGCAAAAACTAGGGAAAGAAGGGAAAGAAAAGAAAAGACAAAAAATCCTCCAGAGTTAAAAAAATCCAGAGGAGGAATGCATGGGTGGCAAAATTTGCCACCCCTACATGAAAAATAGATAAGGTGTAGGGGCGGAAAATTTTGTCGGCCCTGCAGGATCGACCTGCACAGGCGGTGAATTTCATTTCCCCTACAGATTGAAGAAGAAGGTGTAGGGGAGGCAAAATTTGCCACCCCTGCACCGCAGGTCAGCATTGATGGCAAAATTTTCCACTGATGTAAAAAGGTGCACAAGGCGAGGGTGGCAAAAATCATCATCCGTGCAGGATAGGTCTGCACAAGCGGCAAAATTTGCCGCCCGCCCAAGTTAGGTGATAAAGGAGGGCCGAGGCACGGGCGGAGAGAATCACTGCCCGTGTGGGTTTTGAGAAAGAGGAGACAAGAAGGACGGGTGGCAAAAATTGCCGCCCAAGTGTGGGTTATAGAACATGGAAGACTGCGGGCAGAGGTGAGGGGCGGTGAAAACGCCGCCCCTGAAAGGAAAAGAAGAATGGGAAGGCCGACGGGGTGGGAGAGAGGGAAGACAAAAAGAAATGTAAACACGCTAACAAGAACAAAAACTAAAAATGAAGCTAAAAGGATGAAAGAAAAGAAAATGAATGCTAAAAACAAGACCTACCTGAAAAACTGAACACGTAGCAAGCTCAAATCCTTGAAAATGCACTTCAACTCATTCGTCAGATTGCCCAGATGCAAAAGGCAGGAGGAGAGGAGGAAGAATGAGAAGAAATGAGGTTGAAATTGGATTATATGAGGTGAAAAATAACCCCAACAACCCACCGCACATGGCAATAAATGCCGCACATGGAAATTGAGAGCATGCATAGGCGGTGAAATTCATCGCCTTTGCATGTTTGGGTTAGCGCAGATGCAGGGGTGGCAATTTTCACCGCTCTTCTAGGTCAAGATGCAGGGGCGACAAAAATTGCTATCCTTATGGACAAAATTGCAGGGGTGGCAAAAATTGCCACCCGTGCATCTCAAAGGGAAATGCACTGACGGCAATTTTTGCCACCCGTGCACAAAAATGGAAGAAAAGGCACCAACTCCCAAAGGGGCAAGAATTGGTCCTCTAAATGCATCGAGACCATAATGACATTCATGTTTTAAGGAAGACGTGATAGCAAGACATTACAAATTTTGAAGAGTGCAGTTAGACCAAGACGATAACGAGAAAAACTCGTCTCGAAAATAAACTTAGAGAGACGAAAGATGAAACGGATAAGTTTTGTAGGGGGTTGTTCTCAAAAATGGACTAAGCTAATTTTGGAAACAACACCTAGTATCATTATAGCCTTACCATCTTCCTCCGTCTCCATTATATTATCTGGTCTGTAAAACCAGAGCTGTTGGGAAAGAAAGCACAGTTTGAAGCCTCAAGCTTTAAGCTGAAGTAGGGCCAGTTTCTTTTCCATTTTTGTCCTAATCTAGAAACTCCACTTAGATGTGTTATCCTTATTTTTCATAATTCAATCATGGTAGTTTGAGGCCCCTGGGGTAACTCATTTGGCCTACTTAATCTAACTCCACCCCTGCATGAGCTACCACTCAGTTCAAGGAAGAATTTCTCCAAATTCTTTGGTGATGGAAAAGTCCACCCTAATGAACACATTGCAGCCTTCGCCATAGCCTGTGGTGTGATAGGGGTGGAATTTGAAGATGTGGTAGTCAAGATTTTCGTGGAGACACTACAAGGTGCTGCTATTGACTGGTTCTACCATCTGTAAGCTAGATCAGTGACTGACTGAGATACACTCAAAGTCAAGTTTGAAGCTAGGTTCAAGCCTACAGAAGATGCACATGCCTTGCTAGCCCAACTCACACATATGAAGAAGGAGCCCCATGAACCTATGAGGGACTTCATTGCCAGGTTCAACACGCTGAGGCACAGGATTCTCATGATCACCCAGTCGACACCTCAGAATCTTATGTGTTTCTTCATCAACTCACAGCTGCCTGAAGTGAGTTTTCTATTGAGACGGGCTAGACACATAGACCTTGAGGCTGCTCAAGACTTGGCTACTGAGCTAGAATATGACCTTATCTTGGTAGAAAAGATAAGGAGAGATCTTAATAGAGCTAAACCTTCTTCATCTTCTGAATACTCACCCACAGTCACCACTGACCCAATGGTACAAAAGCTGGCAAATGAATTGCTAGCCTTGAAAAGGCAAATGGCACAAGGTATGTCTTCTACTCCTCTGTATATAAATGCACCAAGAAAGACATTCTCTAATCAACCATATCAAGGCAATGCTACCAAAAGTCAAGGGCAACCAAATCGTCTTCCTTCCCCATAGAGGAATGTTGCCCTTGAAGCACCTCCAACCAACTCAGCAGTTGGATATTTGAAAATAGAACATGTTTCTTCTTTCCAACCTGAGTCTAAGCAAGAAAATGGCATTGATCTCTTCAGGGAGGATCAAGAAGAATCAGTTGGAGACTCCCACATTGGTTTCTTGAATTACCAGGATGAACCCAAGAGTGAAGGTGAAGCAATCAAAGGATCAAACGTAATATTCACCTAGTCTAAGAATCACTCAGCCCAACAGGCCGACAAAAAAAAGATACAGGAGCGACCCCAACCAACGATTTCAATTGCTGAGCAGAGAACTCCTCTCCTTTTCTAGTCGAAAGACCCAGTGATTTCCAAATAAGTAAGTACATCGAACATCTCTGCACCTTCTACTTCAAATTTATAGACCAGTCCTCCCCTTCCCAAAAACCAAAAAGATGAACTTCCATTCTCTCTTCCAAGTCCATCTCAATCATTTGACATAGTTGATCATGTCAAGAAATCCAAAATTCAAATCACTGAGTTTGGATCCCTGCAAGCCAATCTTGAGCAGTTTAACATTGGTGAAGAGCTAGGTGTGGACCTATCTGAGGCAAAGATTGTGGTCACCCAAATGTCAGTGCCTGCTGCTCAAATTTTGTTTGAGCCTTCAGGTAGGGGAACTTACTCCTTGACCACAGAGGATGCTCATGTCTCAGTTGATCAAAGTCTCGTGGCTTGAAATCCAAGATTTGATCCAAATTAGGCATCAAAAGAATTAGTAGGGCACAGTACAAATCAAGAAAGATCTTTCATCTCTGATGAATATAAATCTAATAGAAGATTAACTTCTAATGATGCTTGGATCCTGGAATCTGATGGTAGCAATTCTTCCACAGTTGGATGCAGATCTCTATTGCTCAGATTGGAGACTGCTCAGGATGAAGAGGTCAAACTCTTTCACACCAAAGGAGATGTTGAGATGACAGTATGTTAGGGGTGTGATGTTAGAAATCAAAATAAGTGCTGGACTGAACTAACAGAACATCAAGCTATGGTGGTGGACCATACTGCTATATTCCAAAGTCAGCAAAAGGAACTCTTTGTAGAGAGAGCAAGGAGCTATAGTTTTTAGAGGGAAGATCACATCCCGCCATGGGGCAAGAAGAAGAAAAGGCCAAGAGGAAGACGCATAAAATTGGTTTCCTGATGGAGAGTTCCATTCATCCATCACTATTTTTGGGGACAAAATGGTTTTTTGCTAGTTTATCAGGATGGCACACCATTTTCACTGTCTCACAGTGGGCGGCATCTGAAGTGCTTCAAATCTTGAGGCATCAGATAAGATCATCTGTACATATGTATATCTGTATAGTCTTTAGTTCTATTTTGTGTTTTTTGTTTTCATTTTTTAGAGCCTTTCTTTTTGGGTAGCATGACTCTGTAGCCCAATGGCACACTTCAAGGCACCAGAGATTCTGGTTTTTACTCCCCTCAGTTGTTCCAAGTTTTCATCTGAAAGAAGTTTCCCAACTGAAGCAAGTTGGTCCCCAAAAGTATCACTCATTTTTGGAACAACATATGAGTTATTCTTGGACCTGCAGGGCCAAAATTCCTGTCTTCCCCTTCTCAAAATTTATTCGAGGGCTTTCAAATTTCTCATTTTTTCAAAGCTTTTTCAGCAAAGGGATTAGCAGGTTCAAAGGTTCAACATCTTCAACAAGAGCTAGGCACATTTGACAAAATTCAAGGTTTAACCATTCCAAAGGTTTCGCGGCCCCGAGCATTTAATGAGTCTCAAAAGCTTGAACCGTTGAACCGTTGAACCATTTTGGTTCATCGGGTCAACAGGTTCAATGTTCAATCGATTCAATGCACCATGTTCAAAGGTTCAAAGATGGCCTCAGTTATGAAGAGAAACACGCGCAATAGAAAGAGTCAAGCGAATATTGCCAAGTGTCACCGACCGAGCCATTATGCCTTATTCCTAAGAAGTAGTGGAAGCCACCACGTGTCAACATCCACGTTTCCTTCCTTCCATTCCACTGTCTTGAGTAAAGACCATGGTGGGCCCGGGGGTGAGTGACTAAATGAAGCTGACGCTGCCACGTGTCTGCATTCGTGTAACTATTACAGGGTCTCTTTCGATAAAGCTTCTGCCAAAACTCCATGGAGGGTGACAAGTGGCAATTGTGAAAGGTTTTACTTTATTTTCCTAAGAGCAGTGGACCATGCCATGTGTCCCATGCAGAGAGCAGCAGAGGCTGACAAGTGTCATTATTTGCGAGAGCCCGACCGAGCCCCAAACATTTATGTGATGTCGCAAAGGCCCGAGAAGGTAGATGATGCCACGTGTCCTTGGTAAGATTCAATGAAAGATGCCACATATCACTTGTTTGAAGCGGCATAAGGTGCCACATGTCAAAGGATGGATCACCTCACAATGCAAAGGCACACATGAAGCCAAGGAAAGGATTTCCTTCAGACAAATTGTCTGAAGAAATTCCTTCATATATTTTTTTTGAAGGAAATAAAGGACCAACAGGCCCACGGGCATCAAATTTGGAGCAACTGGCTAGCCATTAACATTCAATAGAGGAAAGATACGCAAACGCCAAATCGGTTGCATTTAATGTCTATTCATTCTAGCAAACTCAAGGCGTAGACCTGAATGCATTCAAAGAGCCTAAGGCCAGACCCAAGAGGAGGAAGAGACAAAGAGGGAAACTCAGCAAGAGTTATTTCCAGTGGGTGTAGTAGTTCGCTAGGTAGATATTTGGGGCCTACCAACATTGAAAGTGCAACCTATTTATCCCCTTTAAGATAAAGGCAGAATAGATAGTTACACAGCTAGGCAGGTGATGAAATGAGATATTCAAACTCGGGAGGAAGCACTAGAGATGAATTGATGCATCACAGTTAAGGCAGCCACCCTGCTCCAGCGTGGCCCTTCCAGACAAGACAAAGAATGCGTCTAAGGCATTGAATGTGTTGAATGGGTCACTCTATGGGACAAAGTGCCAAGCCTCCCTCGGGCCTCTATATAATGTAATCTCTTGTATCATTTCAAGGGAGATCTTTCCCTTACCAGAAGTGAAACTTTACCCGAATTGAAAGGCATTACTGAGACTTTGAGCTCAGATTGTAATTCATATTTCTTTGATTGAATGAGGAAGTAAGTTACTTGCAGACTTTGTGCTGTTATAGCTTGTGCTACTTTAGGAGATTGTTCTTATGTTTGTCTTCTAAAATCATTCTTATTTATTTGATTTAACAAGCAGGACTAGTGGAGGTGATAAGGAAGGTGTCCTGAAGCTAACTACTTTCAGACTTTGCGCTGTCATAGTTGTCTTCAGTGTGTGTTTTTCTTTTATGTTTCTATGTAAAGGACCTTGAGACGACTTTGTGCCCCCATTGTTCTTCATATTTCACGCTTGGGCAGTTGAGGTGGAGACTTTGCGCTACATTTCAAGTTGTTGATTACTTTGCACCCTTTTGTCACCTATTACCAAAAAGATTCATGTTACCTGCAAGAACAAGCCCTTTTGAAAGAAGAGAATTGCCTTTTATCGCTTCACCAGGATTTCTACTATCTAGGAAGGGATTTGGCTCTTGGCTGAATGTTACTTCTGAAATAAGAGAAGTACCTTCACCAATCACCCAAGATTTCTCCTCTATTTGTGAGCATCATCTCTGAAAGAAGAGAGATGGATGATGTATTCTACCCCCGTGTCTTACTTTCTGCTTATATATATAGTATCTAGCCTCCACATATTTAATAGGGAACCTCCCCTTGATGAGAGGAGAGATTTGTCCCCTGTTGATGTAGTAAACCTACACACCAAGATGACCCATCTCCCTATGTTGTGGTGATAGGAACTATTTTGGTCATCAGTTAGCTGGCCGACAAAATATTCACCTAACAAGAATATTGGCTACAACTAATGCTTAAGAGAAAAAACTTTCCAAGCTTTTCCATATTAAAATTCAAATTAGAAAACCAAAAAGGGGTGTTCTTTATTATTCTTGTTCACAAGAAAATATGATAAGGAATTAATAGATAAATTAGGGTTTGAGACTTACAATAATTTGAGTCCATGTTCTTTGGGTTGGGTGAAGAAAGGTGTTGACATCAAGATGACCACGCATTGTAAAGTTAAGTTTGGTATTAATGTACATCTCATTGATGAAATGACACTGAATGTTATGTCTCCCCATGTGTGTGGTGTAGTGTTTAGCAATGCTTACTTGTATACTTGGGACACTATCTTCATGAGGAGATCCAACTAATACGTTTGGTGAAGGATGGCAAGAGCTACATGATTTCAACCTATAAAGGTGATTAAAAAATCTATTTGGTAAGTGCCTCTGAAGCTAAGAAGCTTATTAATGTTATTTAGAAGTTTGTTTTACTTCTTTTGATAGATTGCAAGATGAAGAAGTGGTTAAACATAAAAAAATTTGTAGCATGTTTAATGACAAAGAGCAAAAACGTATGAGAGAGTTGGTGTAACAATTCAAGGAGGTTTTACAAAAGCCTGTGGGATTGCCAAAAGTTAGGACTATTGAGTATGAAATTCATTTACTACCCAATAATTTTCTTCTAAATCTCGAGTTATATAGGTAGTTCTTCAAAGATGATAATGAGTTAAAACAACAATTACAGTATTTGATTAATCAGTGTGTAATTTATCCTGGTACTTCTTCATGTCGTTATCTTATTATTTTAGTACCTAAGAAAGATGGTTCATGGAGAATGTGTGTTGATTATAGATAACTTCACAAGATAACCATTAAGAATAGGCACTCTCTTCCATAGATTGATGATCTTTTTAATCAACTTCAACATGCAAAGTATATCACGAAGCTTGATTTGAAATCCAGGTATCACCAAGTGCAAATTAAATAAGAGAACATTTGAAAAATAGAATTCAAAATGAGGCAAGGGTTGTATGAGTGGTTGGTTTTATCTTTCAAGCTATGCAATACACTAGATACCTTCATGCAATTAATGAATGAGGTAATGAGGTCATTTATTGGTTCTTTTGTCATTATATATTTGGATGGCATTCTTATTTTTAGAAGAATGTTTGATGAACATATTGATTATCTTAAACACATTTTTCAAGTTGTGAAGAACAAGTTAGTGTTGAATGATAACAAAATGTGAGTTTGCTCAAAAACCACTTGTATTTGTGGGGCATGTAGTTGGATAAGGGTAATTAAGTATCGATCCAAAGAAAGTAGATGCCATTATGAATTGGCCAAAGCCTTATAATGTGACTGAAGCAAGGTGTTTTTTTGGAGTAGTTCAATATTTGAATAAGTTCATCAAGAAATTCTCTTCCATAACTACACATTTACATACCATCACAATAGGTGGTACGACTTTTACTTGAGGTAAGAAGAAATAAAGTACATTTGATATATTCAAACATAAGATGGGCCATGCTCCATTTTTAACTTTTCCTAACTTGCAGCTTCCCTTTGAGATAAAAATGGATGTTAGTGAGAATGCTATGGGGATTGTCCTACTTCAAGGAGGTAAGTTAGTATATTATAATTCAAAGATATTTCATTTTACAATTCTAAATTATTTTACATAAGATAGAACTATATGCTCTTGTTCAATTGGTTAAGAAATTGAATAGCTATCTCATAGGTAAGGAAACTATTGTCCATATAGATAATCAACCTCTTCAATATTTACAAGCTCAAACTAAAATTCAGCAAACTAAACACTATAAGTATATACTATTTTTGTAACAATTTCATTTGCTTATCAAATATAAGAAAGGCGTGAGAAACAAACTCATTAATATGTTAGCAAGACCTCATTTATTTTCAACCATGGGCACAATAACTCTTCTTGATACTTTTATGTGTGTCTTACATAAAGGGATATGGGCATGACATAAATTTTGAGGAACCATCTCTTCAAGTAGAGAAGTTATGAGGTGCAAGTTTTGAGTCCAAAAAGGATTATTACCTTTAAGATGGATTGTTCTACAAGTTGAGTAAGTTTTGTTTTCTTGAAGAGAAAATAGTTCAACTAATGAGGGAAGCACATACTTCAAAAGTTGAGACATTTTGGAGTTACAAAGATTGTTTAAAATTTACATAGGTATGTTTATTGGTCTAATATGCAAGGAGATGTTACCAATTCATAAGAAGATGTGTATTATGGCATACCAGCAAACTTAATAACAAGAAGTTGGATTTGTACGTCATTACTGATTCCTTTTAGGCCATGGGAAAGCATCTATATGGATTTTTTAGGTGGGTTGTCTACGTTAAGGAAATGACATGACTATCTCTCTATTTTGTGGATTGATTTAGTAAGATGTGCATATTTATTCCTTATAAGAAGACCCTCAAAGATATTGATGCATTTGAGTTATTTTTTGCTAATGTGTGGGTTCATTTTGGTTTGCCCAGTTATATTGTTTCAATTCGAGACTCAAGGTTTTTTGAAAAGTTTTGGATGACAATGTGAGAGAAGATGGATACTAAGTTGAAATGGTCTACCACTTTTCACCCACAAATCGGTGGGCAAATTGACATTGTGAATAGAACATTGGTATAGCTATAGAGAGTGTATAATAGGAAGCATCATAAGTCTTAAGATCAAAATTTGGTGTATATTCAACATTCTTATAACAAGGCAATGCATTCTTATACTAGTAAAACTCTTGTTTAAACTTGTTTTAACTGCTAAACTCAATGTGCATTTGATGTTGTTTTGTGACAACCATATAGAGGCAATGGAAAAGTGGATCCAAAGCTCCATAATGTTGAATTATTTATTCAGAAGATTCAACAAATTTACCTCCAAGTTAAAGAAAGAGTGAAGGAGTCATAAGCTAAGTACAAAACAAGACATGATCAAAGTAAGACTAAGTATAGTTTTCTTATTGGAGACAAGGTATGGTTATACTTTAGTAGAGAAAGGCTCCAAGGTAAGTCTAAAAAACTTAAGCCTTTTAGATATGGTCTATTTGATATCTTGAAACAAGTAAACGAGAATGTTTTTAGACTTGATTTGTCTCTTTATATGAAGATCTACTTAGTTATCAATGTTAAGAAAGTAGGTCTTTTTAGACTTATATGTTAAACGATGAAAATGAAGTGTTGTTTCTAACTTCAGTTAAATACCTCACTCTAGATAATCAGTTGGAATTAAAGGAGGATGTATTTAAAAATGAGGAAGTGACAACATGAAGAGAAGAATAAGAACATTGGTTGGATGGATTAGAAAGTCAGCTACCTGGAAAGGCTAAATGATATTCTAGAGAAGATGTGGGGAAGAAATTTACTCACTTACAAAATTCCTAAAACTTTTAGGGACTTAAAATCCTCAAATTGCGAAGGTGTGATCCAATTTTGGATCTTAATGTACTAGTCATGTATACTAGACATTTCCACTATGCCCAATTATATGTAATTTGTTTGTAAGACATTTCATATTCAAAAATACTAATTCAAATGTGTTACAATGGCATAGTTAGTGTGGGAGTGATCCAAACATCTTCATAGTGATGAAGTCGATAAGTTTTAACTCTTGAAATTAAGGGGTTCATCATAGATAGTAAAACTGCTAGTGTTTCCAAGATGTAGTTGCATCACAACCAATGGTTTTGGAACTGCCAATCTGCATAGTTTCACTATAGGGGAAAGCACAAGAATGGGAACAGTTGTAAATGTTTTTAATCCTCAATTATGGTTATTTTGAGCTTCTTGGCAGACTTCAAAGTTGAGAGATCATAAACATAGGGATTGTGCAAGGCAAAAAATATTAGAAAACACAATGAGAAGTCTTGAAATAGAATATACATTAAAAGTTGCAAGTTTAAGTCTATGTTCTTATTGTTTCATTATTTCATGAGAAGAACCTCCTGCAGCAGATTACATCCTACAACAGATTTAATCAAAATATGTGAAAATAAAATAACTCTTACGAATAACATAAACACAAAAAGCTTATATTGATCACAGGCCACTTTGAGGAGGCAACTTCCTTTGAGCAAGCTCAATACAATAAATTCGTGGATGCCTTCATTGGGCCTCAACACTTACTTATATACTAACTCTATTCTAACAACTACTACTTCCCTTATATGTGGGATAATTCAAATATGCTCTAAGGGACGAATTACAAAGCATATGCGTCCATAGAAATTATTACACTAATACTACAAAGAGAAGGGTAAGGCATGGGTTCCTAACATCCCCTCCCCCTTAGAAAAAGCTTTGCCCTCAAAGCTTCAAATGTGGGAATTGTTGTTGAATCTGGAAGAGTGGTTCCCATGTTGCATCTTCTGGTTGCATGTCGTGCCATTAGATTAAGACCTCTGTGATGGAGTGGGATCGAAGTTGGTGGGTGCCCCTGTCCAGGATTGCTTCCAACTCGAGAAGGATGGAGCCTTCATTATCAAGTGCTGGTAAAATTGTCTGCACTCGGATGTTGGATCCAAGAACTTGTTTCAAATAGGAGACATGAAAGACGGGATGAATTTGGGAGGAAGGTGGAAGCTCTAACTTGTAAGCAACTGACCCAATCTTCTAGAGAACCTTATATGGCCCATAAAACTTTAGAGCAAGATTTTGGCACCCTTTTAGTTTCAGTGAAGATTGCTTATATGGCTGCAGACTAAGAAAGACCATATTACCTGGTTGAAAGGTACACTTAGAGCGGTGTTGATTAGCCTGCTACTTCATTCGGTTCTGTGCCATGTGGAGATTGTCTTGCAAGGTGTAGAGAATCTGATCCCAATTTCGGAGAGTAGTGTCAACTACCTGAACTGGTGAGCTACCAAGATTATATGGAAGAAGTGGTGGCGGTGCTTGACCATAAACTGCTTCATAGGGAGTCATTTTGGTGGAAGTGTGGTATGAGGTATTGTACCACCATTCAGCTAGGGGAAGCCACTTGGCCCATTGATGTTGTTTTAAAGCAAAGCAACGAAGGAAGGTCTCCAAGCATTTGTTGACTATTTCTGTCTGGCCATCTGTTTGTGGGTGGTACCCAGAGCTCATTCTCAACTGTGTGCATATGCGATGAAATAGTTTCATCCAAAAATGGCTAGTGAAAGTGGCATCACGATCTGAGACAATTGAAGAAGGAATGCCATGAAGACAGAAGATATGATCTAAAAAAACCTGTGCGACCATGGAGGCTGTGTATGGGTGGCTGAGTGCACAAAAATGACTATATTTGGAGAGGCGATCGACTACGACTAGGATCACTGTCTTTCCCCCAGATTTAGGGAGGCCCTCAATGAAATCCATGGAAATATCTATTCAGATCCTAGTAGGAATGGGCAAAGGCTCGAGAAAACCAAGAGTCAATGTGGTTTCACCTTTGTTTCGTTGGCAGGTATCACATTCGGCCACCATCTGTTTAATTTCAGCTTTCATGCCTTTCCAAAAGAAGTGTCAACATGCCCGCTCATAAGTTTTGAGAAATCCTGAGTGCCCTGCTGAGGGGGAAGCATGGATTTCATAGAAGACGGCTTGATGCAGGTTTGGACTTTGGGAAAGCACCAGCCGACCCTTGTATCGTAGAGAATCACAATCCCATGAATAATGTGGTACTGCAGAGGGGTTAGTGGCCAATTGATGAATGAGGTGGCATAAGGAGGGATCATTTGCATACCCTTGTTGGACAGATTCCAACCATTTTAGAATGGGCATGGAGATGGCAAAGAGGGAAGGTTGGTCCTCGAAGTTTCTTGAGAGAGCATCAGCCACAACATTGTCTTTTCCCTTCTTATTGGTGATCTCATAATCATAACCCATGAGTTTACTGGCCCACTTTTGCTGAGCTGGGGATGAGACCCGTTGTTCCAAGAAATATTTCAAACTCTAATGATCAATTTTGATGCAAAAATAATTTCTCAGTAAGTAGGGTCTCCATTTTTGTACTGCATGTAAAATTGCCATCATTTCCTTTTCATATGTAAACAAAGCTAAATTGTGGCCAGAAAGGGCTTTGCTAGTGAAGGCAATTGGTCGACCCTCTTGGAGAAGAACAACACCCAAGCTGATGCCACTGACATCACTTTCGATGGTGAAAGTTTTGGTGAAGTCTGGCAGTGCCAAAACTGGTGTGCTACACATAGCTTGTTTGAGTTTGACGAATGCCTGATTAATTGTTGCATCCCAAGTGAAAGCATCCTTCTTCAATAAAGAAGTCAAAGGAGCCACGATCTTTCCATAATCTTTGATGAACTTGTGATAGTATCTTGTCAGGCCTAAGAAACCACGAAGGCTCTTGAGGGTGGTTGGTCGAGGCCAATTCTACATAGCACTAATTTTTTTTGGGTCCACGTGAACCCCATTGGTTGAAACAATGTGGCCCAGAAAGTCAATTTCCTCTTGACCGAATGAACACTTTGATTGTTTGGCACATAATTGATTGTCTGCTAACAGTTGTAATGCCCTGTCAATATGTTGTAGATGATCGGCCCATGTGCGGCTGTAGATCAAAATGTCATCAAAGAAAACTAAAAT
The DNA here is from genome assembly GCA_037957365.1 of Torreya grandis. Taxonomy (NCBI): domain Eukaryota; kingdom Viridiplantae; phylum Streptophyta; class Pinopsida; order Cupressales; family Taxaceae; genus Torreya; species Torreya grandis. Next base: position 2,159,303 of record JARHVA010000051.1, on the reverse strand, counting down.
AAATTGACGGAGAAAAGGCTGAAAGATTTTATTCATGAGTGCTTGAAAAGTGGAAGGGGCATTTGTAAGGCCAAATGGCATGACAAGGAACTCATAGTGACCTTCATGCTTATGAAACGCTGTCTTGGGAATGTCATCAGGATGCACTCAAATTTGATGATAGCCAGAACACAGATCCAACTTGAAGAAGAATTTGGCCCCATGGAGCTCATCAAGAAGTTCATCGATGACAAGAATTAAGAATTTATCCTTTATAGTGAGGTGGTTAAGGGCTCTAAAGTCAATGCAAAGGTGCCATGACCCATCTTTTTTGTGGACAAAAAGCACTAGGGAGGAATATGGGCTGGTGCTGGGGTGAATAACTCCAAACTTGAGGAGTTCCCAGACTAAGTTCTCAATTTTAGTCTTTTGCAGATGGGGGTAATGGTATGGCCGGATGTTGGGTGGGATGTTTCCTGGAAAGAGAGGAATGCGGTGATTTTAGGGTGTGAAGGGGGCAAACCTATTGGTTCTAAAAAAATGGTTGCATGCTTGTCGAGTATGGCTTGTAAATCTGTAGGGTGGTTAGTAGCAGCGGGGGGCTAGAGTTGAATGAAATGCAGCTGTGCAATGACCCCATGTGATCTTTTCTTCAAAAGTCTTTCCATGCGATGAGAACTGATGATGATAGCAGATATTAGTAATAACCCTTTTAAGGTGTGCTTCTAACCATTATCTATGAACTGCATCCAAAGTTTAGAGAAGTCCCATAAAATAGGTCCTAATGTGCGAAGCCATTGTGCTCCTAAAACCACATCACACCCTCCTAAAGGTAGGGCAAACATATTAGAGAAAAAATTATAATTGCCCATTGAAATACGCACATTTCGACACTTCCCTTTACATGGCAATGTGGCCTTATTAGCAATCATGACTTCAAAGCTAGAGCAAGGGTATATAAAGCAGTCTGCCACCTTAGCAATGCGAAGATCGATGAAATTGTGAGTACTGCCTGAGTCAATGAGAATTGTGAGAGGGATCTATTTGAAGCACCCTTTGACCTTCATGGTTTGGGGAGTGGTGATACCTACCAGTGCATGCACTGAGATCTTAGGTTGAGTCTCTTGAACCGCTGCGTTCTCTTCAGTGCTGGGTTCTTCTTGAGCATCTTGAAATTTTAGAATATCAGGGTCACTGTCCTGCCCTGGTGGTGACTCCACATCTAGCAAGTAAAGTTTTTATTGGACGCACTTGTGATCATTAACCCATTTGTCATCACAGTTGTAACATAATCCTTTCTCTTTGTGAGCCCACATCTCTACCTCAGTCAAGAACTTGATTGGTGTGGTTATGGTTGTCCATTGATTCACTGTGTTCTTTATTGGTGAAAAGGTGGGAGGTCGACGTTGTGTGGAGAGTTTATCTTCTGCTAACTTAGCCAGACCCAAAGCGTCCATCACATTTTTAGGTCGAAACATTTTTACCTCCGAGCGGATCGGCTCTCTGAGGCCACTAACAAAGCATCTTTTGAAGAAGTCATCTGACAAACCTTTAGTGTGATTAGCGAGTTTTTCAAATTCAATCTAATATTCACGAACAGTACCTATTTGATAGAGTTTGGTGAGAGCTCCAGTGAAGTCTTTGAATGCTGAGGGACCAAACCTGCCCAGAATTAAGGATGCAAAATTTGACCAATTGGGTTCATCATTTGTCTTGAGATACTAATGGTATCACTGAAGTGTTTCTTGTTCTAGATGAAAGGAAGCAATTGGGACTTTGTTTGTAGAATAAGTATTGTGGAGGTTGAAGATTTGTTTAGCTCGATATATCCATCCTGTAGGATCTGTACCATTGAACCGTTGAAAGTCTAGCTTAGGTCCACATGAGAAGTTGGAAGCAAAGGAGCGATGCTCTAAAGAAGACTCCTCCTTCTGCACTCTGTTGAGCAAGATGTTATTCTGTTGATTCAATCCACGCATCATATTGGTTAACTCTGTAACCTGAGATTTCAATGTGGCAATTTCTTCCTCCATGATTTTTATACCTGCACGAGTGGTGACCATAACCAGTTGTTAATAGCTGGGGATCCTTCGCATTCCCTACTGCGATGTAGGGCGGGGTTCAGGGTAGCACCCAAAAAAAAATTGGTTTTTTTTTGCTGCTTTTTTTACTGCTGCTTCAGAAACGGATTGTCTGCAACTGTGTGGTTGGAAATATCCTCAACTGTGGATACATTGTTGTTTGCTCTCTGAACCTGATAAGTTGGATATGGACCCAAGTTTCTTTCGCTGCCTAAAAGATTTATTTTAAATTCCCTCTGGCCACCAAAGCTGTTTGATTGAGTACCGCTCTCCAAAAAATTTTGGCCACGAGTTTACCCTTTAACAACAGCTTTTGGTTTACCTCACGGGTGGGAACTAGTCAATTGGGATGGGGTTGTTGCCCTTTTTGCTAGCAGGTCCTCTTAAAGGGCCAGCTACTTTGGGGTTCCTGTGGTACTCCTCACAATGAGTTTTAGGGCTTATGCCCAAGCATTTCCCACAGTTAAGCGGATAGGTATTTACCCAATCCAAAATGACAAAACTTGCAATAAAAAATAAATTCTTGCCAGAAATGGCGCAGCTCCTAGAAAGTCCTGCTTAAAAAAAATTGCTCTAAATCTACCCACAAAGTCAAGAAAGCGCTCTGATCCCAGATGAGAAGAACCTCCTGTAGCAGATTACTTTCTATAATAGATTTAATCGAAATATGTGAAAATAAAATAACTCTTACGAATAACAGAAACACAAAAAACTTATATTGATCGCAGGCCACTTCGAGGGGGCAACCTCCTTTGAGTAAGCTCAATACAATAAATTTGTGGATGCCTTTATTGGGCCTTAACACTTACATACTAACTCTATTCTAACAACTATTACTTCCCTTATATGTGGGATATTTCAAATATGCTCTAAGGGACGACTTACAAAGCATATGTGTCCATAGCAATTAGTACACTAATACTGCAAAGAGAAGGGTAAGGCATGGGTTCCTAACATTTCCTAGTTGCATATGGTTGGTTTAGTTGTATTAGAGTTATGAGAGGTGGTTGATAAGTGCAGAGTAGTCTTGTGTGCAAGTTTTAAATATAATAATAATGATAGTTATGTTCATCAAGGTCATGTTTGGAAATACCTTGTACGTTTCTTGAATTGCATAGTGGAAGCAAGGTGCAATTGCCTTACCCAATATATTTTTTCTCACATTGGATTTCTCCAAGATAATTCTTATGTTCATCTTGAGATTTTTTTATTCTTATGCTTCATGTTCATGTTCATATGCAATATGTTGTATATTTCATTCCAGCGCTTGTTTATCTCTATTCTAACTTTGTAAATAGCCTAAAATTATTGTCGTCTAATGATTTCTTGAACTAGGAGTCATACGATCCGTGTTGGTGAATCTTAATGTGGAATATACACCAAATTTATAGATCAAAATTGGTGCTGCATGGATATTCTTGCATCCAAATCTCACCATCAAAAAGCACAAACGTTTTACTAGAACTGACCAACTTCTTGCGCTATTTGGTGTTAATGAGTAAAAACTTTGTAACTACTAGTATTTAGTGTCTCATATCACCAACATATGACAACATTTATAAGATCTATTGCATAAACTACATGGAAATTGTAAAGATATGGTTGCCCAGATAAAACATTGCATATCTCTAATGGCACGACATTGCAAAAGACTGCGTTTTAAAAAGACTTGATTTTGTACACCAAGTGACACTATCCAATGACATGTTTCTCAAAGCCTACACTGAACCATTCAAACAAGTATCATTGTGGGTGATGATAAAATCAATAGAATATAAAATATATATGCAATATAAATTGGATCTAGATGAATAAATGATGGCAAAGAGCACATAGAATTGACACAATACACAAGAATTTAAAGTGAAAAAACTTCCAAGAAGTAAAAAACTCATAAAGATGATACTCAACAATTGAGAAACTTTGCACCCCAATATAAATCCTTTCCTTCTCACTTCTTCACATAAGCCTTCACATAACTTTTATAAATATTTATCACAAGTAAATATTAAATTCACTGAGTGTATTTCCATGTATAATACAATAGGAGTAAGACCCTATTTATAATAAAGTGTGAGGGGAGGTGACTATTGTAATCAATGGGTCCATCCTTCCCAAAAATTATTAAAATTAATTGGTTAATAATAAATCATAATATTTTATTATTTATTTATATGAAGTTTTCACCTCATGTTTACTAAATAATAAATTATTATTACTTAATAATAAATCAAAATATGTTAAGGGTCTAAATTAGTTCACTTAGACATTAAATATTCTAACACTTCCCCTTAATACTAAGTAAGGATAAATGCCATAGTCACCTTAATATATGAATTATATTATGTACATAATTAAAAAATTAAAAAACCTTCATCATGTCAAACATCATTTTTTGAAACAAAAAGAATTATAATCTATAAACTATTATAAAGTAAATATAGACTATCATGATCGTGAGACTACATCTCATAGTTTCTCATGAATAATCATCTAAACATATTTGGAGTCTTCTATAACATAAACACTTTCATTAAAAAGTATATTTTATGTATAGAAGTAAAAAAGTAAAACTTTCACATGAAGTTTACTTAAATCACATAACTTTTACATGAAGTTTACAATGCTTTACAATTAGAAGAAGTATAGAGAAGAAGGAACACATGGTTGTTAGAAAGTGGCATTATCATGCACACTCCATTTTAATGGCAACTCCAACAGACTTATCATTACACGAAATTGACAAAACTTGGTAGCATCAAGTAGTTTTGTGAAGATATATGCCAATTATTTATCCGTAGAATAGAATTGTAGATCAATATCATCATTAAAGATTTTCTCTCAAATAAAATGCACATAAACTTCAATATATTTAATTCTTTGGTGATGCATTAGATTTTTTGTCAAAACTATATAAATTTGGTTATCACAATGAAGAATGGTACTGTGAAAAACATATAAATGAAATTCTTCCAATAACCTTTGCAACCACATGGCTTCTTTGATAGCTTTCATAGCACTTTTGTACTTTGCTTTATTAAAAGAGACAGAGATAATATGTTGCTTCTTGTTGTTCCAAGTGATAACACTTACACCAAACTTAAACACATGCAGAAGTAAATTTATAATCTATAGTATCACTATCATGATCAATATCACAATACCCATATAATTAAACATTATCAATGGAAGAATAAAATACATCAAAATTAATTGTTCCATTGATATAATGAATAATTTGTTTAGCTAATTTTCAATTATTTAAATATGAACCCTGCATAAATCTATAAGCAACACCAACATATGAAATTTATGACCTAGGAATAGTTAGATAAATCAAATTACCAACAAGTTGTCTATATAAAGTAAGGTTAGTTTTTTGACATGCATGTTTAAGATCAAGTTTAATATCAACTTCAATAGGAGTAGAAGTAGATTTACAATCAAATATGTTAAACTTAGCTAACAAATTATGTGCATACTGAAATTGTGATACAACAATTAAATTTTTATCTTAAAAAATAATCATTTTAAAAAAATAATGTAGAATATCCAAATCAGTCATTTCAAACATTTAATTTAGTATATATTTATATTTATGAATTAAATTAGATAGATCATCAGTGATCAACAAATCATCAATATATAATACAATTAGAATCAAATAATCATTTTTAACTTTAATAAAGAGATCATTATCTGAATAACAATTAATAAGTCCTAATTTTTTTATAAAAAAAAAATTAAAATACCAAGCTTGAGGAGCTTGTTTTAAACCATGCAAAGATTTTTTTAATTTGCATACATAATGATCTCTGTTAGGATCAGTGAAACCTTTAGGTTGAGTCATGTAGATTTTTTTTCTAAATCACTATTTAAAAATAAATTTTTGACATTCATTTGATAGATAATCCAATCATTTTGAACTGTAAGAGCAATAAGAAGTCTAATAGTACTCATTTTTGCTATAGAAGTAAATGTTTCAATATAATCAATTTTGAGTTTTTAAGTAAACCCACAAACAACTAATCTAGTTTTAAACTTATCAATTTTACCAATTGAATTATATTTGATCTTATAAAGCTACCTACAACTGACAATATGTCTTTTAAGTGGAATAGGGACAAGATCTCAAGTCTGATTTTTAATTAAAGTATAATATTCAGCTTGCATAACAACATTTCATCTATCATCTTGAGTGGCTTCCTCAAATGATTGAGGTTCACATTCATACATAATCATTAATGCATGATAAAAATGTTGACTTCTAGTTAATTTATTAAGGTTATCAGTGTTAGAAGATTGAATTAAATATTATGTCTATTTAGGTATTTTAGATTGCATATGAAACTCAGAGAGTTCTTCAGACTTTAAGTTATTCAAAATTGGATTGACTTCCTCAAATGTATCTATTTCATCACTAAGAAAAATATGAGAGTTAAGTTCATCAATAAAAAAAACTGAGGAGGTTCCTTAGAGGGCTCACAAAAAGATTTTTCAAGAATAAGAACATTGTAATTCTCAATGATCTTGTTTAGAATGATCATACACTCTTAAAATTTTTGTCTTACCTTCATAATCTACAAAAATACAAGAATAATAAGTGGGTTAGAGTTTCTTTTAACTTTTAGAATAAAGATAAAAGTAAGACTACTAAAGATCTTGAGATAAGCCACACTATGTTTTTTTTTAGTTTACATTTTTAATGGGTAAAAAGATGCAAGGCTTTGATAAGGACTCTATCAGTTCTTTTTTACTACCACAACTAATATAAAAAGAATCAAATTTTTTATTAACATATTCACCATCATTATCAATTCTTAATCTTTTAATAAAAAATTAGATATATTTTCAATTTCAGCTTTAAAATTTTTAAATTTAGATAACACATCAGATTTTTTAATTAAAAAAATACTTTATCATTATAGTGTAATTATCAATAAAAATAACAATATACAAAGAGCCATTAAGAGATACAACTTCAAAAGATCCTACAACTCACTATGAATCAATTTTAAAAGATGTGAGGAATTCACATCATGATTCTTGTGAAAGGGGTTAGTATGTTGTTTACCACATAAGCAACCCTCACAAGTTTCATGATGGGAATGGATAGAAAGAAGTCCAACGACAAGTTTATTTACAGACATATCATGTAAACTTCTAAAATTAACTTCATAATCTTCCAAACCATAATTGAGATGCATTCTTACTATGTGATGAAAGAAAACATATAGAAGAAAGAGAAAATATATATAAACTATTTTTTTGAACACTTTCAACAATCAAAGAATCAGATTGATTTCTAATGGACTAACTATTTTTAAGTAATGTTACAATGAAATTATCATTTGTAAGTTGAGAATAATATAACAAAAAAATTTAAGCTTATGTACATAAAATATTATTTATAGTAACATTTGAAAGCATTGATTTTCTCTATTTAGTTGTTTTTAAAAAAAATCTCTTAAATAAATTATTTCAGATAAATCTTTAGAATCACATATAATATTATATAAGCAAATCATATGGTGCGATGCACCGTTATCTAAAATCCACTCATTTTCATTTGAAATAAATAAAACAACATACAAAGTAATAACATTTGAATTTTGATTAGGGTTTTGATTCTTCTGCGTGTTTTGATTAAATTTTTTTCTTTATTTTTTTTACAAATTTGATTGTTATTTCTATTCTTGTTTTTATAACATGTTTCCCTTCTGTGATCAAATTTATCGCACAAATTGTAATTTTCATTAAATTTAGGTGTATGATTCTTATTATCAAATTTCTTATTCCCATATTTATCTTTAGCAAAATTAAAGTTAGATTTTTAATTTTTAGTGTTCGCTGAAATATTATTTAAAGTGATAAATGCTTGAGTGTTATTCTTTTTACAATCAAAATTGATCATAACTTGCTCTTCTTAAATTAGGAGAACAGACAAAGTGGTTAGATCAAGGATATCTTGATCAGTTTGATACTTAGAATTTAAAATTAAAATAATTTTTTAAAACTTTTCATAAATATTTAATTGAATAATAAAATAATTAACCCTGAATCAAATTACAATTACATCTATTTAATTGAACTTTAATATTTTTAATTTTAACAAGAAAATTCATAACTTTCTCATCACTTTTCATATGAGTAGTTAGCAATTCAAAGATTAACTTAATAATCTTCAAGAGTCAGTGTCTCTGTGCATGGATTCAAGGAGTTGCCAAGCATTGTTAGGAGACCCCTGATTACCAATGTGGAAAAAAAATTATCCTTAACACTCATAAGATAATGGACATTGCTTTCTGCGATTTTTATTGAAATGCACTGGTAAGCTCAAAGGTCGCATGTCGTCTAGAAGAGATTTTTCAGTTTCAATGACAACATTTCATAGTTTACAAGGCACAAATTCAATTTTAGCATAAATTTTTCATATATTATAGTTATTTTCATTAAGCATTTGAAATTTATATAAGGAAAAATGAGACGAAAACATAGCTTCCCTTTAAACTAAACAGTAAACGAATGCTTAAAAAAAACTATTTTAAATGAATTTTTTAACTATTTTTAAAATAATGCAACTATACTTAATTATACAATGTATATGTCAAACAATTGAAATTGTACTAATATAATTGTCAAAAGAGTCGTACTCAAAATGACCACTTAAACATTATTATTAAAAAAAGTGTAAAAATTTTAATATGAGACTTCAAAACAAAAAATAAATCACTCCAATGCATTCGTAACATACCAAAATCTAGAGATCCACTGGTTACACGACTATGACAATATATTATTTACTAAGTCGAAAGTTCAAAAACTAGACATGTCAAAGGTTTTAACAAAGTTGGCACGTGAACTTAAAAATAGATTTCAAATTAAACTAAATTTGAAAAAATGTTTTGACCAAATCAAAAAAGATTGAATAAAGGGGTTTTGAACTTGAGACCTCCTTAGTTGTAAGATTTACCAAAAAAATGAACCACCAACTCTTCTAAGAAATATTTCAAAATAATATGTGTACTAATTTATATTTAGACGTTTTATTTCATAACCTTTATATATATATATAAAAGTCATGAAATAAAAAGTCTAAAAATTAATTATATATATTTATATATAATGTGCATGTAAATAACATAAGTGAAAAAAATTAACTTTTTAGTAATTCTATTTTTTTCCAAGGTGGGACCCAGGGTTGAAAAAAAGAAATTAATAAATAATTCATTTTTTAAATACTTTTTCAAAACTATATGAATTTAAAAAAATCATTGTAGCTTCATGGCTCCCTTGTAGAATTTCAAGAGCTCATATCTTCTTGTACAAGTCTAATATCTGTTTAAAAATTTAACAACCCTCCTATTTTTATTTGATAAACATAACTGGACCCTCAAAATAAAAATTTTGATGAAAAATTCAATATTTTGAATTGCCCAGACTGAAGTATGACACCCTAGTAAATGCTTGGGAGAGCCCAGAAACTTGTACAGGGACTCAAAAATCTTGAAATTTGTTCCAATCTTCCGAAAAAAAATTTAACAATGAAGAAATTTAAAAAATTATTTTTTTAAGTTTTTTCAGGGTGGTTATGGTGCCTTATGTTAGATAAATAAAATTTTGTTTGAAAAAAGACTTTGAATCTTCCAACAAAAAATCTTGCCAATCACCTAATCATCTCATGGTTCTGATTCCATGATAAAATCAATAGAATATAAAATATATATGCAATATAGATTGGATCTAGATCAATAAATGATGGCAAAGAGTACACATAATTGACACGGCACACAAGAATTTAAAGTGAGAAAACCTTTAAGAGGTAAAAAACCCACGAAGATGATATTCAATAATTGAGAAACTTTGCACTCCAATACAAATCCTTCTCTTTTCACTTCTTCACATAACCTTTGTAAATATTTGTCACCTGCAAATATTAAATTCACCGAGTGTATTTAAATTAATTGGTTAATAATAAATCATTATATTTTATTATTTATTTACATGAGGTTTTCGCCTCATGTTTAATAAATAATAAATTATTATTATTTAATAATAAACTAAAGTATGCTAAGAGTTTAAATTAGCCCACTTAGACATTAAATGTTCTAACAGACAAGACATAGTGGCAAGTTCAATCTTTGAACTGCGTATAGAGAAATCGATCTCTCTTGACTTCCATTGTCAACAATGATGTAAAATAACTACCCGTTCGTCAACAATCTTTCTACTTCCTTTGAATCAATGATGGCGGGAGTAGAGATGTTTATGCTACCTACCATAGCACTAGGTTCGGAATCTATGATGTGCTTTCCTGTTTCCAATGCCACAATACTTTTCTTTGTTACCTCGCACTATGTAAGTAGAGTTTTCCTTGAGTGACACTCTTCATTGGAGCATCTCTTGGAGTTATGAATTGAGCAACACTTGCCATTCTTGCACTGCTTTCTATGGTCATTTGATGGCGTGTCCTCCTTTAGAGGGTGACACAGGGAAATTTCCTTGTTTAGGATTATGCTAATAAGGCATAAAATGTCATTTGTCCTAAGACTTGTAATCTTCTTTCCTAGCATTCAATTTAGCTTTTGCTTTGAATCTATAAGCTTATTCAATGGAGAAGATCTAGTGGAAATCTATATTCGATTGAATGTATGCTCTCAAGCTTGACCTATACTTAAAAACAAGATTTTACTCAAATTATTGAACATTCAATTTTAAAACTGAATAATGAAAAATGTTTATATATTCCTACTCATATTGATCATGGCCTTGATAATTTAACTTTTTCTTTGAATTTGCAAGTGAATGTGTAAGCTTCTCCCATGGAGATCTGATGAGAATCCATATTCGTTTGGATATATGGTCTCAAGCTTAACCTAAAATTAAAAACAAAATTTTGCTCATATTTTTTAACATTCACTTATAAAACCAAAGTATTAGAAGTGTTTATATATACCTACACATATTGATCGCAACCCTAGTATAACTGAGAAAACTTGATGTACTAGTCATCGTAGTTTCCAAAAGGGTAAATAGGTTGCTTTGAGTGCTTCTATGAAACCATTCCAAGTATCTACAGTTGTGTCTAAATCAACATCTTCACACGCTTCTCATGCTTCACATGTAGTGCAGTTGTTACCATGCCATTTATTTACGGATAAAAAAATTGAAATAGTGAATGTAATCTTTTCTTGGTTATAGAAATGATTCAATGTTTAGTATGAACAAAGTAGATTAAGCCAACTGTCTAGTGCATTTGTGTTTATTTTACCTTCAAACATATGAATGTTTATATTGACTTGTACCTTCTAAGTTGTCTAACCCATAGATTGCATAATTGGCGGGCACTCGCTAGAAAAATTCTAAAACGAATAATCACTACTCGAACTTGCCATATATTTTTTTATTGTCAATTTTTGCCTGCAAGCGAGTACTCGGCCTATACACCCCTGCAAGAATGTAGATTCTTGTTGTATTCACATGATTAGGGGATTTTGTGCTTTATTTGTATTCAAATCTAATAGAAACCACTCTCCTAACACTTTACAAACTCCTCTGATACATTATGCAACTATAAAATTTATGTTTTTTTTATCAATTTAAATATTTTTTGCCTTGGTCAATTATTCTCGGTTATTCGACCACCCCTATCAAATACTTTTCGGTTATTCAAAATTTTCCCTTGGCAAGTACTCACCGATTATGGGTATGTATACTATGGTCTAACTAGTAAAAGGTAAATGTAAATGAGATGTGTTGGAAGAAGATTGAACATGCTTGAGAAGTTGAGAAAAGTAATCGACAATACTTGTTCGCTCGCATGCATGATGTTCTTCCAAGTCCTTTTGTTGCCTTTGCAAAGCATCCTCTATCATTTTCTTGAACATGTTTAAAGTCGAGGTTTGTGTTTGATATGTCTACGATCTGAGGACGCGAAGGAAGATATGATGAAGAGTCACTAGTTTCAAGTCCTAATTTGTAATCAGACCTCATATAAGTGGGATACAAACAAAGAAGGATTTCAGAGACTACAATACCACTTGTGCAATAATATATAGTGTGATTGCTTTGATACAAGTGATTTGAGTCCCAAGAGGAGATCTTAAAGACCACCTCGCTTAACAAATTAAATGGGTTATTGTGTAAGCATATAGTAAATAATAAAGGCTGAAAGATATATCAAAGTGCAGTACAGCCAAATAAAAAGCAGCGAAGAACAATAAACACCATATTATAATTGTAATAGCAATGTTTTATTATATTAAAATAATGTACAAGACCCTAGAGATTGGATGTGTGATGTCTACATACTCCTAGTCAATCTCTATATCACTAAGTATTTACAAAGAATAGAAGAATGTATTAATATACACAGGAGGGAGATGACGCATTGGTTAAACCATTGGTTGGTAACAACCACCACTCCATATAGTCTAGGGGCTTTTGTTCACATTATTGCTGAGTTGCTCTATATAGTACTAACACTAGAAGGGCTATGTGGGATGGCAGAAGAGGAGCTAGTACTTGCGATTTCACACAAGTGTTGTAGGTGATATTGAAGCCGCTAGCAAAGTCGCACATGCTAGCAAGCAACACCCAGAATGTCGCAAGTCGAAGTAATGACTCAAAGCCTCCTCGATCACCTAATCTACTTGTCTTTACCCTCTTAGACATGGCACAAAAGATTAGATACAATTTTGTGCACTTTCTCTAGGCCAAGCAAGGGTGGTTAAAGGGCTTCCTCTAGTGGCTTGAGACATTTGCACTTTCCAAAGAGATAAAGGAGGTACAGATTTCACCAATAACCCAAGGAAGCATCTTTGAAGGAAAAAGGATGCAGTAGTTGGAGAAGTTCGATAAAAAATTCAGAAACATTGCATGGTATTGATGCAAGAGAGAAGAATTGATAAGGAGGGTTTTCTGGAAATGCCCATATCCAAGGACATTTTGCCAAGGTTATAAAGGTAGAATCTAATTATTTTTTAATAAACCTTATCTTTTGGCAACGTCTCAATGACATAGAATAATGGCATATGGTAAGGCGCATTGCTAGACTTCCTTTAGAAGACAATATGCAAAGCCACTCTTCATGATGCTCATTTCCTCCTGTAGAGAATTGAATACTTTTGAAAGGAATCTGGCTATGCATATTAGAACCAGAATAATGGTTTCAGAAAGGATGTAGATTTTATACCCTTAGAACGAAAGGCCCAGATGCCAGCCTTTCAAGTTTTCATAGGACGATGGTTTCCTTCTTGTTCTGATGTTCAATGGATGAAAACATCCAAGCTTTTTGGTATAATATATGATGCATTTACCTCAAAAAGTAATCGACTGGTTATATCAAATTTGGACAGTTCTGAACTGCTATACAAGAAGCTTTTAAGTTTTAGCCCAAGAGGGGAAGCATCCCAGGAATACACTGAATTCGGCTTCAGGATTTCATGCCTGTCAAGTTGGGAGCAATCACGGATCAAAAACCTTTGATCAAAGGGATACTTGGTCAGGGGAGCATGCAATATTAACACATAAACAATATGTAAAGATTAAAACCCAGTAAAATTGTGGTACATATAGAATGGACAAAATAATATTGTTGTTCTCTTCTAGAACATTATGCTAGTGCACTTGCTTAGTCCCTATACATCTGCTGACATAGTCAACAAATTTAGAATCGTGACTTGCCTGATTATTCATTCTCTTGATGAGGCCCAAATGCAAATACCACAGTTGTGCGTTTAAAGTTACATTATGGCTAGAAGTATTGCATGTCACATCTCATGACTAATGCTGCAAGACTTCTGTATATTTAGGAAACAATAAAAATATTCTCTGCCTATAAAATTAACAATTTAGCACCACGAAGAATGATTGGTAATTGCCTGGTCACTGCTTTCAATTTTTCCTGCCTTGTAACTTGGAGTCCATTGCTCAAAAGATCCCTCCACAAAGTCATAATAACCACCATGAAGAAACAACTTTTCCTGAGCTACAAGCTCTTTAATCCAAGGAAAAGTCAATAGGTTTGATAAGGACTGATTCACTGACTCCTGAAATAAACAAAAATGTCATGAAGCCCATTGTCAATAATGCAGTGTTACTTTTCCAATTATCCAAAAATTGAATAATCAAATATACATGATCTTGCAAAAGAAGTAGGTGCACACCTTTTCACAGTGGCGGCATTGATCATCAAAGGGTTGATTTGCAGCAAAAGATTTTGTCCGCAAGCGTGCTGGCTTTCCTATTGTTATCCAACTTTCAATGAACTCGCTGTTACAAAGTCATTGAAATTATTGTATATAAAAAGAGTTCTTGAAATTAGATTTTGATTGTACAGAAATGTTCAGCTCTAAAGTTTTTCCCTTAAATATTTCCTCTTGCAACTGAGCAACATATTCAGGTATCTATAAACAATAATATAATAGAGGACAATTAATATTTCTTAACAGCCAACTTTAATTTTGTTTTAACTTTTGAGGTTCAATCTACTGGCAGATCCTTGATACTGTATAATTTTGCTTTCATGATTTCTTCCACATGCTCTGATGATAGATGGTAGACTGACAAAAACAAACTAAATGATTTTGCAAGCAAAAGAAAAACATATTTAGCTAGTTCTACACAGTACTTCAGAAATCCAGTTGCAAATATAATGGACCATGGTGGCATCAGTTTATTAATATATTACTATTTTTTAAATTGAAAAGCGCCTTCTATTAATAATACAAATTTTACATTGCTAATCATAGAGAAAATGAAAGGAAGGCATAACACTCCAAAGTATCATATCGGTCCCTCGGACTCAGAAAAAAACACTAATTTAACTTTAGATAAATGTTAAATAAAGCTTAAATAGAAATAGTCTTTCCAATTATAAAAAAGCTAACATAATAAGAAAAACACGATAAATAGTCCATGGGACACCAAAGTAGTAAAGCCCAAGACTAAGGCACAAGAGTAATCAGCAGAGCTGGGGCCAGCGGAGGATCATCCAGCATGTCACCCCAGCCCAGCCACTACCAACAAACGGATCCACTGTATCAGGTATTGGCTTCCACCCATCATTAGACTTATCTTTATTTTTTTCTTCCACCAAGGCCTACCTAGTAGACAAAATGGCAAGAGCCATGTGAGGGAATTTCCCTTGTTGTTGGGCCTTGATCCACTAGGGTTTGGCAAAGTAGAGGCACCATCACCACCACAAAAAGAAAGAAATTATATTAATGTCCACAAATGACCAAAATTAGGTCAATGGGACTCGAGGATACATCATTTTAACAATAGAAATTTCTAGGAAGAGAGAATCTTAGAAGCTAAATAAAGTAATAAAAGTATATAAGATGAAATAAAATAGTATGCCACTAACAAAGGTGGTAATGAAACCAATACAAATAGCAATGAAGGGTGAACAAGAGCCCCTATAAGCATGGGCCAATGAAAGACTGGAAGATCTCATCAACTATCTCTATCTGTACCTAAAGTGGAATAGCCATCTGAGTCATCGTCGATCACTATAAAAAGATTTGATAGTGCTCGTCGAGAAGTACCAACTGTCGGATGGGCCAAGTTGGGAGATCCTAGGAGCAAGCAAAGCACTTCCTCTAAAATGTTCCCTAGCATCCAAGATCGATGTACCTTTCGTGATAGAAAATAAACTCGTAAAATGATTACGCCCCTATGGTCTGGGGGGCGTCTGGTAACTAGTAGATCCATGTCACTAGAATGGGGTAGAGCCATGCCAAAAGGAAGGAGCAAAGCCATGATGCCAAGGGAGAACAGGCAAGGAGATTTAAGCAATTTGAGTATTAATGGTGTGCTGAGAGAAGTGTCGCCTAACTGATCTATTAACTCTGATGTGTTAGGTACCAGTGTCCAAAGGGCAATTAGTGCTACCAATCACCTGGATGGAATGGACGAAAAAGGTGATCAACATGGGGGTTGTAAAGCCTCTAGGCTCCCCCCAATAGGGATCTGCAATGGAGGATACGGCCTTGTGAAGATAAAGAACCAAACACCAGGCACCACTAGTCTAGATATCTGAAGAAAATAGATAGTGTTCCCTGAGTCCCTCTAGAAGTAGTGATATCTTCCCCATATCTCATAGTAAATGAGGCATCTAAAAATGAAGGGTTCCTCGGTCTTCACCTCCTAGAAGGAGCAAAGATGACAAATCCAATCCTAATGGAGAATGTTGTGATCAGATTCAACCTACTATTAGTGAGAACACTCTCATCTGGGCAAGGGAAAACCTCAGGTTGTGGGACCAATGGCACTAGAGATAGTGGGAGCGACGAATAATACAATCCACTACTTGTAATAAATTCTCAAGGTAAAAAGCAAGCTTGGGGCTAAGTAGCTGAAGGGGGGAGATCCAGGTGGTCTATATATATATAATGTTTGTAGATGTCCTCTCTAGCAACTCTAGTGATGATGTCCTTTATGGGAAGAAGCTGAAGAGGAATGCCACAAACACAGAGAGGCACTTCAGAGTTTGTTGCGTGAGTGGTGTCTTCCGCGCACACCAAAGCCACAGTCCCCAGAAGATGATCGCCGATGAGGTAAGTCCGGAGGACCCGATTGATATTACATGGGGCACTACCCCAATGGTCCAATAAAGTTTAGAGGTGCTCCACCCCTAGTTGGACTTTCTCTACCTGAACTTCTATCTGTATCATAATATTGGAGATCACTTGAACTTCATTAGTAATGGAAAAACAACCATCCAAAGCAACATGGTTGAAAATTGCATTGGTTCTTTCTTTCCATAATTGTCACATTAATTTCAGAACGAAAGATATGCCAAACTTGGTTGTATTGTGCAAATATCATGACCAAATCCCCTACGAGCGCCATTTTCTAGAAACAAAAGTCTAGACGAAATGGGTGAAAGAAGGTATAAATCCAACTCCAAGTTGACTAAGCATGTTTACAATAACAAAAAATATGCTTAAGAGACTCTGGATGTTGGCAAGTTGGACACACAAAGTGGGCCACACCTAAATGAACCAAGCGACTTCCAACACGCATACCTTGGTGTAGGATGCACCAAAGGAAGTATGCTTGTTTGAGCTCAATAATAGCACTCCATATTTTGGCAAACCTTTGTTTCTAGGCTTGCTCTGAAGAATTGACCTTCCAATGAGCATTAAAAGTGCCCACTTGAATGTGTTGTGGAGAAAGGTGGTGATAACTAA
This sequence comes from Torreya grandis, assembly GCA_037957365.1. NCBI lineage: Eukaryota > Viridiplantae > Streptophyta > Pinopsida > Cupressales > Taxaceae > Torreya > Torreya grandis. The sequence continues at coordinate 2,142,046 of JARHVA010000051.1, read as the reverse complement.
GCCAAGGTTTATACTAGGGGAATGGCATCTCTACAGTGCATTTCCAATCAGTCGACCATCTATCGGGTGATTGAACTCCAATTTTGTGGTAGTGCTCCTTTGGAATGGCGCATTGCACCTCAACAAATGAGGCGAGGTCACAACTCTGTAACTGGAATTTATCATGCAAAAATGGCCAAGGAATCCATTCCTTTGCGCATTTACAAAACAAATATGAGATAACCTTAATCCCTTTCTTAAAAAGCTAAATAATTTTAACCCAGGGGGCCATGGCAAAGGGAACGCCATAGTAAGAAAGGACTGGAACCGCCAGAGACCCTGTGAATTCAGTGAGATCCCAATTCTAAAACCATCATCATCCTAAATTAAGTGAGATTTGATCAATTTCAGTGCTTTCCAAATGCTCTGCGCCACAAATGAACTTACAATTTTGATAGGACCCTAAGTGAGCAAGAGAGATTGGAGACCTAGACCTTCCCAAGGTTTTCTGCCAAAAAATGTTGCCTTGAGTGATACAGAGATGAAGCAAAACCTTCCAAGCTTACTCACCTTCCAAGGCACAAATGCTCCATTTGGGCATAAGGTAGTGCCCTTTTGACACTAGAAGGTCGAGCCCTCCCATTCCTTCAGGTCTACAAAAAATATCCCATGCCACCCTATGAAACCCCTTAGAGCCTTCAGAATTGGTCCAAAGAAAGTCTCTTAATAATTTTTCAAGTTTAGCATAGGTCGCCTTGGAGGGACCCTGACAAAAGGAATAATACACATGGGTTGTTGCAAGAACTTTGGAACAAACCTAGAACTTGCCTACCAGGGAGAGAAAAACAACACATGCTAGGGCACGACCAGAAAACAGTCGTGGTTTGCAGGTAAATTTCAGACTAGAAATTGTATTTTCGTAAATTTAAGAGCAGAAAATTGTACTTCTCTAGTTGCATTAAATTTTGGGTCAAAAAAGTGTCAAAAAATCATCCCTTTCCTGGCCAATTGATTTTCAAGTCAAAGGTCAAAAGAGTGTATTTTTCCTATTGCACTGATTTCCAGGTTAGTTAAACAACTGCTCTTTATCTGTTAAATTAAATTATAGATAAGAAAACTACAAGTACATAGATTTCCAGGTCAAAAAATAATACTTTTCCCGTTGCATTTAATTTCGAGTTGAAATTGTACTTTCCTTGTTATGCTTTTTTCGAGTGTAAAATGGCCAACATACAAAACCTAGTTCTACCTGATGCACAAATATTAACTAGTCATAATTATGTGTGGAGTCATAAGATTTTGACAATCGCATAATATCATGATTGTGACAATCATTTTTAATGCTAAATCAAAAACTGTTACCAATTTTGCAGATTATGACAAATGTCATAAGAAGGCCTTGTTGTTACTAAAACTATCTGTGTTGGACAACATGATACTTGAGGTCCACAATGCCACTGTGGCAAGTGTGTTATGGACCAATTTGCAAAATAGATACCAAACTTCAGAGAAAAGCCAAGTTTTGTACTTGAAAAATCTATTATTTTCCACAAAGATGTTAGAGGATGAGTCTTTGTTAGAACACCTACTCCAGATGAAATATCTCTAAGACAATCTATCACCTATCAACAAAAAGGTGGATGATAATAATATGGTGGCACTGATTTTGAACAGTTTGTCATCCTCAAATGAATCTTTCATGGAGGATCTACACCTAATGATAGAAATTAACACCCTAACATTTGATTAGGTTAGTACTTATTTTCTGCAAAAAGAACACAAACAAACAAAGAATGAGTCCAATGTTGGACAAGCAAAAAGTGCATTAGTTGCTCGGTCGAAAGGGAAGTGGAAACGTATTTTTGTTAATTCATCTTTTAAATATCAATTAAAGTGTTTTTATTGTCATAAGGTTGGGCATCTCAAAAAATATTGTCGGAAGCGACAGTACTCACTTTCTCAACACAACAATCAAGTGGCAAATGTGGCAGTAGTTGACAACGGATGAGATTCCGAGGAAGATTATGTCCTTGTGGCATTACAATAGTACTACCAGTTGTTGGTTCATTGATTCCAATGAACCCTGACATTTCACATGTTGTAAAGATTGATGTGTTTAATTTACTACAAATACAAACTTTTATGATCCGATTTTATTAGTTGATGGTCAATCATATGCAGTAGAGAGGATAGGAGACATTATTGACTGTTGCTAGAAAGATCACAGTAAGGAATGCTAGGTATGTTCCTAGCATGAATGAAAATCTCTTATTTGTTAGTCAGTTCACAGAAAATCCCAACATTGTTGTACATTTCTTTGGAAAACAATGTATTGAGTCTGATGTCAAACAAGGCAAAGTGGTTTTCCTAGGTATTGGGCAACATAGCTTGTATAGGCTCATTGACCCTACCACAACCAATGTACATGCACATGTGGAGGGAGACTTCACCATAAAGATGTACCAAAGGATGACATTCCTTCTAGGCTTGTTGACCCTAATCCAGTCAACTTACATGCACTAGTGGTGGAGGGAATCACCACTATAAAGGACGTGCAGGAGAATGCAATTCCTCAATCTTAGTTGCATTCACAGGCAGTTTTGCAGGATGCACAAACAATTGTGCAAGTTGATGACATACAAGAGTCATAGGCATTAGCTCATCTTGTTGCAAACAACTTTTCACAACAGGGGGGAATAGATGAGGAGATGGTTTATTCTCCTACTGTGGAGTTGATTTTTATTCCTATTGCGAAGATGCTCAAGATGATCACATTTCAATTGCTTCTCTCCACAGTAGCTCAGTTTGATTTCTTGAGCAAACATTTGGACGAGGCCTTCATGGTGCTTCTTGAAGGTTTTTGGGTTGGTCATAATCATTCGGTTTGCAGGATAATTAAGTCCTTGTATAGACTTAAGCAAGGTCAGTGGACCTTGGTATACTTTGTCTGAGCATCATCTCCAAGATTTTGGATTGAAAACCATGGAGATCAGGTTGAAGTTATCAGCCAACGATGATTCATCACCGATCAATGAATCACCCTACTTTGTATTGGTGGACAACTTGATACATCTAATGTCCACATGTTCGAACCTTTGTTTTGTTGTTGGCTATCAGTTTCAGTTTTTATCTACACCAAAACCCCTACATTGGACGGCAGTAAAATGTCAAAGGACTGCAGATTTCATGTTGGTATCTTTAAAATAGTCTGTGAATGTAATGACTAAACTCTTTGGTCCCATTGTGTTTGTAAAATTTCGGGACAAACTTGGAGTAGTCTTTAGTTTAGTCATTAAAGGAGGTTGTTAAAGTTAAAATTAGCGATTACTTAAAGTTTATCTGATGGGCGGTTATCACCTTCCCAACTGATGTAACCACTTTCTAATTAATAAAGACACAGGCACACAAGAGTCTAAGCGTGTCACATACCTCCCATTTCTCTTCATTCTTAGCATTCATTTGCTAACATGATTTGATACTAGGACTACCACTACGGAGTTCACTGTGGACCCAATGTGATTATGAGTTGGAATTCATAAGTCCACGGGTCCACGGCCTCGATAAAGCCCCATAGAGTTTACAAAGTTTATGGAACACAGAGTTCACAGAGTTCTTAGCCTCGAGTAAGCCCCATAGAGTTCACGGCCTCAGGAAAGCCCCATGGAGTTCATGGTGATCACAAAGTCCAAGAAAGTCTATGAGTCGGTGAAGGTGACAAGTGTCATAGTCACAACCATCCTCGAAGTAATCACAAGTCAAAGTCAAAGGTGGGGCCACAATTCCAAAGAACAAATGTGTACGGAACTATGAACCAGGATTAATAAGTCCACGTGTCCATGAGGTACACAGTGGCCACAAAGGCAACAGCAAGTCCATTACTTTGGGTACACTAGGATCGTGATGCTTGTCACAATCCCATCGATTCACAATGGCCTTTGTTCACAGTGATCACAGCACAGTGTGAGCGTCAAAGAGAATTTCAAGTGCCCATATCTTCCACATGTAATCACCAAGCGAGGAATTTTTGGTCTTATTGGAAAGCTCTTGATCAAAGCTTCTGATTGGCAGAGACCACGAGGCATCCAACCTGATGTGTGGGCGACTGTTCATGCATGAAGATCCTAAAACTATTTTCTTGTGGCAGTTCAACTGTCTCAATATCCACGTGTTCAAGAGAAGGTTACAAAAAGTTGAAGAGTTTAAGGTAGAAATGTAAAAGGGATCCTCAACATCAAGGAAAGGGTTCCTGATCCAAAAAGAGGACAGAGAACATGAAGCTAAGAGCCCTGCAAGTCCAAGGTGAAACATTGTGATTCTAATTTGGGATTGCGAATGTAATTTTGGTATTAAACATTAACTAATGCACCTGCAAGTTCACAAGAAGGTTACAAGAAGTTGAAGAGTTTGGGGCAGAAGTGTAAAAGGGATCATCAACATCAAGGAAGGGGTTCCTGATCTAGAGAGAGGACAGATAGAAGACAGAGAACGTAGAGCTAAGAACCCTGTAAGTCCAGGGTGAAACATTTTGATCCCAATTTAGGACAACGAATGTAATTTTGGTTTTAAACATTAACTAATGCTCTTGCGACATTCATATGGATGATGAATGACATCCTCAAGCCTTTCACTATTTCATTTGAAGTAGTCTACCTTGATGACATGCTAATCTTCAACAAAACATGGGATGAACATCTGCACCATATTGAACAAGTGTTCACACTCTGCAACAACACAAGTTGTATGGTAACATGGAGAAATGTTCATTTGCCATGCGAGAGATACAATATACAGGATACATTGTAGATGCACAATGAGTTCATGTGGACCTAGGCAACATTCAAGTCATCCAAGAATGACTTACACCAAATAATCTCACAGAGCTTCACAACTTCTTGGGATTATCAAATTTCTACAAGAGATGTGTACATGGTTTCTCTTATGTGACTTAACTTCTAAACCAAGTTACCAAAGGTGGCGATAAAGAAATTTTCATCTAGTCAGTCGTACAACTGAAGTATTTGAAGAACTAAAATACGAACTCTGTTATGCGCCAGTAATTGTATTACCCAATCTTCAATGACCATTTGAGATAGAGATTGATCTAAATATGCACTTGGAGCAGTCCTCACTCAACATGGTCAACCAATTGTTTAACACAGTGAGACATTCACTGCACTAGTAAGGAACTACCACATATGCCAGTGTGCTTTATGCCAATGTCCAAGCATGTAAGCATTGGAAGCATTACATATTGGGAAAGGAGATTGTGATCCACACATATCACAAGTTGCTTCAATTCTTGCAGAGTAAAAAAAAGTTGCAACAAGAGTGGCATCAAAAATGGTCTTCTTATCTTTAGTAGTTCCATCTAAACCAGGTCTTGTGCCGCATTTGCAATTTCCTAACTAGTCAACAAGAAGCAAGGTATGTACACAACTTTGTCGGTTCCAAAGAGACCATGGAAAAACATTTCCATGTACTTTCTCTCAGGCTACCCTACAACCAAGCATGATAATGATTGTGTTTATGTAGTAGTTGATAGATTCTCAAAAATGGCAATTCTTATACCCTATAAGAAAGCAATATCCTAGAAACAGCTCAATTGTAATTTCAGCATATCTAGATCCATTTTGGAATCCCAGAAACTATCATCCTAATAGAGATACAAAGTTCTTGGGCAATTTGTGGAAAGTACTTTGGTCTTTGTTAGACACAAAGTTGAACAAGTCTAACACATTCCATCCTTAGATTAATGGACACACAGAAGTAGTTCATTGGGTGATGGTGCATCTTATAAGAATGTACAACTCAAAGAAGAAACACACATAGAATAAAATTCTTCCTTTCATTCAACATAGCTACAACAGAGCTCTATAGAACTCTACCACACACAACCCTTTTCAAGTTTGCTTGGGTTTCCAACCTCTAACACCCATTGATGTAGCTTATCCTCTAACACCATCAACAACAAAAACTCCTCTAGCTCAAAAGGAAGTTGACAAAGCTATTAAGTTCATTGAGCACATTCAACAACAAGTGCAGACTACTTTGCAGCAAGTGAAAGTAGCGCCATGATCAACAATGCATGTCACACACCTTTTAGATTAGTGATTGAGAATGGCTTCATTTGCAGAAGGAATGACTATCAGGAACTTACTGCAAGCTTTTTCCACTTCGGTACAGACATGTCATCACCAAGCAAGTAGAAGATAACACTTTGGAGCTTAATCTTCCTCCCTATCTTGGTTCACATCCAATCTTCAACGTAGAACTCTTGCGCCATTATTTTCCACCTTTGCTAGAAACTTCAAATGTTGCAAAGACACTTCAGCAAGCAAAGATCAATCCTAACTACTGGCCATTGAAAAAATTGGATCAAGCAATTAATGCTAGGGTCAAACGGACACATTAACAAGAGATCCCTCTCTTTCAAAACGTCAAAGCAGCTTAGGTACCTTCCCAAAGAAAATGGTTTACAGATGTGTAGGTTGCCAACCTCTTTCCACATCTTGTTCCACAACTGCATGCAATGAGGACCACTGCTCTTCAAGGAGGGGCGACTAATCTAGGAGGATTTGAGCCTTTGATTGACTTGCAGCATAACAGCATTGCTCTGCAGCATATGTCGTCTTTGCCAAAAACTTCAGCATCATCCCAAGCACATGTGGGCATACTGCAAAGTCGTAACTCCTCTTTTGTGATGCCACGCATATCCAACAAGATCAATATTGTTTAGTGCAATGCTATAGTGTCATTACAAGAAGATGACAATCTAATGATTAGTTATGAAGTGATTGTTACCAGCTCTTATAACAATCCAAACAATGCATCATCTTCCTCAGTTGTATATTAAAATACATTCTTCTATTCTTTGTAATAAGTTAGTGAAACATAGTTCTAGTTTGGTGACCATTCTCTTCTTGTCTCTATCCCTTGTCTCATTGCACTCTAATATATCCTTTGGCCTCTGTAATTCAATATATGCTTCCGCAAGCCCATTTAATCCATTAAGTGTGGTTGTCCATGGGATCTCCTCCTGAGCCCCAAATCAATAGTCATTTAATTGATTAAAGAAATGCTTGTTGAAAATCAAAACCCTGAAACCCTAACTAGAAACCATCCTCATATTTGTTTAGTTGCAAAAGGAAACAAGAATATAGTGGGATAGGATAGAAGTGGTCATGTGCGTTTGGCATATGTTGCAACTTCAAAAGAATCATTAGAATTATTATATTGGACAAGGCATGGGGAAGCTGATGGTAGCCTCATGGCTCTTGATCCTATAAACCTTTCATTTACTATATTTATGTGCACAACCCTATGACAAGAGTTGATGACAGCATCGGAGCTTGGTATACACATGAGGCACTTGAATCTTGGAATAGGGGCTTACCCACATGACTGTCTCGGTTCTGAGTAGCAAACCTTCCATCTTCAACATTGAACTCATTCTTCTTGACTTGGATTAATAACCTAGAAACACTAAATTCTCCACTGACTTGAGACAAAACCACTAGTAATTGTTAGCTTGAAGACAACACGATTCATGTGTACACGTCAGCTAATGGTTGGGATGGAGTGGGCCACCGATGGAGGGCTCATAGTACATCCTCCCCTGCCTTGGCTTGCCGGACAGCTCAAAGCAATGAGATCTTCAGTTCGAGGGAACCCTTGATTACAGCAAGATCCAGGCTTCGATCATGACATTCTGACTTGGCATCTAGTATATGTGAAACTTAAATATTTTTGTTTGTCCCCTAGCTGTCAAAATATTTCTTGTGAAAGTTGTAAACAGTATTTGTAAAGGTCCCTCATTGTGAGGTTGAAACACAGTTTTGTATTGAGAAATGTGGCAAACTCCTAATGGGCAAGTTTAGAATGGTTTTGTTCAAACATTATAAAGGTTCGAAAACAGTTGCATATTCATTGCAAGGACCTTCATGTTGTAAACTCATTACTTTCTTGTACCTATCTCCGTGAAAAGAATACAAGTGTATCCAGTTGTGGGAAACTCGTATTTTATTTAGAATAAAGCCATTAGGGAAGACTCTGTTTTTCTAGCACTGAAAGTTGAAATAGCTGTGGAGTGCCTTGTGTTTGCTCATGCTAAAACTTGTCTTAGAATGAAACATAACGAACTAGAAACTCCTTGCCACCATGAGAAGAATGTTGAATTCAGAGTTAAAGAGGGCACTGTATCAGTCATGTATAGCTGAAAGTCTTTTACTTGAAAAGGAATGTATTTGAGAGTTAAATTAAAAAGTATTTGAGAGGATAGTCCCTATTGTCTTACAGCTAAGCCACTCCACTTTACTTCATAGACATTATAGAAAAGACTCAGTTTGGTTTCTTCATTTTTAATTGCTTGCTTTGATAATCCACTATGGGAGCTTTTGCGTACCAGTATAAACAAGTATGTGAACTAGTATGTTTGGAAACAAGACATGGGTAACTGAACTTGAGAAACTATAAGTCGCTAGAGTGACCTTGAAACTCACATGAACTTAATTTGATATCCATGCATGAAAGCACCTCGAGTAAGGTCCATAAGAGCTTAGATCTTGGTTATGGTCTTGATCTGACCTCACCTCACCAAGTGGTCAATACAGTCCTAGATGGGACTACGTTGACACCTTGCTGAGGTGAAGGTGGTATTTGTTTAATAAGCTTGGACTTTTGAGATTCTTAGGTTTGATCCCCTGTTCTTTTGATAAAGAAGCATTGGGCTTGATACTGCTGTCGCATGAGTTTCTCTCCATAAATTGTTGTACATGTTGCTATTTTATCGTGTATAAGAACTCAACTTTCTTTCTAAAAAACTGCATGAGTTTCTCTCCTTGAACTGCTGTACATGTTGCTACATTTATCTTGTTTCTGAGAATTCAACTATCTTTGTCTAAATATGTTTGTCACTGCATATGCTTGGTATGAAGATACGCATGGTATGCTTAATTGCATGAGCTATTAAGTTCACTCAGGAATAAATGAAGCTACTTATCTTTTTAGGTTTATTTGATCAAGTAGGAATGTATTCAAGATGAATATATCTGTATCTTGTATAGAAAAGGGTATATGCCCTGTTTTGGTCTTGTTGAACTGCTCTGTGAGTTTGATAGACACTTTATACGAGAAACTCAGTCCAGATGGAGAGTTGCTTGCATTAAGATAGGGAGAGTCATGACTTGCATGGATGCTTGCAACTGCAATCTTCTACATAATTATATCTGTAGTAACTAGATAAAGACATAGGCTTGCTAAGTCAGGAGGCGGGGCAATATGCTTGGCAAATGACTAAGAAATGATAGTTATGGTAATAATAGCGAGAACTATCTCCCATTTTAGTAACTCTCTTGCAATCTTATAACTCCATGAAGATGAATACACTATACTTCACAACAGTAAAACATGGGAATGACGAAAGATAGTAAGCCTGTGCTGGACCTCCGTATAAACCAGCTAGTTACCTTAGCTCGGGCTTGATTTATTTAATCCATAGATGTTTGCTTGAGGAATTTGCAAGAATGAGTTGAGGAAGTAATAATGAACTCGATAACATGGGATTAAAGGTATTGAACTCTCACTGATGATTGTCCCGATGGTTCGTATCACTGCAGCAGACTGAGATCATAGTAAATGATCCTATGACTTAATCTTGTGTTAAAACTGTGATTGATCTCTTGTAGAGCATACAAGAAAGAATGGGTACTGGTTAGATATGTAATGTAGAAAAGACATGGAAATCAAATCTTATTGTGCTGCACAATAATTATCTCGAGTAAATATATAAGAATCTTAGAATGAAGTTAGATTGGGAGCAGGATATAAAGAAAGATACAGAGAGAGAGAGAGAGAGAGGGAGGGGGAGGGGTAGGGATGGAAGGAGGAGTCTATACTTAAAAGGAATTAGAATATGTGTCTCATTGTTGTGGCTTTAGGGTAAGGGATAAATTTTGATTGAATCGTTCTATGAGTCTTTATTGGACATGATGTGGACTGGGACTAGGTACCTGTTACTCTAAGTTACCGATACGGGTATGGGTACCAGAATCGGATACAGGGATACGGCAATTTTTTTTGGGGGGTTTCGATACAGCTGGATACAGCCGTACAAAAATATATATTAAAAATTAAAAAAAATAAAAATATAGCCATATAAGCAAAATTAACCACATAATATGCATAGAAGAAACATAATAAATTAAATAACCACAAAACATACTAATAATTCAATGCCAAATATCATAATATTCAATTGTCGAACTTAGATTAGTCTTATTTATTATTACAAGTACATTATGCAAATGTTACAACTTACCAGTATGGACAAAAATAAAGACAACAGAAAATCCCATCTCTGCAGTTTGGTGAAGATTACAATGAGATGACCTGGTGTTAAATCAAACTTAGGACTATGCCCTGTTCTCTTCTTTGAGCTTATTCACGAGTTGAGCTTTTGTATTATACCTGTGCAAATGATCTTACCGTATGTACTGCACAGAAAGAGTCCTGGAGAATCATATTTTTTAGACATTAAGGATAAGCAAAAAAAGACATAATTGATTTCAACCTCTCCCTCATCTTGATCATGTTACAGACATTTATTTCCTTTATTTTGGTAAGGCTGAAACGTGATCCAATAACTGGAAGACTTGCTGACTTGCTCTGGCAACCTTCACAGCTGTTGTATACAGCCCTAATAAAGAAGATACAGATGAATCGACTGAGGCTCACGTTTTGAAACCAGTCAAACATAGCCAGCCATTGAAACTGCAGAGAGGTTTTCATACTTTGTTTTGTTTTTTGAATTCCGTGTTTGATTTTTTATTAAGCAAAATTGGGGGAAAAAAAAAAATTACAGGAAACGCCAGGATACGACCGGATACGGCACCCAGACGTATCTGGGCATATCCCCATGCTCCCGTATCCGGGAAGCATTTCCCTGCGCTCCCAGGGCCTGGAGGGGCATATCTGGTAACGTAGCTATTACTTGCTTATGTACTTATCTTTAAAGGAGGACCTCCTTGTAGTTTAATTCTTTCTTGGACATCGCAAAATGTATATATGCTCCTAATGGCATTACACATGGATTGATTTGGCTTATGAGTTGCGTGAAAAATTGCATTGTACAAGGATTTAAAAGTAGATCAATGCTGAGTTACCTTCCATAATTATAAACACTAATAGTTTACGAGGATTAAGATGAACCTAAGTACACTCATTAGCAAGTCCTAGTCAAAAACCTAGCTGCAAGAGATAACTAATAAGTATTTTAACTCTATAAAGATTTAGACCCTCGACGACATCGAGGTGGAGTTGGGCTTAGCCCTCCCTTGTTTAATCATTGAAACAAAAACCTATGTGTTGTAAGATATAACTGCCTTGAAGGTCCAAATGTGTACCTCTCTCTAGCACTTCTTAATGCATACACAACTGCAATTCAGCTCTCTCTATGATTAAGCATAGGACGACTAGGGCTTTCAGGAACTAGGAGCTACATTTATGTAAGGACAACTGGATCATTAGTCTGTTTTTATTGGAAAACCTGTTTCCCTGCTAATATATAGATTGCAAATGTCTATTCTAGAAGAAAGCAAACCAAGGCAACCCAAAACTAACGGTTTATAGGAGAACCCAATACTCTTTTCAAAAACCTCATTCTAATTATATGTCTTGGAATTCTAGTTCATTCTTAAAAGTACTTGTTTCTCGCATGTTTTGAAATTTTAGAAGGTCAGGCCAGGCTTTCATCTTAAATGAGACAGATGACTTGTACTCATTAATTTCTGATTTCATATAATTGTTGATTTTAGAAAAATACTATATAATACAGATAACTGGTCTTGCTCAAAGCCTTAGATCCACAGATCTTCTAAACATTCACATAGTTTAATACCACTTGGTGTTCTCTCTCCCCTTTCTCTATGCTTTTGAAAAGTGTAGAAGTTTAATGATGCATTATCTAACCTCGAGATTGTTCCATCATCTGACATTGACATAAGCGCCTTGATCCCTCCGCAACGGCTGTGACCAATAACTAATATATGCTCAACCTGTTCATAAAAGATTATTTAAAACAAAAACCCGTTTGAGAAAACAGGATATAGCACCAAATTAAAAGGCGTCCATTTTAAAAACCATGTAAATATTCAATTGGATGAGAAAAACCAAAGGAAAGAAACTAAAATTAACTATCCTGTAAAAGTTCAAAATCGAATAGAAAAGTCTTGCCTTGAGAGACCCAACCGCGAATTCTAATGCAGCACTAGTTGCAGGAAAACCTTCCTACAAGGATATCAACAAGACCAATGAATCGTGAACACCATATATGCTTTAATCTTATGCCCATCAAAAAGCTCAAACCACCTGCTAAACTATTTATCTAACTTTCAATGCAAGTAATTATACCCTATCAGACCTTTTTCAACTAGGAATTTGTTTTATTAATTACAATCATGGATACACTAACGAAATTTGTAGATATTCTGCAAAATAACAAATCAGTCAACTTCGCTCACCTCCTTCCATGGGGGAATTAAATTAGCAATAGTGCGGACCACAAATGCTTCTCCTGGCTGAAAACCTAATATGTTTGATGGACAAACTCTGGAGTCTGAGCATGAAATCACCATAAACTGAAATAAATGGAATGTCAGTTGGCAGAAAAGAATGTTGTGACAGTATCATCCAGTGATGATAAAAAGAATGATAGTGTCACCTTTGGACTTTGGCCAGTGGCAAGTTTGGCAAAATGGTCTGATTTCTTCCTGAGAAATAAATCAAGAAGCAATAAGTAGCTTAAGTTTCTATCTCAAACGAATGTACTCTCTAATGTTCTGGTGTGCGTTCCACTAATTACTTACAAGAAATGCTGCTGCTTGAAGGTCAGGAATCTATTCTTAATCTTTTCAAATGGATCTGAAGCGGTGTTAGTAGATGCCTCTTCGATTCCATTTGCCAGTTCTTCAGTCAGTTCTTGAAGCCTCCTTGCAGCGATTTGCCTTACACCAGGAATTTCCCTGCATGTTCACTAGTTACCTCAAGAGCAATAATGCAAAAAAATCTGTGCATTTACTATATCATGATGCTTAATATTTCCCCTCCTTTGTGAAACAACCCAAAACAAGCAGAAAACTGTGTCCTGATTATCTTCTGTCACAAGGATTGCTGCATACACTACTTCAGCTACAAATACAAGCATCATTACTTTGAAGCCATAGCTATGAGACACCATGGTAAAAGAACTAGGAAATGTGCAATAACCTAAGACGTATTATATATATATATATATAGAGAGAGAGAGAGATTGGATTGAAAAATATAGTATATGTGATATGAACAAAATCTGCAATTGGTTAAGCAAGGACAAAAAATATGTTTAGCGTGACAGAGGTATTAAACACATACACATGGAAAATTTAGATTGCACACGCATGTGCTAATCTTCCATTTGAAACTCGCTCTTCTCAAGTGCAGAATAGCCCAGCCCATAGTCCTCCCAAACAGGGTCTTATGCAGCAATCCAAGATATATAATGGTTTTACGCAGTGACTCAAGAACTCTACCAATCCAAGATATTTATTCAACAAAATATACTTAACAATATACCGTCCATCATATGGATTCTCACATGACAACTTACACATTCTCATTTAAGAGGCCATAAGCAAGGAAGGTTGAATGGGTATCAAGTATAGTTTCTAATCCAGGAGGGAAGGATTTCATAACTCCTGGACAGTACTATATAAAAGCAAACATTGCATTTTTTATGTTTTTTGTAAATCATTTGGATACTAAAACAATTTGTAAATGAACTTTACTTATCAGGATATAGAAAGTAACTTCTCTAAGACTACATAATCTAGCTGGCAATAAAAAGAGAAATTGGACAGTAAAAGTCTGTGTCAAATGGTCTGAATCTGGCAGAATTAGCTAGCATCTGTGGAGTTAAATTTGCAGATTCACTGCAACTTCAAGATTTAACAAGTACTCTTACAAACAATAAATTTATAATACTGGCATGCAAAGCTTCTGAAATACTTGCCAATGCCACATAATGATGTAACTAGGGCGTGGCATAATGATGTAACTAGGGTTGTCAAATAAAAATTTGATGAATGCATAAACAAACAATAAGAGAGATGAATAATGAGCTCCTGCAACACAGTCACTGCTCATTTACCAATTGGCAATAACATTCAAAATCCATTAAAATGTTATATAAATTCAGCCCTGGCCAAAAAATATGTAGCATAAACGCTTGAAACCATACACAAGAAACTTCAAACACTTGTTGCATTTAGCATTCAGAGATGTTTTGGGATCTGAGAATGTTTTGATACATTCAATTTTGCATTCAAATCAGAAATTCAGCCAGAAATTATATGTTCAACGGTCTCATCCCGTGTGGCTCTGAAAACACGCCGAATATTAGAGAATTTAGTTCTTATTTTCAAGATATATAGCCACGTATTTCCTGCTTAGCTTTAATTTGCAAACTGCAGAATCTATTTTTGAATTTTTGCAAGCATTATCTGTTAAAGTATTAGTATGATAGACAAAGTTTTGATCTGAAATGATTATACTGTTGAGAACCTCCAAAAGGCCCAGGCCACATTGCAAGACGCGGGAAACCCCTAACTCATTCTCGGTACAAAATGCCCTTGCGCATTTGAAAATCTAACTCCCCATGCTAGAAACAATCCAACACACTCCAGACCACAGAGGACAAATAGCTCGGTACTAGCTAATCCATGGAAAATTAACACCCCAGACCTGTTGTCACTTAAAAAACCAAAGCATTCATACAATGTCCCATCTGACCCAGATCAAAAGTAAAACGCATTAATTTCAAGGTTAAACTTAAACCCTATTGAGCTGAGCCCTCAAAAGGATCAATGTTTTAGTTGTGTCAATCTGGGAGAATGCTTGGCCGCTACCTGTGTAAAATGGATGTGTCTGAGTACATGTCCCATGAACAGAATTTAGTCAAATGGTTTGTCTCTCGTGCCTCGGCATCTAAGCCAAAAGGAAATTACATTTACAAGTAAAATAAAATGTCCCAAATTTAATTCCACTGGAAAGTCGCGTGTTCTACGCTAATTCAGGCTGAATTTCGGGCAGAAGCCTCACTAAAGGGCTGAGTTTGCTCTTCTGGTTTTGATTTACATGGCTCAATCCCTAAGGAGCTTATTTTACTGAAATCTTACGAACAAAGAAACAAAAAATTGTTCTAATCCTTTCCTGCAACCAAACACAAAGCTAGCTCAGCGTGGGGGGGTTTGAATTGATCCCTACGAGTTTCGCACGCCGTAACATCTGGAATTCTTTTATTTTTCTCAAAATGGGAATAACCCTAAAAATAGAATGACAAAAATAAAATTGGAATCGGAATCCTATTATTGCAATTCTCCTTTGTAAGATATCATACTTGACCAATTTAAGAAAGCGCTGGTGAGTTCGGTCAAATCGGTCTGTGGCGAGCTGTTGTGGCGCAGATGCTCGGGCATGCATCTGAATCTGCAATCAGACAAAATCATCAATCCATGGATATAGTAAAGCAAACCAAAAACAAATTTTGATGTGGACAGTGGGACTCGGTATCATGACCTTCGTTGTAAACCTTGTTCGTTTGGGCTTAGGATCTGTTGATTTTGAATAAAATGGCTGTAAAGTACTGAATCCCGTACTCAGAGACAGCTGCGAAAGCGCAGACGCCATGATTGGCAAGGATTGGGGAGTGTGGAATGTTACTGTGTTTGCACAGCACCTGAACATAACACAAACCAATCCATCGCCTTCACCGTCATCAACTTTACGGATTTTGGTGGATGGTATTTACAATGCAGAATTCCACGTGGCACAGATTTCTTCCGCAGAACATGGAAATCTTCGTCCAGGTTGTCCGATTAATTTGATAGCATGTCAATGTTTCTCTGTGATGGGTTGGTTGATTACGTGCCAGTCGACCCAGTGACCCACCGAAAACTCGGATCAATGCACAGATTTTATGTTTTCAACAGTCCATTAAATTTGTGATGGGTTGGTTAATTTCGTGCCACATTTTTCAGGCAAGCCGGTGACCTACCGAAAACTGAATTAATGAACAGATTTTATGTTTCCACAGTCCATTAAATTTGTGATGGGTCCGTTGATCACAGCCACATTTTTCATTCAAATTGATGATTTACAATCCATAAAAAGTAATTTGTGTACAAATTTTTGATTCATACATAATTTGGGATTCATTGTCAAGATTGTTGGGTTGCCAAAGTATTTTAAAAATAAGTTTTTATAATTTCTTTCGAAATGAAGTTTCGAACTTGAACAATATTTTATATAATTTAATGATTCTTTGTAAATATTGTTTGTTATAACATGTACAGAAAAAAGTACATGAAATAGAAGATATCTTTATTTATTTATAAAAAAGCAATAGTTATCTTAGAGGAAGAATAAGACCAACTTTGGAAAAGGATATCACAAAATGGAAGTATGATGTTGCACATCGTGGAGCATAAATATTAGGGTTATATAGTTTGTATGACATGCTTATATGCAATGGTGTGAGAACATGGTTAAATGCATGCAACATCACTTGTAAAACATACAATGGCTAAAGTGTGGTGGATTATATTATTTGATCAAAGAGCTTTATCTCAAGGTTGATGGAGTTAGATGCTAAGGATTACTCTATAGGGTTGAAATTAGATCATGATCCAATATATGTAAAGACTAGTGTGCTCATAATCAATCAACAAAGAAAACAAGCTCACCACAATCAAAGGAAGGTATGTCTTCAATGTAATATCATTTTGACCCATGTAAATCAAGAACTCTTTGAGGCAACCCTTGGAAAACACTTTAAGAAAGCCGAGAATGGTATATTATGTAGAGCTCGCTCCCTAATAAACAACAATATATTGATTCACATAAATTATAAAGCACTAAGTGCATGCAAATGATTGAGACCTAAGAGGGGAAATACAAGTAGTTTTCCAACAAATTTGTGGTTTAAAAAATTGATACGCTCCAAAACAGAAAACTATATGAGCAAAAAAAGGAAAGAAATGATTTCTCTCAAAAAACACAACCCCAAAGGCTTTTGGAGAGAACTACAACATAAGAGAAAATAAAAGGAGAATAATATAACATATACCCAAAGGTTATAATATGTTAAGTTACTCTATGAATGAGATCAAGATAAAGACATCCCCCTCTATAATAAAAATAATAATTATGCTCTTTTCTACAAGGGATATTATTTAAGGTGTAAATAGACTAGTAGGGGGTAAGGCACAAGACATATGGGTTGCAAGCATAATATCTAAAATGGGGTTTGGAAGTCCTCACACCACACATTAAAAACATATTCAATGGTATCATCCAGGAAGGCTTCTTGATAGATTGGATGACCAATGTTGTTATTCCTCTCTTAAAAATAGAGTTATCAATAATTTGTCAAACTATCACACTAGCATAGTTAATCATCTTCTTAGAAAACTACTTGGAAGTATGGTAGAGTGCATGATTAGCATCTAGGTAGACAAATATGGGAAAATAGCAAAAGAACATACATGTTTCAAGTCAAAGCATTCCGTTATCGATCATTGTGTCACTCTTAGGCGCTTGATTGAAAAAGTATGGGGTAACCAAGGAGAAAAAGCCTTATGTTGCTTTGTTGACTTCAACATAGCATTTGACCTCGTACCTAGAAGCAAATTTTGGAGCATGATGGTGGAACTTGAAATTCCAAATAAGTATAGAGTAGTAGTACATAGGCTTTGTGATCAAGTCTAGGAAAAAATCTAAACAAGTGAAGGAATTTAAAAATGCTTTAGAAGTGACATTGTGTCAAACAAAGACGTTTGCTATCCTATAAGTTTTGGAAGAATACAAGTACCCCATGGTTAATTTTCACAACAAGCTTAGTTGGGAGACTTGTAGGCTAAAAATAATACAAGGGGAGTGGAAGGTTTTATACTCGCTACAAAATAGATGCAAGAATATAAAATGATGAAATTGGAAAACCAAGAGAACCATGTTTGGATTGCTTGTCACACTGGTGGTCCTTTATGGATGTGAAGTTTGGGGCATCAATGTGTCAGATCTAAAATTGAAACTTACTGAGAAAATAAAAATATATATAATCAAAAGCGGTCTCAAAATTAAAATGTCGATTTCATATGAGATTTTATTAGCTCTTAAACAAGTACTTTCATGTTGGAGGAATCAACGATGACTCAAATGTTAAGTTACTTAAAGAACACACAAAATACAAAGACTCATTGGTGGCCTAAAATAGTGGTAGAGGAAGAGCTAAGTAGGAGGACTAATGTGTGGATGCAATAGAGCAACAAGTGGATGACTAAATGAGGCATTAACATGCAAGAGTGCCCAAATGAGGAAATTAAAAATTGTGTGAGAGATAAATTCAAGATATCCGTGTGGACAAAATAACATGGGCAAAAGAAAGAATAATAAATCAAAGAATTTGATCCCACATAGGACATGAGGAAAATGCCTACATAGGAGTAGAAATCAAGTGGAAGATGAAATTATTGATGGCTTAGTTAAGAACTAGCTCACCTTATCTTAGGTGTGAAATCGGCAGGTGGACAATGCCTAAAGAAGAGTGGAAAAAGAGAACATGTCTTTTTTAACAAGGGTGTGGTGGAGACAAAATGGCACTATATCATGGAGTGTGCAACATATAGTGGCAATCAAATCAAGTAAAAAAACAACTTGAAAGTGGACAATCTAACCGCCTTGTTTCAGGAGGCGAGGCTAAACAAAAAAATAATTTTTTTATCAAGATCCACAATAGAAGAGCTATCATCAAAAAGGGAGTAGAATTTTTACAAGACTAATAGGGCAATATTTTTGTCAAGCGTTTGTGTTAACGTGGATCGCTTTTGTTATTGTTTTTGGTCCCAGAGACAATTTGGTCTCATGGACAATATCCAAAGTCTTCCATTCATTCAATGATAATCATAAGAGATTAAATAAGAACTCTCAAGAGAAAAAGGAGATAAAACATAAAACATGAAAGCTACATAAAACACATGAACTAAGTTGCTGAGATATTTTTCCTGACAACTCGTGACTATTCGATAGAACAATGGGTCTATATGGCCTTCTAAAATTAAGGTTGAATAAAGAAGTCCCAAGTTGAGCCATGAAACAAAGAGTTATGTTGATGACCCTTAAGGAGGCCAACAGACCATTTCTATGATGACGACAACTACACATCTTTGATCCTCATAATGAATAAGATATCGTAGAGAGCCTTGATTTCCTCTACAGAGACTATAAAACTTGCCATGAATCTCAAAATACACTTGACATCTAAATACAAAATGCTCCTCAGATTCTAGTTCATTATTATAAAGTTTACATATGCACTAATATCATAAAAGAAAGTTCTCTGACCCCATGCAAAGTTGTTGAGAGCATACTTGCAAGTGACCCAAATAAAATATCAAACCAAAAGAGAGCCTCGTGTACTTGGGAGTCATAATATGTCCATCTTATATTTGAAGATAGTGCTCAAAGTAGTGATGATTTTTTGTTGACAATGGTTTTGATGGTTCTATCCAAGTTGATTTTGTGTAGGATTTATAGATCTCAAACCTGATATCTCTATAAATATATTTTTTCAACACGTAGGGAGCATTGATGGAAAAAGTATTTGGAGACAAATGGTTGATATCAATACCAATTCCCTCTAGGAAAGATTTACATGGAGTATGTCAAGTTTTATTGATCCCTTGTTCACATAACTTCATAAATAATTGAAGAGCCTTGAGTGGATGTCTATTATGCCTGTATTTTTGTATCTACCATGCACCTTAATATGTGAAGAAACATCACTATGTGGAAAAAAATTGAAACATGAATGAGATGGATGCCAAATTCAATAAAAATAATTACTTGTGGATTAACTGTTTTACCCACAAGTTTTTAGATAGCATAGAAATAATAAATCCATCAACTTGATCCCATATCGGACTCTGAAGTCTAGGTCCTCAAATCTCACAACCATATTATGCCATCACTGACACTGAAATTTGGAAGTTACATAATTTTGTTTCAGCATCCTGAAACTAAAGCTAGAAACATTCTCTCTGAAGTATATTAAGTGCAACATACCCCTTGCATAATTTCTACTCTAAAATAGGGAGCATATTGAAGGGATGTCCTTTGAAAGGCATAACAAGCTAAGTATAGACAAACCATCTTCAATCGAACTTCATTTGTAAATAAAATTTGTTTTTTGTTTAGTTATGTTGAAAACCATGACCTTCGTATTATTGAACACCACAAGTATCACAAAATGAACTTAGAATATATATATATATATATATATATATATATATATATATATATATATATATATATATATATATATATATATATATATATATATATATATATATATATAATGCCCATGAGACCAATATAGTCTATGGGATCCCAAGAACAAAAACTATAACAATGGAGTGAGAAGTTGTCAAAAAAGAGAAGATTTGTACAATTAGACACTAGTTCAAATATCATTTATCATTATGCCTCTAAAAGATCATTCACTTGTTATGGATGATGCTAAGAACATGCTTAGAAGAATTATCAATGGAATTTAGATAGATATAGATTATTCTAAGAGCATGCTTATAATAATTATCAATGATGTTAAGAAATATTATGGAATAGATCTCATGTGAGGGATGGGGTGTAATTTTCTACATTTGTAGCCATATCCTTGTGAATGGCAATCTATATTTCAATTGAATTTTTTTACTAAAATAAACTCTTTCCCCTAAAGATTGGTGTCTCACAAAATAGAATGTCATAATATTTTGTTTTTATCGGTAAAATGGGGGTTGTAATGGGGCATCCACCCATTAAAAGGAGCGAACCAAATAGGAAATAAAATCCCTAGGTTTGTAGGATTAAATTGTCAAACCAACAAACACAAATATATAATAAAATCCATGTAAATAATTTGTAAGAACCATATGAAAATAAAAATAGAGACAACCATAAAACTAAAAAAAAATCTCAAAAGTAGCAAAAACACATCGACAACCCCTACAAGAGGTAGAAGTTCCACCTTCCGCACAAAGACTTTTGCAACTAAAGCTCTACAATACAAATCAACCACAACAAAAAATATGCAACATAAGATTCACAACAAGCTTATGCACCCATCCTCTTCTAAAGAGATTTAACTACCATATGGCCATTAGCCTTATTTTTCAAAGTTTTTCTTTTTATCGTTACCCATTCTTTAGGTTCATCAAGCATGGAGGACCCATAAAAAGGTCTAGTTTCGTAAATAGCATGACCATCTAAAATAACATCACCTCCAGCTAGACCCATAGTAGGAAGCCCAACATTATTAACCTCTAAGGTCCAATGAGTCCCTTGTCTTGACACTCGAGGAGTAGCATAACCAACAAGGGAAGAGGGAATTTCAAGGGAGAACAAAAAAAATTGGTGAAGAGACAATCAAAGTCAACAACATCGAGACATATGAATCCTAGTTTTTATCACAAGAGAGCACTGTAGAGTGATCAATGGGGGTCAACCCTAACATGTTGATGTTGTGAATCTACCCCTTTCTACTAGGTGGCATGCCTAAGCCTCTTAATCCCATTTTTTGTTGAGGAAACCTTGTTCTTTGGGCCTAAAGTTGTCACGTTCCCTTGGGAAAAGCACAATCCACATTTAAACACCACCTACTTATAGTCTAATTATTGCTTCAAGATATAGTCACCAACCCTTAGGTAATTATATTTTGGTAGCCCCCCCCAACAGGTCCAATTCAACAAATATTTGTGTAAAATTAGGTTGGGATTGATGAGTTGTCCTTGAAGGAATAGAGAGGAACTTTCCTAAGATATTATCGATAGCAATAAGGCTAGAGGCTCTGCATAATTGCAAAGGAAGGTTAAGCATCCTACACTAAATGGGAGCCATAAAGAAAGTATGAGTAGAATTATTAAAATCAGGATGCTAGGGTTTCATGCATAGAGTAGCTAAACCTTGTGACTAAGGACCCAATAATAGATGCATGTCTTTCGATCTTAAACTAAACCACAAGCCATATAAAAAATCCTTTGATGCAAGGGTAAATGAACAGTTCCTATGTCAAAACAAGTTTCCAATTTATTGAAAACCAAGAGTGTAGATCAACAAGGGTAGGCCAAAACTTATAGAATCTAAATATAAACCCAAGATCAACATAATTTTCTTCTTCCTCTAGTGTCTTTGCTCCCTACACTCAGATAAGGGTTGAATTAGATTTTGGTTACCTAAATGACATGATGAGTTGCAGATAAAAAACATTTGACCATGCCTAATCCTATATAACTTTCTTACTTTCTAGATCTATGCACACTTCTACATCTATAGGCTTCTCTACCCAAGGACTAACAACATCGATATGCAGTCATTTGTTAGGTGGCTTGAAACACTACGTAAATGGCCCTGTGTAGAGTGAATAATAGTATAAATGGAAACTAATTCCTCCATCCTTAGAAACGTAGCCATATACTTAGGGTTTTAAGGGGGAAATTTTAGATGCAACACTAGATAGAGTAACAAGAGGTATGACTAAAGTAGAGCTTGA
This sequence comes from Torreya grandis, assembly GCA_037957365.1. Taxonomy (NCBI): domain Eukaryota; kingdom Viridiplantae; phylum Streptophyta; class Pinopsida; order Cupressales; family Taxaceae; genus Torreya; species Torreya grandis. The sequence continues at coordinate 2,119,437 of JARHVA010000051.1, read as the reverse complement.
GAGCCACGACTTTCCACATGATCGTTTGATGACCATACAAGAGTTCAAACATTGATATGGGAGGTCTTTTTATCCCATTAGGACAATTTAGAAGGGGCACTCATCTACATAAAGGAGCAACATAAGACATCGGGAACACCAAGAAATTCATGTAAATTGGGTTAATCTTAGGGTAGAGCTTGTTGGAGTGTACATCGGGATGGGCTTAGGTCCATAACATTAAAGTGCATGTTCCATGTGGTTCACATCAAGAAGTTCGATCCCAACCTCCAAGTGTCCCCATGACTATTTTGAGATGCCTAGGCACACGTGGTATTGGAACTTTGGACAATAGTATGAAATTTATTGTTTCCCATCACTAGTCCCAAGCCTTGTTGGGATAAAATTTTGGGTTAATATTAAGGTAGAGTTCGAAGTGTGTATGGGGATGGGCTTGGGTTTCTAATATCAGATAATGTGTTTTATGTGGTTCACATCAAAAAGTTTAACTCTTACCTCGAGGTGTCCCCATTGAGAATGTTATCATATTGATAAATGAATTACAATTATATTGCAAACACAAATACCAATTACAATTAATTAAGCTAAAATAACAGGTGCAAAATAGTAGTATAAGACTTAATAATTAATTAAAAGACTAAAGAGGAGTTATCCTACAAGGTTTAGAGAAATTTCTATTTTGTTTCAAAATCTGGTAAGAATCGTTGCAATTAAGTAGTGCAAATGCATGCCTAGAAGTGACATGGAATTTATCCATAAATTTGAAAATGAATAGAGAAGTCTCCCAAGAGAGTCAATCCCACTGTAGATAATGTACAAAGCATTAGGAAATTCCTAAAAAAATGGTAGATGTAGCATAAAAACCACACTAAGGGCCAATGCCTTAGCCATTTTTCCAAGTGTAAAGGCAAATCAAACTTTGGCCAAATGCTTTAGCCTAAGACATAGACAAAGTGGAAGGACCTAACACAACGAAACCATCGGCCAATCCCACAACAATAAATACTCTGCGCTTGTCAAATTAACACCAAAATTTTGCATCGTTGACCTTTGTGATCAGATAAAGTGGAACTATCCACTAAGAGCAAAGCAAAAGTGCAACCCACTACCTACCCTTGCCAAATTAGCACCAATTTTTTGCATCATTGACCTTCACGATTGAATGAAGTGGAATGATCTATTAAGAGCAAAGCAAAAGTGAAACAAAAGTGCAGCCCACTACCTAGTCACTAGACGATGACTCAGCGTGCATTATAGTGAGATGGTAACGTCAACTAATGGCGCAAATTTCATGTCTGTTGGTGCTCAAATTTGCACCAAGATTATGTACTAGTGTGTGGGTCCTCAAAACTACGTGGCATCAAGAAAAACACATAGCATTTATTTTATTCACATAGCAGTTTTAAGCACAACAAGCATTTTGCATGGAAGGATATTAGGCAATGTGGTAGCCATGCCCTGAACAATATCCTATCCTCATTCAACAAACCTTATCACTGCTCTATTAGAGGATTGTAGAAGTAAAGACCACCACCTTGCTAGGCCAACCAATCACACAATCTTGAAACCTGCCACCTCCACACTGTACCAATCAATAAAGTGCTAAAGTCAACCAGTGGCACAAATCTCATATCCTATCATCATTCAGTGTACCAATCGATAAGGAGGTGCTTTACTTTAATTTGGAAGTTTTCTCCTCTTTTAATTACATTTTCTTATAAATAATTATATTTTACAATTAAATTTGATCTATGAATGTGAAAAAAAGATTGATATTAAGATTACTTTTTAAAAAATTTAAAAGCAAAGAGGGAAAAGATTGGTAAGCTAATTTTTGTATGACAGTGCCACTAAAAACTAAAAAATGCTCAGCAATCTTTGTAACTGCTCAGATACAGAAACTACGTCTTAAAATCTGCCATGACACTGCCCTCAAAATGGAAATAACCCTAAAAATAGAATGACAATCAAAAATAAAATTGGAATTGGAATCCTATAATTGCAATTCTCCTTTGTAAGATATCATACTCGACCAATTTAAGAAATCGCTTTTGAGTTTCCTCAAATCCGTCTGTGGCCACCTCCTGTTGCGCAGATGCTCGGACACGGATCTGAATCTGCATTCAGGCAAAATCATCATCAATTCATGGATTCAGCCAAAGCAAAGCAAAGAAAACCAAATTTTGACGTGGACTGTGGGATTCGGTATCATGACCTTCGTTGTAAACTGTGTTCGTCTGGTGGAATTCACCAAAGGCCTGGGCTTTGGATTTGTAGATTTTGGATAAAATAGCTGTGAAGCATTGAATCCGACACTCAGAGACAGCTGCGAGAGCGCAGACGCCATGATTGGCAAGGACTGGGCAGCGTGGAATGTTAGTGTGTTCGCACAGCACCTGAGCATAAAACAAACCAATCCCTCGCCTTCTCCGTCATAAATTTTCGGATTTTGATGGATGATCTTTACAATATAGAATTCCACGTGGCACAGATTTCTTCCGCAGAACCTGGATATCGTCGTCCAGGTCGTCCGATCCGTTGAGAGATTTTATGTTTTCGCAGCTCATTATTAAATTGTAAATGGTTTGCAGATAAATTGTGGATAACTTTTTTGATCCACCCCTTTCATATCACAATTTCAGCCATCCCTTTCAGATCATAAATTGTAAGTCTCTTGAGGATAAATTGTGTATAAATTTTTCGATCCACTCCTTTCAGATCATATTTTCAGCCATCCCTTTTGCATCACACTTTCAGCCATCCCTTTCAGAGCATAATTTTAGCAGAAGATTTGATCCATCTCTTTTAGATCACAATTTCAAGAAAAATTTTGGTCCACCCTTTCAGATCACAATTCATGATTTATCATCAAGATAAATTAATTTTTAAAGTATATATCAAATATGCCAAACCCAGTTGTTTGTTAAGGCACTTATAAAAAATCTAGATCAATTAATTTAAAGCGTAAACCAAACACACCAAACTTGTTTGGAATGAAACATGTCATTTTCCTGTTTATAAAATTTAAACTTGGATCAACTAACTTGTAAATATAAGTCCACACTAAAACAACAAACATTAAAATCTCTTGAATTGTGTGTTCATATATATGTGTGTGTAAATGTCCAATAATATTATCATTTTTGTCAAAATTAATAAACTTGATGATTGCCAAGTCCAAAATTTTGAAAGGTATATGAAAATATTAGTTTGGAATGAAATGACTAAAACTGGAATAGGGCATGGAGGAGTAACGGTACCAATTAGAGAGACGTGATTAAGATTTATAAAATGGAGAAAGAGGACTTAAACAAGCAATACATATAGCTGAAAATGAGGTAACAATTAGGCTCGTTCCTTGTTACTCTGCACCAAGAGCCTCGAAAGCATATAAGAAAAGGAACTTAGATCGATCCATATGTGTCGTTTAATAGTGACATTTTAGAATTTAGCACCTTGGGAGAAGTCACGATAATAGGTGACTTCAATACAAGGACAAAAAACAACCAAGCCCTCAATTTGAGAAATGAAGGTAGGGTGAAAATCAATCCATTATGGTTAGAGGAAGAAGAAGACCAACTCTGGGAAAGGCGATGTGGGGATGTTACACACTATGTAGCATAATTATTAGGGTTATGTAGTGTCTATGACATGATTATATGCAATGGCATGAGCATGGCCGAATTCATGCAATGTCGCTTGTAAAATGTACAATGGCCATAGTGTAGTGGATTATATTATTTGTTTACAAAGCTTTATCTTGACGTTGATTTAGTTAGAAGTTGAGGATTGCCCTATAGAGTTGAAATCTGATCATAATCCAATATATGTAAAGATTGGCATGCAACTAAACAATCAACAAGAAGAACAAGCTCACTATGATCAAAGGAAGGCACATCTCCAAGGTAAAATCACCATGACTCATGAGAATCAAGAACTCGTTAAACAACCCTTGAAAAACACTTTAAGAAATCAAATAATAGTATCTCATGTATGACTAGTTGTCCATTAAACAACTGTAAATTGATTCCCATCATTCATAAAGCACTAAGCGCGTGCAAAAAATCTAGGCCTAAGAGGGGAAATACGAGTAGTTTCATGGCATATCCATGGTATGATGAAATTAGCATGCAAATAAACAATCAACAAGAAGAACAAGCTCACTACGATCAAAGGAAGGCACATCTCCAAGGTAAAATCACCATGACTCATGAGAATCGAGAACTCATTAAACAACCCTTGAAAAACACTTTAAGAAATCAAATAATAGTATGTCATGTATGACTAGTTGTCCGTTAAACAACTGTATATTGATTCCCATCATTCATAAAGCACTAAGCGCATGCAAAAAATCTAGGCCTAAGAGGGGAAATACTAGTAGTTTCCTAGCACATCCATGGTATGATGAAGAGTGCAAGACAACAAAGAGAACTTTGAGAGAACTTGGGATGGATAAAGAAAATAAGAAGGCTTATGAAAAATTTATATGGTCCCAAAAGGAAAGCTATATGAGCACAAGAAGGAAATAATTGATTTCTCTTAGAAAACACAACCCCAAGGGGTTTTGGAGAGAACTACAACAAAAGAGAAACCAAATAAAGAATAATATTATAATTACCCAATGGTTATAATATATGCAAAGTTACTTTATGAATGAGATCATGATAAAGACACTCCCCCTATGATTAAAAAACAATTGAGCTATTTTCTATGGGGGATACTACTTAAAGCATAAATAGACTAGCCATGGGTAAGGCACAAGACATAGATGGGTCGCAAGCATAATATCTAAAATGGGGCTTGGAAGTCCTGACACCACACATTAAAAGTATATTTAATGGTATTGTTGAGGAAGGCTTCATGACAGATTGGACGACCAATGTTGTTATTCTTCTCTTTACAAGTATGGGTATCAATAATATGTCAAACTATCATGGTTAATCCTCTTCTTAGGAAACTATTTGGGAGCATGGTAGAGTGCATGATTAGCATTTAGATAGGAAAAAGGGGGAAAAAATCAAAAGGACATACAAGGTTAAGTCTGAAACATTCCACTATTGATCACTATGTCACTCTTAGGCACTTGATTGGAAAAATATGGGTAACCAAGCAAAAATATGCCTTAAGTTGCTTTGTTGCTTCAAAAAATCATTTGACATGGTACGTAGAATTAAAATTTATAGCATGATGGTGGAAGTAGGAGAGACGTGATTAATATTTATAAAGTGGAGAAAGAGGACTCAAACAAGCAATACATATAGTTGGAAATGAGGTAACAATTACGCTCGTTCCTTGTTACTTTGCACCAAGAACGTCAAAAACATATAAGAAAAGGAACTTAGATTGATCCATATGTGTCATTTAAGAGTGAAATTTTATTATTTATCACATTGGGAGAATTCATGATAATAGGTTACTTCAATACAAGGACAAAAAGCAACCAAGCCCTCAACTTGAGAAACGAAGGCGGGGTGAAAATCGATCCATTACGATTAAAGGAAGAAGAGCAATTCTGGGAATGGCCATCTCAAGATGGAAGTGGGGATGTTACACACTATGGAGCATAATTATTAGGGCTATGTAGTCTTTATGACATGATTATATGCAATGACATGAGCATGGTTGAATTCATGCAACATCACTTGTAAAATATACAATGGCCATAATGTAGTGGATTACATTATTTGCTTACAAAGATTTATCTTGACATTGATTGAGTTATAAGTTGAGGCTTGCCATATAGAGTTAAAATCATATCATAATCCAATATATGTAAATATTGGCATGCACATAAACAATCAACAAGAAGAACAAGATCATCATGATCAAAAGAAGGCACATCTTCCTTATGAGAATCAAGAACTCTTTAAAACAACCCTTGAAAAACACTTTAAGAAATCCAATATTAGTATATCATGTATGGCTAGTTGCCCAATAAATAACTATATATAGATTCCCATCATTCACAAAACACTAAGCGCATGCAAAAGACCTAGGCTTAAGAGGGGAAATGCGACTAATTTTCTGGCATATCCATCGTATGAGAAGAGTACAAGGCAACAAAGAGAAATTTGAGAGAACTTGGGATGGATAAAGAAAATAAGAAGGCTTATGAAAAATTGATATGGTCCAAAAAGGATAGCTATATAAATACAAGAAGGAAATAATTTATTTCTCTCAGAAAACACAACCCTAAGGGCTTTTGGAAAGAACTACAACAAAAGAGAAACCAAATAAATAATAATATAATAATTACCCAATGGTTATAATATGAAAATTTACTTTATGAATGAGATCAAGCTAAAGACATCCCCCCTATGACTAAAAAACAATTGTGCTCTTTTCTATAGGGGATATTACTCAAAGCATAAATAGACTAGTTAGGGGTAAGGCACAAGACACAAATGATCTGCAAGCATAATATCTAAAATGGGGTTTGGAAGTCCTCACACCACACATCAAAAGCATATTTAATAGTATCATCTAGGAAGGCTTCATGATAGATTGGACGACTAATGTCATTGTCCCTCTCTTTAAAAGTAGAGGTATCAATAATACGTCAAACTATCACACTATCATGGTTAATCCTCTTCTTAGAAAACTATTTGGGAGCATGGTAGAGTTCAAGATTAGCATTTAGGTAGCAAAAGGGAAAAAAAAAAAAAGAATAGACAAGGTTCAATCTAAAACCTTCCACTATTAATCACTGTGTCGCTCTTAAGCACTTGATTGGAAAAGCATGGGATAACCAAGCAAAAGAAGCCTTGTGTTGCTTTGTTGATTTCAAAAGATCATTTGACATGGTACCTAGAAGCAAAATTTTGAGAATGATGGTGGAAGTTAGTGTTCCAAATAAGTATAAAACAACAATACATAGGCTTTATGATCAAGTCAGGGAAAATATCATATTAAGGGAAATAATTTAAAAATAAATTGGAAGTGGCATTTGTGTCAAAAAATGATGTCCAAAATCCCCCACTTTATTTGAGCTATACATTGATAATCTAGAGGAGTGGACAAACAATTTTTTTGGAGGGGTCATTCACCTAACTAGCTATGTAGTAAAATTACTCCTATATTTGGAAGATTTTATACTAATTATTAAAATAAAATATAGTTTGAGAGAACACCTAAGGGCCCTAAAGTTATTCTATCAAGACATTGGAATGTAAGTGAATACCAAAAAAACCAAAGTAACGATCTTCTCATTATGGAGAAAGAAGAAACAAATTAACTTCCTTTTGGAAAGAAGACAACTAGAAGTGTTGGAAGAATACAAGTACCTTAGGATTAATTTTTACAACGAGCTTAGTTGGGATATGTTTAAGGCTAAAAGAATACAAGGGGATGGAAGGATTTATACTCGGTAAAAAATAGATGTAAGAATACAAAATTATGGAATTGGAAAACTAAGAGAACCTTGTTTGGCTTGCTTGTCACGTCGACAATCCTTTATGGATGTGAAGTCTGGGGCATCAATGTGTTAGATCTAAAATGGAGACATATAGAAAAAAAATCATAAACATCTAATCACAAGCAGTCTCAAAATTAAATTGTTAGGTCCATATGAGATTTTATTAGCCAAAACAAGCACTTTCATGTTGGAGGCATTAGTGGTAACTCAGACGTTAAGTTACTTAAAGAATACACAAAGTATGGAGACTCATCGGTGTCCCAAAATGCATAGATGCAATAGAATAACTAGAGGATGATTAAATTGGGCATTAACATACAAGAGTGCCCAAACACTAATGAGGAGATTAAAAATTATGCGAGGGATAAATTCAAGATAGCCATGTGGACAAAATAATTTGTGTGGAAGAAAGAATAATGTCAAAGAATCTAATCTCACATAGGCCCATGACAAAAAGGTCTTCATAGAAGTAGAAATCAAGTAGAAGGCAAAAATGTTGATGACTTAGTTAAGGACCAACTCACATCATCTTTGGTGTGAAATTGATAGGTGAACCGTGCCTAAAGAAGAGTTAGAAAAGAGAACATGCCTATATTTTAACAAGGGTGTGGTTAAACCAAAATGACACTACATCATGGAGTGCACAACCTATAGTGACATTCAAATCAAGTAAAAAAACACCCTAAAAATGGAAAATCTAACCACCTTGTTTGAGGAGGAAAGGCTATGCAAAACAACAATTTTTTTTATCAAGATCCATAATATGAGAGCCAACATAGAAAAGGGAATAGACATTTCAGAAGACTAATAGGGTAGCCTTTGTGTCAAGTGGTTGTGTTAGAATAAATCACACTTGTTACTACTCTTGATCCCATAGACTACTTGGTCTTGTGGATGATATCCAAAATCTTTCATTCATTCAATGATAACCATAAGAGGTTAAATAAGAACTCATAAAATAAAAAGGGGATAAAACATAAAACACAACAACTAAGTTGTTGGGATATTTTCTTGAAAATTTGTGACTGTTGAGTATAATAGGGGGTTTGTTTGGCCTTCTAAAATTGAAGTTGAAGAAAGAAGTCCCAAGTTTAAACATGAAACAAAGAGTTGTGTTGATGAACCTTAAGAGGCCAAATTTGTGTTTGGTCGTTTCTATGATGAAATAAACTACACATCTTTGATTCTCATAATGAACAAGATCTCATTAAGAGCCTTGATTTCCTCTAAAGAGAGTAAAACCTATCACAAATCTCATAATACACTTGACACCTAAATATAAAATGCTTCTTTGATTCTGGTTCATTATTGTAAAGTTTACATATATGATGATATCATAAAATAAAGTGTTTTGACCCCATGAAAAACTGATGAGATCATACCCATAAGTGACCCAAATGAAATCTCAAACCAAAAGAGAGCCTCATGTACTTGGGATTCATAAAATATCCAACTTATATTTGAATACAGTGCTTCAAGTAGTGATGTTTTTTTATTGATAATGGTTCTAATGGTTATTTCCAAGTTGATTTTGTGTAGGATTTGTAGATCTCAAACATGATGTCTCTATGATTATATTTTTTCATCATGTAGGGAACATTAATGGAAAAGGTATTAGGAGTCAAACAGTTGATATTAATACCAAATCCTTGTAGGAAAGACTTACATAGAGCATACTAGGTGCTCATGAACCCTAGTTCACATAACTTCATAAATGATTGAAGGTCCTTGAATGGATATTTGTTATGCCAATTTTTGTATTTACCATACATATTAATCTATAAAACAACATCACTATATAGAAAACAATTGAAATATGAAGGGGATGGATGCCAAATTAAACAAAAATAATTGTATATGGACTAACCATTTTGCCCATAAGTTTTTAAATAACATGGAAAAAGAAATCCATCAATGCAATTAAGACTAAGACTACAAAGTCCAAGTCCCCAAATCTCACAACCATACTATGCTATCAATGACACTAAAGTTTGGAAGATATAAAATTTTGTTTTGGCATCCTTAAACTAAAGTTGTAAATTTGCTCAATTGTATTAAGTGCAACATATTTGCTTCATAATTTCTCTCCAGCAGTAGAGAACATATTGAAGGGATGTCCTTTGAAGGGCACAACAAGGTAAGTATAGGAGAAACCCACTTCAACCAAACTTCATTTGTTAATTAGATTAGTTTCATGTCCTTGTTGCTTAGTTATGTTGAAATCCATGGCCTTTGTTTTACTCAAGATCAGTTTCGAACCACAAGTATTACAAAATGAGCTTAAAATGTCAAGAGATATATGTAACGTACACGAGACCAAAATAGTCTATGGGACCCCAAGAACAAAAATTATAACAATGGAGTAAGAAGCTATTGAAAAAGAGAATATTTGTATAGTTGGACCCTAGTTCAAATATGGGTTATCATTTTACCTCTGAAGGTTCATTCACTTGTTATGGATGATGCTAAAAACATGCTTATAAGAATTATCAATGATGTTTAGATAGATAAAGATGATTCTAAGAACATGCTTATAATAATTATCAATGATGAAAAGAAATATTATGGAATATATCTCATGCGAGGGAGGGGTGAAATTTTTCTCCATTGGGAACCATATCCTTGTGAATGGTGGTATATATTTCAATTGATATTTTTACTCAAATAAATTATCTGCCCTAAAGGCTAGTGTCTCAAAAAAACAGAATGTTGTAATATTTTGTTTTGATTGGAAAAATGGGGTTTTAATGGGGCCCTCACCATAAAAAGCAACAAACCAAAAAGGAAATAAAATCCATAGGTTTGTAGGACTCAACTTCCAAACCAATCTTCAAAACACAAAGAAACAGAAAATTCATGTCAAAAATACACAAGAACCTTTTGGAAACAAATAGAGACAGCCATAAATCTATGATTTTTTCAAAAGTAACAAAAGCACATCAACAACCCTTACAAGAGGAAAAGATTTGCCTTCCATAAAAGGACTTATGTAGTTAAAGCTCTATAATGCAAATCAACCACAATAAAAATAATGCACCATAAGATTTATAACAAGTTTATGCACCCACCTTCTTCTAGCGATATTTAACTACTATATGGCCATTAGCCTTATTTTTCAAAGTTTTAATTTTTACCATTACCCATTCTTCATGTTCATCAAGCATGGAGGACATATAAAATGGCCTAACTTCATTAGTGGTATGACCATCCAAAATAATATTAACCCCAACCAAATTCATAGTAGGAATTATAACATTCTTAGCTTGTAAGGTCGGGGGAGTCCCTTGTCCTGACGCTTGAAGAGTAACACAATCAATAAGAGAAGAGGGAATTTTAGGGGAGAGAAAGAAGTATTGTGAAGAGACAATTGCAACTGATAATGTTAAGACATCTGAATCCTTGCTTGCACTAGAGAGAACCATAGGTGATCAATGGTGTCAACCCTAACACATTGATGTTGTGAATCCAACCCCTTCCACCATGTGGCATGCCTAACCCTATTAATCACATTTTTAATTGAGGAAGCCCTATTATTTGGGCCTAAAGTGCCCTTGGTAAAATCATGATCTACATCTAAACGCTACATGTTTATAGTTTAATTTTTGCTTCGAGATGCAGTCACCAACTCTTAGGAAAATCTCGTTTGGTATCCCTCCAAAAAATCTAACTCAACACAAATTTGTGTAAAACTAGGTTGAAATCAATGAGACATATATATAGGAATAGAGAGGAACTTTCCTAAAGTATTACCAATAGCAATAAGTCTATAATAAATTTCAATCAACATTTCGGTTCATACTCAATACATGGACTATGGAAATACCATTGCTTTAAGTCTATAAGAGTTGCAAAGGAAGGATATGCATCCTACACTAGATGAGAGCCCCAAAGAAAGTATGAGTAGAATGATTAAAATTAGGTTACCATAATTTCATGCAAAGATTAGTCAAACCTCATGACCAAGGACCCAATTATAGATGCATATCTTTATCCTCAACGAAACCACAAAACATAATAAAAAATAGTTCAACGCAAAGGTAAATGAAAATTTCATATGTAAAAATAGGTTTTCAGTTTATTGAGATCCAAGAGTCTAGATCAACAAGGGTTGGACATTTTTTTTCGAATCTGCATATAAGCCCAAGATCAATATAATATTATTCTTCCTCCAGTGCCTTTACTCCTATATTTTAGACAAGATTCAAATCAAATTTGGTCACCTAGATGACAGGATGAGTTATAGATTAAAAAAACTTTTGGTCATGCCTAAACCCATAGAGATTTATAGTCAATTAGATCCACACCCACACCTACATCTATGAAAAAAATAGGCTTCCCAACTTGAGGACTAATAACATCAATATAAAATGAGTCATTAGATAGGTGGTTCAAAACACTACATAAGTGTTACTGTACAAAGTGGAGACAACATCAATGGAAGGTAATTCCTTCATCCTTAAAATCACAGTGTAGATACTAAAATCTACCATTAAGTATTTAAAAATGACAATCTTGGCATACATTTACAACTATGATTTATGCATACAAATATGGTCCTAACTTGTCATTTCCTCACACCTACATGCTATCTTATGAGTTTGACCCTTCTGTTCTACTATTCGACACTATAAAAACCTGACTATCTATATCAAACCCACTTAGATATCTCTAGACCTTCAATTCAATGCTCTTGTACACAAGTCATTAACATTAGATTGGGTCAGTATCACCAGTTGATATTTCCCTACACCTAACATTATGAACCCTCTCCCAACAACAACTAATTTTTAAAATAAAATATTTCCTTAGGGTTGGCCCATCTACCTAACATGTCAATGGCATTAGAAATTATCCACACACACACACACACACACACACACACATGATAGGGGACTTGGCACTTATATAGTACACACATATATATACTACTACACATTGAGAAAATCTACCCTATTATACCCAAATTCAAATCAATCAGTAGGAATAGTCATAAGTCAAGTCTGAAGCATACCAAATCAAAGTCAAAGCATGCATTTTCAAGTATCAAAACCAAATCATTCATTGAATTTACATAGTGAAGGAGCAAAATTTCAAAATCACACTACGTGTGAGAACTACACGTGGCTTGATTTCCCTCCTCAAAGTATCAAATACATAGGCAATGTTCAATCATCAACATGAGTGATTGGGGTCAACATAGCCCATTTCATTTTGTTGGATTTTACACATTTCTAGCCCTTACAAGTACACATAGGGTTACAAGGTTAAGGAGGTTGATTTTTGGAGTTGCACACATCATTAGGTTTCAACATCACACATATAAAGCTTTTAGAGATAAGAGTAGGTGACCATACATTCACAAACCCATCTTTCAACACAAGTCCCTACGAACCACTATAAGTCAATATTCATAGTTGATACTGACCTAGATCTGATGGAACCAACCTTGCACAAATAGAAATATAGTCTACACCGAAAGAATCATAGATAATTTTCATACTATTTTCCACTATCATAATATAGTCATAGTTAAACAGTCAATCAAAAAATCTAAGTAATTATCCCTTTGTTATACTTACTATATTTAACATATGCCACTTATCAAATCATTGTAATTGCTTTCTTTATTTTATATTCAGATGTATGCTTGAATGCCACATTTTATAATTTGAATTCACCTATTAGTTTCAATCTTATAAGGGTTTCTAAAACTAAATTATGGTAAAAACATATTGGTGAACCCAATGTTAAAAGGTAATATGACTACATAATCTCAGGTACAAGGATATGTCAAATTCAAACCTAATGAGGATGACCTCCTCACCCATTTATGAGAACCACTTTCAAAATATTTCAAATATACATTAAAAAAATCCAAAAAATAAAAAATTAGGACACGAGCATGACATTTTTACTAGACTACACTATTTACATATGTTATTTATCACATGTTTGGTAAATGGCATATCCTTTCGATGCACACATGCATTACATGGTATATGAGTGTAATGCAGAACATACAAGTTACACACGGACATATAGTTATTGTACTTTCCTCTACACAGTGGTCATGTTGATATTAGGGGCTTCTTATTCCATAGGTTTCACTATCACAGGTTACATCTTTTTATGACCTCTCCACCATGTTGAACTATCTAGACTATTGTAGATAATATTTTGTGATTATGTAACACGTCAGTATTGTACACTTGGGAAAATTGGACCTTAGTTGTTCTCTTAGTTATACATTTATCTTGCTTTTGCAAACCTCGCATTTGCTCTATCTTGTGCTGCTTGGCCTATCTTGTAGTTTGACCATCCTTATATTGATGACACATACATCATATCTTTCCCATAATGCTTAAAATGTATTTATCTTATACCTCTAGAAGTTTTGAGCCTATGCCTACTCTCCTACTCCCTTGACACTAATGTTTGGGATAGACAGTGGCATCAACGTTATTATCCTAACCTAACACAAGTGTCCATTACCCTAAAATCATCTAAATTTCAAATGAAACATATTACAATGGTCAGCCTAAGTGCTTTAATGTAAGTTATCTCCTGATAAGATTGGTATAAATACAATATCAACTTTCATTCATTACTCACCTAGCTATACTTGGGGAACACCTAACAATCAAACCAAAAGAGCATTCAAGAAGCACTCAAGTTACCAAAATCTTTCTTATTATGCCCTATTTTGATATCAGTCAAAGGAACAACCCAAATATAGGTCTGAAGTACTAAAGGAGTAGTCATAAGGTCTTATTTGCCTAGTTACAAGCTAGGTCACTGTTGTACTTGCTTTACACACATTGCATGATTCACACACAAGCCAACATGTAGGATAAAACTACATGAGTCTAAGGCCCTCTTTAGAGTATTGGCTATGTAGGCAACACCCTTTGGCAGTGGGGTCATTGTGGGTAAGTTCAACACTATGTGCCCACTAACACATTTTTCTCCAAGGTCACATTGAAGATGGAAAGCCAAGGTTTTACCATTTCACTAGGAGTGATAGTCCATAACCCATATTTGAATACACCAAAGTGAAGGTGAAGTCAGACCCAGAAGCATCTAGGTGGTTGCATCCTATTTCAGTTGATATTCCATAGCAGACATTAGTGTCAGACTTAAATAATAACATTGACATAATTATCCAAGGCTAATGCAATTGTCTAGAGAGCCAGAGGCACCAGATCTAAAATATGAGAACTATTCTAGAATTGTCTTCTTGCTTGATTTTATCTTATTCCATATCTGGATCTACATTAACATCAAAACCAACTAATTACCTCACTTTATGTCATTTTTATATCTAGCATAATTGTACTTTCCATTTATAACTTATCTCAATTTAATACATTCAACACATAATACTTATGAGTTTAACACTTTAATTGGCCTAATGTAGATATGACATTTACCCTTGTGCCCTATCATTTCTATATCCTTAACCCTACCTACCTAAGTAAGATCCTAATCCATATTAGAGTTAAACATTTGCTAAACCTGATCCATGTGAATGCAATTTTTTTGATTCCTAGGGTTTTAAGCCAACAAAGTTTTTAGATTGCTATACTTTTTCATTTACTATAGGTACTATTTTACATGCAACCTAGGTATTACCATAGATTGGAGGGTGTGTATATTGAACATATTGAGCTTTCCCTCAACCCATCCAAGATGTCTCAAACCAATCATGGATCTCATACTTTGGATCATAATGATACCCATCTTGACAATGAAAAAAATGGTGATAAGGTTATCATAGAAGAATACTCTAATAACGAAAATATGGAAACAAATGAAAATGACCAAGTAGATAATGACCAAGTGCATGAAATTGAAATGTTTCATGAGTGCATTCGAAAAAAACCTGAAGATCTTGATAAAATATTAAAAACTATACATGAAGCCAAAAATTCAAAAACTTTAGTGGATAAATCCCTCACCTTGAGCACATTAAAACTCAATACATCTAATGGGGGCATGAATTATGTGTTTCAACCTTTGTTACCTAAAACTACTATTGATACATCTACTATGAACTTACATGTTGTTTCAACACAAATTCCAATTTCAATGCCCATTACTACTCAAAACATGTTTCCATCCCCTTTGGTGACTACTCAAATTGTTAATCAAAATCTCATTGGGCCTATAGTTCAATCACTCCTTCAATTCATAAAGATCTTGGAGGACAAGGTTGAAAACATTGAACAAAAGGCTTGAAAGTCTTCACATACTATAGATTTTCAAGATGTGTTGCATAACTCTCTTTCACTTAAGATCTCTTTGCACCCTTTGCCAATAATATTTGTTGCACCTAAGTTCACATTTTATGATGGCAAGAGTGATCCTGAACAACATCTTCAAACCTTCTATGTGGCATGCCTTGATTATGCTTCCAATGATAAAATTTTGACTGAATTATTTCCAAGGATCTTCAAAGACTATGCTTTGAGGTGGTTTAAAAACTTACCTTACCAATATGTGAAAGCATTCAAACCTCTTGTAAATCAGGTTTTGGCACACTTTTTTATTAATATCACCAAAAAGGTTTCCTATGCTCAAATTACAAAGATCAAACAAAAAACCAATGAACCAATCAATGAATATGTCTTGAGATATAAGACAATGCTAGCCCAAATGACCAATCCTATGGCAGACAAAAAGTCATAAGACATATTAAATCAAAGTTTACTTGATCCTTTACATGAGTCCATTGTTTTCAAGAAGTTCCAATCTTTCGGTAATTTATTCCATGTTGTATGGGACTATGAAATGAAACTTATATCATTGAATAAGCTCAAGTATGTAACAAACACACCAGCTTCATCTACATCTAGTACAAAATTTACAATCAAACCAAGTTATAAGGTAAAACCTCTTGAGCCTAAAAAGGAAACAACCACTATAGTTAACACAGTTGCACAACAACCTAATTAGCTTGTCATGTCTAATGCACCAAGGAGATAATTTACATGTTTACTTGAGCCTCCTACTTCATTACTCCTATATTTGCTAGAGTGTCATATTATATCTCTCCCTCATCTTATAGAAGTTGATATAAATAGAACTCTACCCAAAGGATATGATGCAAATGCTTGTTGTGACTACCAACAAGGATCTGGGCATTCTATGAACAAATGTTTTACCTTGAAGCATAAGATCCAATACTTCATCGACGACCATTAGATTTGATGATCCTCCAAAGGAATCAAGTTTTCAACCTGGTGATCACCATAAGCAAAAAATATTTAACAATCATTTACAAGACCATTCGAAGAAGGAATAAGAATTTTAAATGGCATATAATGCACATCTTCTTCCATCATATTGTGGACACCCATTATATGGGGTTATTGGTACTTACACATGACATATACCTCATACAGTTAAAAAGCCTTCCTTTTCCTTTGATGATAGTGAAATTAAGGTGATGCCTTTGGTCTTCATTCTCTATTCATTCGAGCATACCTTGATTAACATTACATGTAAAGTGTTATGATTGATAATTATGAAAGCAAAAATGTTTACACTATGACATTACTTAAGCATTTGGGTTATACTCATTATGATTTACACCCTTCTACTAGATTAGTCAAATCATTCGATGGGACCTCCCAAAAAGTTCTTGGCAAAATTAATTTACCATTACAGGTTGGTCCCACACATGTGGTTACTAAATCTTAGTTATACCTTATATAGGTGTCTTTGACATGTTGTTGGGACAACCTTGGATACATAATCTTTGAGCAATACCTTCTACATTGCATGGGTGTATTAAATACATTCATGCCAATTGAGTAATTATAGTTTTTGGTGTTCCATATGAACACCCTATTGAACAATAGAAATTCACACCCAGACAGTTAATTATCAAGCTTCTTAAGGCTAATCCATTGTAAAAGGGTAGGTAAAAAGCAATCCCCTTTAATAGGTGGCCAATACTTGAGATACCTTTACATCAGAGACAGATGGTGAGTACCATAGAATCCTCATCTTCTATGCACCATATTAAGATATCCAGAGCACCTAAACATGTTCTTATTATTGTTATACTAAAGAAACCATAGAGTACATAGAGATGGCTTCCAAGAACCCATATTCCGTTTATTAGTACTTCATAACCTTAGAGTCCTACTATACATATGTTGAGTATCACATATACTTAAGTGATAGATATTTCACCTATACATGCTCCTTGGCAGTGCCACCAATTTTTGGCACCATGTTCCAAGTGGGGAGATACCCATGATCATCCTTTGGATGAGATCATAGGATGATATAAACTCTTAAAAAATACCAAAAAAATAAAAAAACATTAAAAAATCTAAAAGATTTTTTGGCACCTACATGTTATATTACCTCCTTGGCATCTATGTGTTAGTTACATGTTGAGGGTTAGCATATCATTTAATCTTACATACACATATATAGGAATACATAGATACATGATACACTTATGGGTGTTGGGCTTTACCTCTATTCATGTCACCAAGACGTTGGGGGCATATATCTTCTATGATTTTGATACACATAAGTTATATGATTAGATGATCATTCTACATTATCATGTTTAAGCTTACATATGTACTTACACATGTGTTATCTATTCTTATATCTAGCACATGGTACTTGATATTCTATATACTTGACATTTTTTGCTAACACATTTTATCCATGGGCCACTATGACATGTTTATGTTAGTTGTTTATGCTTTAATTTATACACTTCATTGAGTGTTTTACCTTGTTATTTTCTGTTAGGTTGTGGAGCTAAAAGCTTCACTGATGCAGACATGGAGGAGGTTGTGAAGGGTTGCAGAGTGTCACAGACACCGGCATCGGTCAGGCCAACCGACGTCGGCAGGATAAGGCAGGAGAGAAACCGACGTCAGTCAGAAGTCGACCGGCGTCGGCACCCCCCAGGCAGACAGGGACCGACGTCAGTCACCTGTGTGGTTCGGACTGTGAGTATTACGGGCAGTTAGCTAACGAACCAAGTGTTTGCATGTCAAGAGCCAAATTTAGACTAGAAGCTGCAGATCTAATTATTGTAATTAGGCATCTAATTATTATTTGCATGAGATCTATTTAAGAGACTCATTGGTTGTATTGTAAACTTGTGCTAGAGAGTAATAGAGTAAATAAGCTCCTTTAGAGAGAGGAGAGCAATGGTGTGTTCCTCCTAGTGCCATAGTACCAAGTGTGGGTGCTAGATTGGAGAATCAATAGGGTTCTTCATGTATGTATGATCTTGGTCATCAGGTGAACATGGATACTTTAGGAGATCTACATGGTAAGTAAGATCATTGATTTGCAGGTGTATGTGTGTGCAAGGTCAAGGTTCACAGGTGTGCAGAACCAGATTGATTTACAGGTGTGCAAGATCAGCTAGGACAGCAACACAACAAGGAGTAGAATCAGGTGGGATCTACTTGGAGTACAGTGTGTACTCAGATAGAGCAAAGAGGAAGGCAAGGAAGATCCTTCCATAGGTAAGATCAGATTGAGGTGCAGGTCGTTACAGGTTCAGGGCAGATCTACTTGAAGTATGGTTGTGTACTTGTGGAGTGCGTGGAGCATAGGAGAACTGGCAGTAGTGGATACTGGCTAGTTGGAGGTGAACACCAACTCTGTGTTTGAGTTGGGTGTTGGGACCTAAGAGAGAGAGCTTTGAGGGAAGATCTACTGTTTATGCCCTAGAGGTGTGTGAGCCCTAGAGGTGTGTAAGGAAGAAGAACTGTGGTAGCCTTCTTTGTTGTATTTTCTTTTGAAGGAGTTTTAATACAAATTGTGTATTGTCTCTCATATCATGTGTTATTTCTAAATTCTAGTTACTTGTGTATTCTGGTTAATTTTTGCATATTAAGTTGCTTGGTAATCAATTGTGTGCTTCTGATATTATTTAACCCAACACGTGGTATCAGAGCTAAGGTTGCAGGGAGCAAGTTTTGTGTTTGGTTATAGGTCACTCTCAGGGGTTTCTGATTGAGTGGGAGTAGAGCAATGGTAGATCAAAGTAAGCTAAGAATGGAGGAGTTGAAAAGCACAGATGGTCACTTACGGTCCTATGGAAAGAATGAGCAGGTAAAAGAAGATTGTTGGTTAGTAGCAGATCAGCATGAAAGAACTGAAGATGCAGATGTTGCAGGTGTTGTTGCACATGATGCTCTAGGAGGTTTCTTGGATAAAGTTGTATCTTGGATAACATATTTTGTTGCCTCTTTCCATGCAGCCCTAGGGAGAGGAGCTGGTGAGCCTTGCCAAAGAATTGGCAAAGGGGAAGTGAAGCTGAAATTGTAGGTGGTCAACACATGGGTGTTGAAGGAGGTCATGCAGGTCCCAGGTTTGGAGATGTGGCTAATTTATTTAGAAAAGTTGGGTGATGAGAGATGAACAAGAACTCTCATAGCGGATGCACTTGAATTAGCTGGTGGTAAGAAAATAGGTACTCTTTATCTACTTGTTTATATTACTGATTCTTCTTTTGTTGCAGAGACGTGGCTTTGTAGGCTTGGCCACATGAGCAGGAAGGAGATGCATGTTCTTAAGTGAAAGACAGATGTGTTTGATAGGCTTAAGAACTGGAAAGCCTTGGTGTTCTTGGAAGAGATGGCGGATAGAGACCAGTGGATGGGACTGGATACTTTTAAGCAAGGCAGTTTGGACATGGGATTGATTCAAAGGAGCTCATGAGTAAAAAGTCATCACTCACAGGAAAACACAGGTACCAACATCGACAGGAAAACCAACGTCGGCAGTAGGTAAGACCGACGTCGGTTAGGAGGACCGACGTCGGCATCAGGGGACACCGACGTCGGCAGGGTTGGTAGTCAGGACAGGCGCATGGAACCGACGTCGGTTGGATGCAGACTGTGTGGTGACCGAGGTCGGTCACTGTAACATATTTTGGGTGGACAGCAAGCTGTCAAGGAGTCTCAAATGCCCATATGGAGGACTAAAGACGTAAGTAAGCCTCAAATTCATTGTTCCTCTTCTTTATACTAGTTGCTGACTGCAGAGCAGGAAGGATCCAAGAAACAGTGGGAGCGTGGCAGGAATATGATGCAGAACCAAGTGGAGACTTGGTAGGGTTGCCAATAGGTATGAAAGCACAGAGACGAATGGATACCTTAGTTGAAGAATAGAGAGAATGGATACGTGAGACGGAAGACCAGGTCATATGGTCTTGAGGAAGCTGCAGGACAGTGGTACAGAGTTTGACAGGTGGAGGACAAAGCATGGCTTTAGTCAATGTCAGGGTAACTACTGTGGTTTGTCTTACCAGGTGGATGATGATTGCAACATCATTCTATTGTTGTATGTGGATGGTATGCTAGCTAGCAGGTTTGTACATACAGGGTTTTGTTGAGCTAAGGGTAAGATTAGTTCAGTGGCATGTCATGAGGAGTTTGGAGCAGCGAAATTCCTTGGCATGGGAGGCATGGGAGATCACAGGATGATTTTGTCTCCAGTGGGAGTTGATGTGAATCAGGTGTTGGCGAGGTTCAGGATGTAGAGCTGAAGCGCACTAAGGGCTAGACAGTTCAGTGTCCAAAATCACATGAGGTCTGGTATAGACCTGAGTTTGCCCAAGTAGTGGGTGTTGTCAGAGAGTTAGGAGCCAATTCGGAGAAGTGGGTTCTCAGGGATGTGAGAGGAACCAACAGTAGGGATTCATGCTATTCAGGGTCAGGACTTCACTACATGGGATTGTAGGTTCATATGTGGCAGGTTACTTGGATGACAGGAGGTGCACCACAGGTTGTGTGGTGGGTTGTCTTCAGGATTCATCTTGAAGAGGGATACAAGCCATGAAATAAATTAGACAGAGTACAGGTATAGGTATAGTGCAGCTGTTTATCTCTAAGTGGGAGATTGTTAGGTTGTGGAGCTAAAAGCTTCACTGATGTAGACATGGAGGAGGTTGTGAAGGGTTGCAGAGTGTCACAGACACTGGCATCGGTCAGGCCAATCGACGTCGACAGGATAAGGCAGGAGAGAAACTGACGTCGGTCAGAAGTCGGTCGGCGTCAGAAACCCCCAAGCAGACAGGGACCGACGTCGGTCACCTGTGTGGTTCAGACTGTGAGTATTACGGGCAGTTAGCTAACGAACCAAGTATTTGCATGTCAAGAGCCAAATTTAGACTAGAAGCTGTAGATCTAATTATTGTAATTAGGTGTCTAATTATTGTTTGCATGAGATCTATTTAAGAGACTCATTAGTTGTATTGTAAACTTGTGCTAGAGAGTAAGAGAGCAAATAAGCTCCTTCAGAGAGAGGAGAGCAATGGTGTGTTCCTCCTAGTGCCATAGTACCAAGTGTGGGTGCTGGATTGGAGAATCAACAGGGTTCTTCATGTATGTATGATCTCGGTCATCAGGTGAGCATGGCTACTTTAGGAGATCTACATGGTAAGTAAGATCATTGATTTGCAGGTGTATGTGTGTGCAAGGTCAAGGTTCACAGGTGTGTAGAACCAGATTGATTTACAGGTGTGCAAGATTAGATAGGACATCAACACAACAAGGAGCAGAATCAGGTGGGATCTACTTGGAGTACAGTGTGTACTCAGATAGAGCAAAGAGGAAGGCAAGGAAGATCCTTCCATAAGTAAGATCAGATTGAGGTGCAGGTTGTTGCAGGTTTAGGGGATATCTACTTGAAGTATGGTTGTGTACTTGTGGAGTGCGTGGAGCACTTGTGGTGTGCGTGGAACACAGGAGAACTGACAGTATTGGATACTGGCTGGTTGGAGGTGAACACCAACTCTGTGTTTGAGTTGAGTGTTGGGACCTAAGAGAGAGAGCTTTGAGGGAAGATCTACTATTTATGCCCTAGAGGTGTGGGAGCCCTAGAGGTGTGTAAGGAAGAAGAACTGTGGCAGCCTTCTTTGTTGTATTTCCTTCTGAAAGAGTTTTAATACAAGTTGTGTATTGTCTCTCATATCATGTGTTATTTCTGAATTCTAGTTACTTGTGTATTCTGGTTAATTTTCACATATTAAGTTTCTTGGTAATCAATTGTGTGCTTCTGGTATTATTTAACCCAACATTGTCTTATTTTTTTGAGCATTTGAATATTCTCTATTATATGCGGCCATTATGCCTATTTTTGCCTTCTTGGACATTTGAATATGTCATTACCTTCCTAGACATTTGAATATGTCATTGCTTGTTGTATGGACATTTGAATATGTCATTCCTTGCTTTTGTGGGCATTTGACTAAGTCATGTCCATTTGATTTTGTGGTATTTGGACATGCCCCTTATTTGTAGTCTTCTTGGACCATTGCTTTTTGACTTACTTTTGAGTGCTCTTGTGTGTGTGCTTGTTTGCTTAGTTAGCTTATATTGTTACTCTCTAGATGTTGACATGATTTGTATCATGCATCTTAGGCTTACATGTGATCACATTGGTTCTATGCTCTTCAATGATACATTTACCTAGACATGTTTACTTCTATATACTACATGGTTACATTTGCATATTTTACATTGTCTTATCCTTTTGAGGTGAGGTAACTTCAAGGTACTTTTTTTCTCTCACCTCAAAGTGGGGAATATTAATGGAGACATGATTGGTAAGCATGTTTTCCACACTTTTCATAGTTATCATATTCAATAGGGGCATGTCATATGAACATGGATTCCACACATTCACAATTTTTAGATTACAGTGGAGGCATGCTTTGGAAGCATGTTCTCCACATTAATTTAGTATTCGGTACTTACACCAGTTTACAGATTCAATGGGGCCATGTCATATGGACATGTCTTCCACACATTCACAATTTTCAAATTTAGTGGGGGCATGATTTAGAAGCATGTTATCCACATTCATTTAGTATGGTACTTATATTAGTTCACAGATTCAGTGGGGGCATGTTTTGCAAGCATGTTCTGCATGCCTATTTAGTATTAAACATCTTCAGTTTATAGTGGGGACATGTTTTTAAAACATGTCATCCTCATTGGTATTTTTAATTTCATATTTATCCATATATATTGGGGACATGCTTTAGAAGCATGTCCTCCACACTTACACAGTTATCCAAATTGGCCAAAACACATAGTTATATGATTTAGATTCATAGTTGTGGCATAATTCTATACATGGTACCATTGGTATACATAATTTTAGCATGAGACATATCTAATGTACATGTGTTATGAAACATTTGCCTAATATTTCAAAATCCAAATCAATCTTAGATTCCAAAATTATTGCATATACTGACACCCCACAAAGTTTTACAAAATTTAGCGAGTCAATCTAATGCAATAGTTGGTTCACATTTTGGTATGGTTGAGGTGAGTAAATTACTCAATATTTCCAAGATTTTAGGTTGGACTTGATCATCCAACCTCACCAGGTTATAAGTATCATTTGGATACATGGTTGAGTTAATCTCAATTGCTAGGTGGAAACTCATTTTTGCTCCAAAGTTGTGGGCATGTTCCTTCCAATCTCTCTCTATCTCCTTAAATAGATGTATTTAAAGATTTTATCTATATTTATTCTAATCTTAGTGTCATAGCCTTACAATGATACATATTTTGTGAAAAATAACTTACCAATAGGCAATATAGCTGCATCGACACATAGGTGTACTCCTAAACCTTGCTCTTTTAATTTCAATCAATTTCAAGTACTTTTAACCCAAATTATATGCATCAATTTTATACTGTAACATGTTCTTGGTTGTAGGTCAGTCACCATAAAATTACTCAAATTCAATTCTAGTAAAGCACTCAAATTCAACTCAAGCAAAGATAAGGTGTGTATACACACCCATGTACTTATTTCTTTCCTTTAAGCTAGCAATTCCATTACTAGATTAAAGTGGGGGCAAATGTAGATGATATTTCATGATTATGTATCACCTTAGTCTTGTACACTTGTCAAACTTAGGCCTTGGTTCTTCCTCTTAGTTTTACACATGCCTTACTTCCACAAGTATCACATCTGTTATATCTTATGCCCCTTGGCCTATCTCTTAGTTTGACCAACATTATATTAATGATGCATACATCTTGTCTTGCCAATAATGCTTAAATGTACTTATCTTACACCTCTAGAAGTTTTGAGTTTGTGCACGCTCTCCTACTCCTTGGACACTAATGTCTGGAATAGTTAATAATATCGACATTATCACCATGACCTGACACAAGTGTTTGGTGCCCTAAAGTCATCTAATTTATAAATGAAACATATTACAATAGTTGGCTTAAGTTCTTTAATGTGAGTTATCTCCCAATAAGATTGGTATAAATATAGTATCAACCTCATTCATTCCTCACATAGCTACACCTGGGAAACACCTAGCAATCAGACCAAAAGAGCATTCAATAAACACTTAAGTTACCAAATGGTTTCCTTTTCTACCCTATTATGATATCAATCAAAGGAACTACCCAGCTACAGGTCTAAAGAACCAAATGAGTAGTCATAAGGTCTTATTTTCCAAATTACGAGTTAGGTCACTATTGTACTTAATTTATACACATTGTATGGTTCACACACAATCCAATATATAAGGGAGAACTACATGAGTCCAAGGCCCTCTTCTAGAGTATTGGCTATGTAGGCAACACCCTTTGATAGTGGGGTTATTTTGGGTTAACTCGACACCATGTGCCCACTAAACCATTTTCCCCAAGGTCATATTGAAGATTGAAAGTTAGGGTTCTACCATTTCATTAGGAGTGTTAGTCCATGACCTAGATATGAATTCACTAGACTGAAGGTGAAGCCAAACCCAAAAGCATCCAGGTGGTCACATCTTATTTAAATTGATATTCCTTATAGGACACTAGCATCAAACTCATATAGTAGCATTGACATAACCATCAAGGGTTGACATAACTGTCTAGAGAGCCAAAGGCACTAAATCTAGAATCTGACAACTATTCTAAAAATGTCTTATTGCCTACGTTCAACCTATTCTAGATCCAGATCTACATTAACATCAAAACTATCTAAGTACATTGTTTTATGTCATTTATATATCTAACATAGTTATACTTTCCATTTATAACTTATCTTAGTTTAATAAATTATGCATATGGTACATCTGAGTTTAGCACATTAATTGACATGTTGTAGATCTAATATTCATCTTTATGCCCTATCATCTCTATATCCTTAACCCTATCTATCTAAGTAGGATCCTAATCCAAATTAGGGTTAAATAATTACATACACGTCTTGCTAGTTATTCATATCTTATGTAATGCTACATGGATATGTTATTTTATTATGATGTGACATTGATATATGGATGGTGTAAATCAATATTTACCTATTTTATGCTTCATTAACGTTGTTAGTATTTTACATGATATGCTAGTTTTTATTTGGATATTATGTGTGGCCCCTTGGCCTTGTTTGATGTGACATATTTATGTCCCTTGTTTGTGACATCTTTATGTCCTTCATGTGTGGCCTTTGGCCTTATTTGTTGCAACATATTCATGTACTTTGTATGTGACCCTTGGTATTATGAATGACACTAACTCTTGAGTTTGTTGTGCTTGTCGAGTTTGTTAACATTGAGTGGTGCCATGGTCCATATCATTCACTTTTATTGTGTAGTCTTATTGATTTATATTTTTAAAGATGGTTACTAGTACGTGCTTCATTGATACATATATCTAGACAAGACACTTATATGATTTGCATTACATATTTTACATACATGCCTTGATTGACATATACATTAATATGATGACATACCCTCCACATGTTACAAGACTATACATGACATTATTTTATACATGACATGACACAACTAAGTCTTTGTTTGAGATGAATTATTTACATGACACATCCCTCATCTCAAAATGCAAGAATTAAAATAGGCTTGTCATAGATAAATAAGCCTCCATGAATAAAAAATCAAATAAGAGTACAAATTTTAGAGATTCAAAATGGTTTAGTTATCAGATAGTTCAATTACATAACAAATATTGGCATATTAGTATAGATTATGGGGACATATGCCATGCATATGCACTCACTTTTTAGAGACATGAGTACAAATTAATACACACTTGAGTGAATATACATGGGCATATGTACATATTTTATAAGAATATGAATTACAAGTTTCCACATACATATACTTTGAAGATACAAATTCTCAAATTTGGCAGATAGATGCATAACATTCTATATCAATTATTATAGATTTAGGAGGCATGAAATTGGTTCATGCACATATACACACTTTTAAATTCAAGACCCATGATAATGGTTCATGCACATACACAACAATATAATTTACAAGTTGAATGACAATTTTTTTGTCATTCTACTTCACATTTTTTGACACCAAGGTCATAATGAGGAAATTGACATTGTTCATTCTCTTTCGATGATTCATTTATTCTACATTGAGTGAACTTGAGCAAAACTATACAATTAAATTTGAGCCCATGATGGGGGAATGAACACTGTTCATTCTCTTTTGATCATGCATTTGTTTTACATGGATCAAACTTGAGTGATCTTGAGTGAAACTATACAATTGAATCTATAATCCATTTGCAATGGTTGATTTGGTTTTACTTCTATCAAAACCATCATGTGGTTTCCCTTTCTTTTATTAGTATTTATTTTAGTTAGTACATCACGTACTTCTCCACACATTTTTAAGGGTTAGGGCATGTTGTCTTCCCAAACCAAGGGTTTGCATAGTTACACAAATTTACAGTCACCCCAACTCACCATGTGATTCAACAAGGAATCAAAATTCACCAATACTTAAATGAGGAAGCCTCATTTCCAACAAGGTGAAAGGGCAACATGGTTTTCACCAACACACATGTGTACTCCTTCCTTGCTCTTTAAATTTAAAAAATTTCAAGTTTATATTTAATAAAAAGTCAATCTATGGACATAAACTACTACACGTTGATTGCAAGTTTTGATATTGAGTGACCCGCACAATTTGAGCTTCCTACCAAATATAAAATGTGTTGTATACACTCAAATACATATTTTTATTTTACTCTAGTAATTTCATTACTGTAATTAAAGGGATCATTTGTAGATACTAAAATTTGGTATTAAGTACTTGACAATGATAAGTTTGACATAAATTTACTACGCATGACTTATGTACAAAAATATGGTCATAAGTCACCATTCTCTCACACTTAAATGCTACCTTATGAGTTTTACCCTTCCATTATGCTATTACACACCTACATAAATCTCACTATCTATTTCAAATCTACTTAGTATATTGCATATATATATCCAAACTTTCTATTTAATCCTACTATGCATGGGTCAATAATGTCATGTTAGGTTAGTATCACCAATCGATATTGACATACACCTGATGTCATCGACCCCCTCTAAAAAATGACTACTTTTTAAATTCAAATCTTTCCTTAGGGTTGGCCCATCTACCTAATGTGTCAATGGTGTGATAAATTACCCACTTAGACTCATATATATACAAACCAAGGCATGAATTAATAGGGGACTTGGCACTTATATGGTACACATCTATACACTACTACACATTGAGAAAATATTGCTTATTCTTCCTAAATTACAAATCAATCATTATGATCAATCACAATCCAAGTCTAAATCATACCAAATGCAAGTCAAAGTAAGCATTGCCAAGAATCATTGAAGTTAAATTATTAGTTGCATTCATATAGTGAAGGAACACAATCAAACTAGGTGGGATAACTATTCATGGCTTGATTTCCCTCCTTGGAGTATCATATACATAGGTAATGATCAATCATCAATGGGGGTGAATCAGGTCAGCTCAAACCATTACACTTTCCCAGTTTTTACAGGTTTACAACACTCACATACACACCTAAGATTTCAAGGTGAAAGAGGCTAATTTATGGAGTTATACACATCATCAAGATTCAACATTGCACATACAAATCTTTTAAAGATAGGATCAAGTGATTGTATAGTCATAGACCAATATTTTTTCATAGGTCATTATCAACCACTACATGTTAATATCTATAGTCGATACTGACCCATATCTGATGGAAACTGAACTTACATAGACAAAAATAAAATTTCCATATTGGATGAATCACAAGCCTACTTCAACTTGTTTTCCACTATCATAATATATTCACAGATAAATAGTTGGTCAGAAAATCAAAGTACTTATCCCTTTTTTATACTTACTATGTTTAGCATATACCATTTATTAAATCATTACAATTAGTTTCACCATTTTTCATTTAGATGTATGTTTGAATGCCATATGTATAATCTAAATTCACATATTAGTTTTTATTCTATTAGGGTTTATAAAACCAAATTAGGGTTAAACACATAGCCATAAACTTAGGGTTTGAAGGAGAAAATATAGAAGTAACCCTAGATAAAGGAATAAAAAGGATGAATAAAGTAGATCTAGAGAGCCACCACCTTCCATGGTTTATTGATCTAGGATATGTTATCTTAGCCTATGCACTAGGGTTTATATGTTCCACCCATCTATGCGAAGAAGAAATATAAGACATTTAAAACATCAAGAAATCTATGTATATTGGATTAATCTTAGGGTAGAGCTCGAAGTGTACATGGGAAGTTTATTAAGTTTGAAATATCAGAGTGTGTTCCACATGGTTCACATTTATAAATCTAATCCCTACCTCTAAGTGTCCCCATGACTATTTTAAGGTGCTCATAAGCTCATGGGATTGGAACCTTGGCCAATGGTTTGAAAATTATTATTTCTCGCCACCGATCAGAAGAATTATTGGGATAATTTTTTGGGTTAATAATGGGTTAGATCTTGAAGTGTATATAGGGATGGGCTTGTGTTCATAATATCAAATATTATGTTTTGTGTGGTTCACATTGAGAAGTTTAACTCATACCTCTAGGTGCCTCCATTGAGAATGTTATAATATTGATAAATAAATTACAACTAAATTACAAAATAAATACCCAATTACAATTAAATAAGATTAATAACATGTGTAAAATATTAATTTAATCTTAATTAGTTAATTTTAAGACTAAAAAGGAGTGACCTTACAAGGTTTAACAAGGAATTTATTTCATTTCAAAATCTAGTAACAATCATCAAATTTGGGCAATGCAAATGCATGCCTGGAAGTGAATGGAGAAGTCTCCTAATAATTTTGATCCCACGCTACACAATGTATAAAGTGTTAGAACATTCCTATAAAAAATGTTAGATATAGTGAAAAACAACTACACTAAGGGTCAATTCCTCAGTCATTTTTCCAAGTGCGGAGGCAAATCAAACTTTGGTCAAATGCTTTAGCATAACTCCCTGATAAACTAGAGGGACCTTGCATAAGAAAATTGCTAGCCAATCCCACAATAGTAATTACTTTATCCTTACAAAATTAACTCCTAATTTTTACATCTTTAATATTCACAATGAAATGAAGCTGAATGATCCACTAAGAGCAAAGAAAAAGTGCAAACCACTTTCCAGTCATAGGATGATGACTCAATTTTTACTAGAACAAGGTGGAAACACCAACCAATGTCACAACTTTGGGATCCTATCACTATTATTCAGGCCTTATCAATGCATCATTAGAGGATTTTATAAGTAAGGACCCACTTAGTTAGGTCAACCAATCACATAATATCCAAACCTACCACATCCACAGTGTACCAATTGTTAAGGTGGTTTTTTACTTGATTTTGATTATTTTCTCTTGTTTTAACTATTTTATAATTAAAGTGATCTAAATAAGATAAAACTATTGAAATTCAAATTATGCAAGATAGGGTGTTTACCATACAAACTAAATTTAAAAGAGAGAATGATATTAAGCTTACTATTTTAAGAATAGACAACAAAAGAGGCAAGATGTTGGACTTAATTAATTTTTGTTTTATACTACTCACTTTCCATGTCATTGATCTATAAAATGATTTTTATTATCTTTGTAATTGTTCAGATCAAGAAACAACCCTCAAAACCTACCATGACAATTCTGACAAAGAAAAAAATTATCCTCTATCTGTCGGTACCATCTAGGTTGAGTGTACAGGTTTATTTTGCTTCAAATCATGGTGCATGTGTCTATAGATTATTTATGTGTATTTTTTTATACTCAATCCTATGTGTAGATCCTTTATATGATTCTCCTTGCCTTGAAACCTTAGCTTCAGTTTTAACTCAAGATTTGCTAGGAAAAAATAGTTATAAAGATGCGTTGGATAGCTACAAACACTACTTGTTGAGTGATTTAGCATTGCCTACATTTTAATACTCTGAAGAAGACTCAAACTCCACATGGTTCTCCCACCTGGGTGTGTGTATGCTCAATTTTGATCCACTTTAATGCAATGCTTTAGCTTTCGACACTTGACAACATGCAACTTTGACTTGTCTTTTATATTTAGACTTGCCTTTTAGGGATGATCATTTGAGGGGTTTAGGATGTATATGATTATTTTATAATTTATCAAAGGTGTGCAAATAGATTTCTCAATGTGAATTGTAATTAGTGACCAAGTTATCCCTTAAGTATGACCTTATGATTGATTTATATTTATAGATGACTCTTTGATATGCCCCTTGCAAATAACATGTGAAATGTGTGTATGTTGACCCAAGGAAGATATTTTAATTTTAAAATTAGTTGTTGGAGGTCCTTAGATGTTATAGGTAGAGGTAGACACCTGTGGAAAATTTCAACTATCTGATTATTACTAACAGTGTCTCTTAAGATAAAATTAGTGATCTAGAATATGGTGATAGTTTACTCACAATTATAGAGTGTTATTACACATACTAGGGTGATCCTAAATATTTATATTGAGAAATTAGGTTGGCCAAGACAATAAGTGAGTAAAAAAATAGGTGAAAGTGTGCACAAGAGTTAAATGTGTACACAAAATTCCAAGTATGTCAAAATGATGTTTCCATGTATCTAATTACAAATTTATGTGTCTATAAATGCTCTCTTTTAGTATAGTATTAAAAATATTGGATTCAAATAATAAAACAAATGAATTTGGTACCAGTTATAGCCACATTTGGTTTTGAAAAGTATGCCTTAAATATCTTTCTTACTCCATGCAAAATCTACAAGGAAACATGTATTTATGAATGTCCACTCGTGATAGAAAAATATGAAATAATATAGATCATTGAATTAATTAAAATTGAGAAGCCAAGGAATGTATAAATTTGAGGGTACGTAAACCAAGATGTCACTTGTTTAAATTATTTAGAGAATTCATGGGTTGATTATGCCTTATAGAGATGTAACTGCTAAGGCCATGGGTTTAGAAGTATGAATACCTCAACTCCCATTAGAGACAAAGAAATGCTAGGGGTGAAGAAGCCTCAATAACACTACTACAAATATCATCATAAATGTTTTGGTGGAACCTCTAAATAGGTTTGTATATCAAGGTGGAACCCCAAAATAAGTTCATATGTATATTAAAACTCTAAATAAACTACTGCAGATAGAATTTAGACCTAAAGTGCTTACATAATACCATTATCATCAAAACACATTGTAGAAATAGAAGAGTTTATGCATGAAAAACATTCATGCCCCAAATGTAATCCATTCGTACCTAAAATTTATATATAAATTTCATAATTTATTTTTCAATCTGCTAAATCTAATAAATCTACAATTTGATCCATATAATTTGTCTCAAAATTCCATAAAAGTTTTTAATTGTTCCTCCCAATGATGCAAAATACCACACATATGCTTTAATTTATCTAATTGTCCAGTTTGAATCACATAATCTGATCCAAAATATGAATAATATGTCTGTCAAGCCCTTAATCTCTAAGATAAGCCGGTTATATGGCCCTCCTTTTGAGGTGAGGCATGGAGCTTGTGATTCACTCATCTTAAAAGAAAGGGTTATGCACATCATGTGTTATATAGATAAATGTAAACATGTAAAAAATGCATACAAACATTATGAGATATGTCATCATAGAAATATTTGATAATTTAGGTACATATGGAACATGTAATCCAAGGTAATGATCATACAAGTGTTATGTCAAACAAATATAACAACTATGCACATAGTAATAAGAAACATTATAAATGCATGATAAAAATCATGTCATCACACATAATATATAGAATATGTGATCATAATCACAACACCAAGATCAACAAAAATTACATATACTATCATAAAACATTATGATCATGAAGAACACAATCACTCAATACATGACTCAACTCTATTTGACAGAGATACGATATGGACTAGAGGATCCTCAAACACAACCAACACATGATATGATAAAACATAATTAATGCACTCATAAATCATATGAAATAACACACATCAATAATTAGACAATGTTAAAAAAAACATCAAACACATATAGAACAAGTAATGATAATCAACATAATCAATCAATTTCATCGTCTACCATAAAAAAGTGCAATATTCATAGGAAATAACACCATAAAGAGCATAAACATGAGTAAGGCATGTATAAGCATTATAATTAGTTCAATAAAAAAATGGGATACATTATAAAGATGGAACCTAAACATTATACCAATATGCTCCAAACGTAGACATGCCCCCAATGTGGAAAGGTATCCCTTAAGTACAATGAATCTCAAGTATTTGTAAGTCCATATATCATATTTAACCTAGATGTCTTTCATCCCACTCATGTATACCAATAAAATCATGTGTGTATAAAATGGATATGTAATTCATCATGTATATGACAAATAACATCAACCAATAATGTAAAGTAGAAAAACATGTCATGCATAGGTCCTATGATTCTTTGAATACACACACACACACATATTGAGTTTTAAAAACTAATAGAAAATATTTTTAAAACTCTCTCTCTCTCTCTCTCTCTCTCTCTTTATATATATATAGAGTTTGAAAAACATTTTTATGTTAACCAATGATCCCATCAAGGGGATGCTTAATCATAAGACTTACATCAATTGATGTGAATGTTAGATGTTGTGGGGTGAGGAATAACATATGTATCAGTATCTAAATTAGAGAAGTGATCATGAATTGTAACATGTCCATCATCGCTAATAGATTCAACATGAACATGAAAGCATTTCATAAATGCAAAAGCCATAATAACTAGTTAATTTTTCTATATACCCATATAATGTTTTAGAATTAAAGTGATACAAATAAGATAAAACTATTGAAATTAAGATTGCATAAGCTAGGGCATTTACCATTCAAATCTGAATATAAAAGAGAGATTAACATTGAGCTTACTATTTTTAGAATAAACAAACAAATAGGGAATAAATTAGAATTAGGTGTGTTTATTGTATATTGTTTAATATCTGCATCACTGATCTAGAAAATGCTCTGTATTATCTCTATAACTACTCAAATAAAGAAACAATGCCTAGAAATTTGTCATGACATTGACAATGAAGCTTAAACACCTGTGGTGACTGATATTATCCTCTATCCAATGGTACTATCTAGGTTTTTTGTACATGTTTGCTCCACTTAAAATCACCACAACTATGTTTGTAGATGATTTATGTGTATTTGCTTACCCTTGGTCCTATGCGCCTATCCTTGATTTTCTTCTACTTGCCTTAAAAACCCTAGCTTCACTTTTGACACAAGATTGGCTTGGAAAAAGGGGTTAGAAAGATGGGTTGGATAGCCCCAACCATTCCCTACTAAGTGATTGAGCATTACCTATGTTCCAATACTCTAATGAGAGCTTAAATTTCACTTAGTTCTCCTACTTAAGTGTGTGCACGTGTGCTCAATTGTACTATAATGCAACATAATGCTTTGGATTTTGACACTTGACAACATGCAATTTTGAATTGTGTTTTGTATTTGAACTTGGATCTAGGGTTGCTCATTTTAGGGGTTTTTGGATGTGTATACCTTCTGTATAATGTCTCAAGGGTGTGCAAATACATTTCTCAAAGAAAATGCCAAATAGTGACCAAGTTAGCCCATATCATATGTCTTTATGATTGATTTGCATTTATAGACAACTCTTTTATATTCCCCCCCACAATCAACATATGAAATGTGTTTAGGTTGATGCAAGGGAGATGTTTAAATTTTAAAAGTAGCCAGTAGTGGCTTCTATATGTTTCGGGTAGGGGTAGATACTTGTGGAAAATTACAACTATTTGATTATTGCCAACAATGCCTTGATAGGGAAAATTAGTAATCTGGAATATGGAAATAACATACTTAGTATTATTGAGTGTTCTTGCATAGACTAGGGTGATACTAAATATGTATGTTTACAAATTGGGTTGGCCAAGATAATAAGTGATAAACAGATAGGGGAAAGTGTAAAATATTCAAACATGTACGTACAAGTCCAAGTATGTCAAGAAATGTCAAAATTGATGTTGTCAATTGTCTAATACCAAATTTATGTGTCTACAAATTCCACTCTTTTAATTTAGTATTAAAAATCATGGATTAGAAGGATGAAATAAATAAATTTGGTACATCTTATAGCCACATTTGGTGTTGACAAGTATACCCTAAATATCTTGCTTACTTAATGCAAAACCTACAAGGAAACATGTATAAATCAATGTCCACTCATGATTATTTTTTTTGAAATAACCTATACCATTAAATTACTTGAAATTGAAAAGTCAAGGAATGAATACACTTGAGGGTACATGAATCAAGTTCCCACTTGTTTAACTTCTTTAGATAATTCCATGGGGTGATTATGCCACAAGGAGATGTAACTGCTACAACCAAGGGTTGAGAATTATAAATGTCTCAACCACCATTGGAGACAGAGAAGTGCTAAAAGTTAAGTAGCATATAATCCTCAAGCACACTACTCCAAATATTATCATAAATTTTTTGGTGTAACCTCGAAACAAATTTGTATGTCAAGGTAGAACTCTAAAATAGGTTCATATGTAAATTAAAACTCTGAGTTAACCATTCTAGATGGAATTTAAATCCAAAGTGATTACATAATAACATCATTCCCTATCAAAACACATCATATAAAAGAAAAAGTGTATGCATGAATAGCATTAATTCCCCAAATATGATCTGTCTATACCTCAAAGTGATATAGAAATGCCAAAAATTGTTTGCCAATTTGCTCAATATGATCAAACTACTCAATTTGAACCATATAATCTATCTTAGACTAGTGTATGCATGAATAGCATTAGTTCCCCAAATATGATCTGTCTATACCTCAAAGTGATATAGAAATGCCAAAAATTGTTTGCCAATTTGCTCAATATGATCAAACTACTCAATTTGAACCATATAATCTATCTTAGACTACCATAGAATCTATCAATTATTTCTAAAATCATGTAAAATTCCCCATATATGCATTTTTCTATCCCATATGAATCATCTATCTACCAAGGCATGAATCTCTAAGACAAGTCCATTATATGCCCCCTTTTTGATGTGATGGTCGAAGCCTACGAATCACTTATCTCAAAACAAAGAGTTATGCACATCATGTGTTATATAAAAATGTAAACATGTAATGCATGTAATATGAGCATGATGATATATGTCATCATAAAAAAGTTTGATCATTCAAGCATATGTGAAACATGTAATCCAAGGCAATGGGCATAAAAGTGTCATTTCAATAAAATATATCAACTAAGCACATACTAATAAGCAACACATTAAATGCATGATAAAAATCATGGCATCAAACATAATATAAAAATGTATGAAAGCAATCATGACACCAATCTCATCATCAATCACACACATATATATCAATATCATGATCATGAAGCACATGAGCACTCAAGATACAAATCGACTTTGACTTGACTCTAACTTGACATAGAATTGACATGGTCATGATATAGACTAGAATATTTTATAACATAACTGACACATGACATGATAAAACATAGTCCATGCACTCATAAAACACGTAAAGTAACACACATCAAACAAGACATGGTCAATGCATTCATAGAACATAAAGTAACACACATCAATAATCACAATGTAACGAGTGAAAACATCAGACTCATAAAATAAGAAATGTTAGTCCACCTAATCAATCAATAAAATCATCTATTACAATAAAACACAATATCCATAGAAGAATTCACTTTAAAGAGTATAATAAATAGAAATTCATGAATAAATAACTTACTATGATCAATGGAATGTTATAGAAAGATAGAACCTAAAAATTTTATACAGATACCTCTAATGTAGGCATGCCCTAAGTATGGAAAGGTTACCTTTGGGTGTAATGAATGTCATGCATTTGTAAGTACATGTATCATATGCAACCTGTATGTCCTGCATCCACAATAATGTGTGTAGAAAATGGATAGTTAATTCAATATATCTATATCTATATATATATATATGTATATATATATATGTATATATATATATGTATATATATATGTATACATATATATATATCTATATATATATGTATACATATATATATATATATATATATACATATATATATACATATATCTATATATATATATATATATATATATATATATATATATATATATATATATATATATATACACATATATATATACACATATATATATATATATATATATATATATATATATATATATATATATATATATATGATAAAGAACATCAATTAATAATGTAAACTAGCAAAGTATGTCCTGCATAGATCCCGATTTTGACTTTTTTGATTTTTTTTTGAATTTTTTATTTAAGGGGATGCTCATGCACAAGTCTTGAATCAATCAGTGTGAATGTCATGTTCTTGGGGTAAGGAGTTACATATGTATTATTATTTGAATTAGAGAAGTGATCATGCATTGTACCATATCCAACATCACTGATAGAGTCAACATCATCATACAAACTTTGTATAGATACAATAGCCATAATAACTAGTGGAATTTACTATATACCAATATAATGTGTTGATGTTCATTGTGGAACATGAGAATAAGCTTTTAGAACTAGTTTAGGACATGACAAACTAGGTATCATATGTGTAACTCAAATAGACCGTTGATGTAATGTACATTAGAGAACTAATATTTAAGGAAGAACAATTACATATTGTTGATTTTACTTCTTGTTATTTACTTGAACATGTTGTACAATAATTTATGGTGGAAGTGACAGAGTAAATGTCTCTAGTTAAACGGGGTACTCATATGAAATACCTAGAATTTTAACTACTCAATTTCTATAGATATACTTCAAACATCAATGTAACAAAGATAGTATTGCATACATCTTATATATCCATGGAAATCCTAATAACATGTCAAATTTACCTATATTGGGAAAGACTAAGAACCAAGTACAACAATGACAAATCCTAAAATAAGTGATAAAACAATTCCCCTAAGAGGGTTTTATCTCTTTCCATAAAATCGATTAAACATAGTAGCTTCACCAATAAAATATTTATGTGTAACCAAGACTAGTAAGCAATGTCATAGTGTATTTATTTTTACTTGACACATTATCCACCATACATGTATAGAACACAAGTAAATCAAAGCACATATCAATAATGACACATTGATAGAATCATTGTCAACAATCTCATGATCATAAAATGTAATTAAATATTTTTGTACACATGTGCTTGCAAGTGTACCTATAATACCATCTAGAGGATGAGCCTTTTCAATTCTAGAAGTGTAAGAAATTACAGGAGAATACACATTGTAATTCATATGCACCTCAATATTAATATTGGTTTCATGTGTATATGATTGGGAAAAAGATATGAAAATATCTTGAGTTTCACATTAAGTTGTGAAATTTACTCATTCGTAGGTGTATTAACATAATTAAACTCAATAACATTGTCCTCAATAAAGTCTTTTATCTTGTGCCTCAAACCAGGCATCTATTATTAGAGTGTCATGTGGGTCTATACCAATCAAAATAGACATTGATAACAAACCCCCTGGGTTGTGTCTTTGTCATATCAACCTCCATTATTAAATGGAGGGATATTAGGTGCACTCAAGTAGATTCTATAAGAACTTATGTAGAGGTTATAATAATCATGTAAATTTCCTCCTTTGAGGATTCGATAATACAAAACTATTAGTAGGTTGTGAAACTACATTGACCATTGATTTACCCTCATTCTTAGTATCATTTTCCTTATATTTAAATTTAGTTTGATTTAAAACTTTACATTGGAAGATGTTGAAGGTTTAGTCCCATACTTTAGCTTATTCATAGAAAGTATCTTAATGTCATGATCTTTGACCATATGACACATGTCTTTGAAAGATTGAAAGCATTTGAACATAATAGACTCATGTATAGGAGCAAATAAGCTATACATAAAAATGTTTTATAATTCATTATCACCCATTGGATTTGTCATTTTAGAGAGCATAGTCTTATAGAGAAACACATAGTCATTGATGGGCTCATTGTTACAACCCCTGAAGTTGTACTTAGAATAACGTAGTATTTTTTTAAAAATAAAAAATACTTTACATTTAATCCACAAAAACAAACTTAACTACTTATCCATACAATAACTTATAATAATAATAATTCCAACTTTAAATATCGAAATGCAATATAACTTATTACAACTTTAAATAAAGTAAAACCATTAAGGCTCAGCCACGATTGATCCAATAATATAATAACTATTGTTTAAGTATATACAAATATAATATAATTACATTTATTTTAGGCATTCAACCTTAATACTTGAAATAGATACCATGCCCCTTGGAGCTCAAGTCGAACCAACTCGTGTATCTTTGACAATATCAAGTGTGGTCTTCAGATAAGTAGTACTACTATGAGGAGGAAAAACATCATCTGAGCACTTTTCCACACTAACCATGGATAAATTGTCCTCCACACTAATCTCATCAGGGAATGGCCCTCCTTTCATGAATGAGTAGGTAGTGATGATGTGGGAAACCAAATAATAAGCAATCCATTTTACACTATAATTATTAAATAAGTAAGTTCGAGCTTATACCACTTGGGTATACCTTAGATTATAGTACATAATAATAATCAGGTAAAACATAATATTTATGCACACTATGAACACTATTTAACATAGCTCATTGTGTAAGATGGATTGATTGATTGATTGTAAGTTCAAGATAATACTATCATAATAACCATATAATATTTAAGCTTAAGTATTATATGATATCCCACACTATCATAGCTCATTGTGTAAAAGCACTTTACTTCAACATGAATAATCAATCAATCTTACACTATAATTATTAAAGAAGTAAACATGAACAATCAATCAATCAATCAATCTATATTATTATGATAATATTCTATTTAAGCTTAAATCTTACATGATGCTACAAATATGATCCTACTAACATGTTTGCATAACACTATTGTGCTACACATATACTATTTGCCTCTACTGGCATTCTAAGCAAAGCTATAATATAGATTTAGATCATATAATTATATCAATCTAGGATAAAGTATTAATCAAATAGGAATATAGTAACATTCCACAGAAATATATATCTTTGCTTTTGTTTACTCATGTAAAGTGATATTCCAAAAACTATATAAAACTCTAATCATCTTTCTAAAAATTATGTACATCCATTTTCAAGCATGGTCATCATATGACAATGGTTTACAAAGATAAGTAGTCACATTTATATTCATTAATAGACTAAGGCTCATTAATTAATTTGATTCATATTTGAGGATCAAAATAAGATTGAGAATCAACCATCTCATAATCATATTTTTATGTTGTATGATCATAATCTTTATTAATAATGTGTCAAAATTACATAAACAAGATTCTTTATAACAACATTTGATCATAAGGATGTAATTATCCTAATTTACAAGGTATCTTCCTCATGATCAAACTAAATTTGTAAGTTAATAAGTTGTATTTCAATTAACCAAATTCATAAATATTTCTTCTATATTATTACTGTTACCCACATCTACCATTTTATTATTCTTTTCCGAATTGAATAAACATAGCATTCCAACATAAATATTCGTTACAACCGTATCATAATTCTCATATAGGTCCCTTGATACTTACACTCATTTTTTTAAAGCCATTGTGTTAATACATCTAATAGAAATTAATCTTTCTATAAGATTAGACTACAAAAATATTTATAAATGAAGATCAAATTTTTATATAGGATACTTAGCCAGATGTAGATCGAGTGCTTTGCTCGAAATTTTTATTTGTTTTTAATTCCTATTAAACCTCTCCTAAGAAAATCATGAATCAGTTTCAAATAAGGCTTTTAGTTTTATAGGCTATATTTATTGATACAAAATTAATAGTATAAATCTTTAGCATTCACGTTATTAACTATTCTTGCAACTTGGCTGATAGGGCAATTTGATTCAACAATAATACAAAAATCTGAGGCAATAATAAAGTTCTACCAAACATTGATGCAGTGCCTATAAGGACTCGACATTTCAAAAAAAGACACAACATCTCATTATTTCAACTTAGTGTTTCAAATAAAGGCACATCATCTCATTATTTAGACTCAACATTTCAAATAAAGACACAATGTCTCATTATTTAGACTCAGTGTTTCAATATTATGATCTAGCATTTTAATTAAATGACTTAGCATTTCACATAAAACACAAACTACAGTTACTAACACTGCCATGTATGAATATGATGTATACCAATTAGAGTGAAACACATTCCATTATAGTGGAACATAGGCCAAACAATATAAAATGCAAACTATAATAATATAAGGTGTAACCAAACAATTCTATTTTTCGCTCATTCTGAAGGATGTTGGCCAAAGTTTTTTTTTGAAACTTATATTTTAGATGCTTCCTAAAAATATGTAAACTTAGTCTATAATTTCAAACATTGTCCAAAAGAAGTGGTAAACAATCTATAAAAGTGAAACACAAGTTTATAAAAATAATACATAGACCTATTAAGTAAAATGCAAGTCTATATAGGTAAGACATAACTAATACCAAAGGATGCCACCTATTTATTAAGATGTAAGAAATAATACTATCAAATTTGCTTGGTTTCTATATTGAATTTGATTTTTAATAAAAATTTGGACTGTGTGTGCATTGATTTCAGAAAATATTAAAATCATAACCATATTACAGAAAATAATGTAATTTGCAATACCAACCTTAGTAAATAATTGCTTGACTAATTATCACACATTTCTTTTTGCTTTTCCCAAAACTTTCTCTAAAAAATCCTCAGCTTATTCTCTTTTTTCCTTTCACCTCTTCAATCTTTCCAATTTGCCTCCTTTTCTTCCTTTTCCATGTATCACCTATCTAATTTTTATCTTTCTTTATTTATAAAACTCTTTTCTCTTTATTATGTTGCATCATTCACTTTGCATGATCCATTTCTTAGTTTCCTCCATGCGTAACATTTTTTGACTCTCCTTAATTTTTACTAACTGAAGATATCTCTTCTCTTAGGTCATAGTTTAACTTACCTTCCATCTTTTTAATTAATATTAAAAACATATAATTTGCTTACTAAGGATCATTATGTCATAGTTCTCTTAGTCATCTTAAACTTAAGTTAAGTTGACTAATAAGATAATAATAATATCTATTTTCTAACTTTCATGTAGTTTCAAGCATGATTTAAAAAGACCAATCTTAGTTTATTTTTACTCACGATTAATACATTAAGATAACTCAAGCTCTTGAAAGTAAATAAATAAAGATAACCATTTATTTATCTTTAATATATATATATATATATATATATATATATATATATAAGTGTATAATTGTTTTCAATACTAAGATAACAGTTGTATGATTGATTATTATTCATTAAAGCAATTAAATATCTATTTTCTTGATTTATTCTTTAAAATCTAGACAATTATAAGTAAAGAAATTTTATGTAATCAAAAACTAAAACCACGTATAACTATAATCACAAATAATATTTTATTAACTATGCACTAATATTTTATGCATATAACATTTAAAATCTAATGTGCATGTGTGTAGGGTCATTAGAAATTTCTCTATCATCCCTTAACCATCCCATCTATTTCATCCTCTTCAATGATGCTCTCCCTCATCATGATTTAAGGGTAGGATCAAACCTACATCCATCTCGCAACAAGTAGATAGTTTGTATGAGTCATCATATATATCAACCAATTATGTAAAACTAATAAATATACATCCTCAATATACATAATAATAAAATACAACTATCATATAATGTATATCAATCAATAATATCAGTATTCTATAATAGTATATGTGATAAATCTCAAATCAAAGCAATAATAATTAGATAATAACCATAGTAATCCACAGACTTAAAGGTTATAAATCATAGGATGAAATTGAGATGTGACATCTTTCTCCATAAAACTGGTCATCATCTCGATGACACTTATTTAAATAATAGTTCTGAATAATAATCAAAGTTAATAGAATTTAAAAACATAGCATCAAGTATCAAATCATGTAAACAAATGATGAAACAATCTGCAGAACTCATCAAAGTCCTCCCAAGTAGCACTAACCTCAG
The DNA here is from genome assembly GCA_037957365.1 of Torreya grandis. Lineage (NCBI taxonomy): Eukaryota > Viridiplantae > Streptophyta > Pinopsida > Cupressales > Taxaceae > Torreya > Torreya grandis. Next base: position 2,076,475 of record JARHVA010000051.1, on the reverse strand, counting down.
AGAATTGATCCCATAAGACCCTGATTTATGACATTTCCTTTTATGCAAACAAGTTTTATGAATGTCAATTACATGGATTGGTTCTATCATGACTACCCTGAGGTCTAGAACCACAAGACAAACCTACAATATCTCGATAAAAGTTTCACTAACTTCCCCCAAAACACATGAGATCATCAAAAAAGTCAAAATAGATGATCAGGGAGAGTTCCACAAAACCTTCCAGCCCCTATACACATCTTTCTAACCTAAAGAGTGTATTTTTCATACTGAAGAAAAGTATTTAGGAAACTTGGAAAGAATGATGTGTATATGTTAATATTATCACTACTCCACATAGCTTCAGATAAGTATAACATGTCAATATTGTCACTAATCTATAGAGATCTTAACAAGTACAATAATGAATAAGAACTAGAAATACTAAATTTTTAATGTATACTAAATCATGGAATACCTGTCCACAATATACATGTGTATGGACATATGATTGAATTTGACAAGTCCATCTATCAAATTCTGAATTTGATAAATCCTTATGTTCGATTCCAACTCACTAAGTACCAAGTCAATGTCAGGCTAAGTAAGATAGTGTTCTATTTCTTAAAACTCATGTTCTTAATTCACCACTCTTCCCTTAGGTTTTCATGACTTGATGATCTCCACAATGTACATAAAGTTTCACGAAACATAAATCTTTACTAACAAATCATAGAAAACAATACTATATGCTAAATGATTCTAGATGTACTAATATACATACAAGAAAAATCATACAATCATTCTAAAATTGTATTAAGTTGCTACTAATCAAACATAACTATTATCATATTTCACAACTTAAACTATAATATTATATTCATAGTTAAGAGGAAATAATGTCAAAAATTATCATAACATACAAAGGCTAAGGATTACACGGTCCTTATAAGCTTATAAGGAACAAGTGAGATAATGTCTCCATACTTTCTCAGCTAAAACTTAACAATTTAAAAGTTTATCTCAACCTTTTTAGACTACCAAGATGTTCTACACATCTTATACCTTGTTTTCTCCCAAAGAAAGGTACATATAAAACTCTTAAAAATAACATGCTTAAAAAAGAGAATAATATTAGTCTAAACAAAGGTATATAATAACATAATAATTATAATCACTAAAATTTATATAAATTCAAGGTTTTTAATTCTTTGAGGTCGAGTTAACAAGTTAGATAAAATAGTGACTCTAAAGAGTCACAAAAGTGAAAAGTAGAGAAGTAACATCTCAAAAATAAAACTCTTACATACCCTCATATGGTAAAAGGAAACACTAAAACAACAACTTGTAAATATGAATCTTCTCGATAGCTAAAAATGATGTTAGAGGAGAGTGAGAGAATAACAACTCATCTCTAAGCTAATTAAGAGACATGACACTTATTCTCAAGTCTATATAAATATAAGGATGTTAATCCACATAGCAAACTCCTAACACAAAGTAATTCTTAACCATGACATCTACACTCAACTACAAAAAAATTCTCATTCCTAAGATTTGTATAAATAAGACATAAAATTAAAGCATAAATACTTGAGTGGGAAGCACTCCATGCTTTTTAACACATTCATAATACACAAATACAAATGGTGAAGATGATTCACTTAATAAGAAAGACATAATCACACTTGAGGTGTTTAATCTAAAAGATCAAGAATATGGTAGGAAACTCTTATTTACAACTCAAGAATTAAGCTATGTACTCTTCTACCATACACCTTATAAAACCATCACCAACGAGACACTCAATAAACCAACTCTTTAACAAATCTTAAATGGGTATGAATGCTCTTAGGGTATATACTCAATGTATCACACACACATTCACAATCCTCATTTCTAATAAATAAAAAGATATGAAAATACTAATGGACTCATTGGTCCTATAGTTCAAGCCACAACTCTGATACCCCATGTTACAACCCCTCAAATTGTACTTGAAATAAAGTAGCATTTTTTTTAAAAACTAAATACTTTACATTCATTCTAAAATACAAACTTAACTACTTATCCATATAATAACATAGAATAATAACAATTTCAACTTTAAATACTAAAATACAATATAATTTATTATACCTGTAAATAAATTAAATATATTAGGGCTCAACCATGGCTGGTCTAATAATATAAAAATTGTTTTTTAAGTATATACAAATATAATACTATTACATTTTCTTCGGGCATTTAGCCTTAATACTTTAAGTAGATACCATTCACTTCAGAGCTTGAGTTGAACCAACTTGGGCATTTATGATAATCTTAAGTGTGGTCTTCTTGTAAGTAGTACTATTGTGGGAAAGGAGAGCATCATCCAAGCATTTTTTCACACCAATCACAGACTAATGATCCCCCATACTAATCCCATCAAAAAATGGCCCTATCTTCATGGATGAGTACATAATGACGGTGCGAGAAACCAAAGAATAAATAAATACCCAAGTGTGTATAATTTCTAAAACTAAACATGTAGTGTATCATACAAAATCCATTCTACTACAAGATATCATATTGACATGTAAATCATACATACCAAAAGATAATTTCTCACTATATATTATTTAATCACAATATTTATATTAATTACATCCTCCTACCCATTGTATCACATCACATGTTAAATATATGAGTAATCAAAGTGTACATTTATTCTATCAATGCATAAATGAATCTTACATTATTATCTATCCCAAATAAAATATAATGCCTATAATTTATACCACCCATGTAAAACTTCACATCAAACTACAATTTTCCAACTACTACAATAATATTCATATGACTACACCTCATAACATCCCATATTATCATAGTCTAGTGTTCTAAGACATAACTATTAGTTCTCCCACAATCAGTCATACAAAGTAGTCATAAATACATAGAATCATAAGTTTTTAATCAAATATATATAAAAATTAAGTCATATAAATACATAAAAGTCTAACCCAACATTTGTTTACACTCTTAATATTGTATGCACACATACCTGATATCTTAGTAACTATTATAAAACATATTGATCAAGTAATAACCAACACATATATTTAATTAGTCAATACAGGTGAGAGTCTAGACATACAACTATAGTATATACCATCCAGACATATACATTTAAGCTTAACTATTATATGATATCCCACACTATCATAGCTCATTGTGTAAAAGCACCTTACTCCAACATGAACAATCAATCAATTTTACACTATAATTATTAAACAAGTAAGTTTAAGATTATACCACTTGAGTGTACCATAGATTATACTATACAATATTAATCAGATGAAACATAATCTCTAAACACATGTCATAATGCACTATTTTATTTTAGAAATATCTAATCACTTACACATATTAATATTCTCATATAATATATATTGCACACAAGTTTTCATCTTTACATGATGCTATAAATATGACCCTACTGACATATTTGAATAACACTATTGTGCTACAAATATAATATTTGCCTTTACTAGCATTCTAAGCAAAACCATAGTATAGATTTAGATCATATAATTATATCAATCTAGAATAAAGTATTAATCAAATAAGAGTATATTAACATTCCACAAAAATATCTACCTTTGTTATTGTTTACTCATGTAAAATGATATTCCAAAAACTATATAAAACTCTAATTATCTTTCTAAAAATCATGTACATCCATTTTCAAGCATGCTCATCATATGACAATAGTGTACAAAGATAAGTAGTCATATCTATATTCACTGATTAAGGCTTATCAATTAATTTGATTTATATTTGAGGATTAAAATAAGATTGAGAATCAATTATTTCATAATCATATTTTTATATCACATGATCATAATGTTTATTAAACGTGTCAAAATTGCATAAGTAAGATTCTCTATAACAACATTTGATCATAAGGATATGATTATCCTAATTTACAAGGTATCTCCCTCATGATCAAACTAAAATTTCAAGTTAATAAGTTATGTTTCAATTAATCCAGTTCATAAATATTTCTTCTATATTATGACTGTTACCCACATCTACCATTTTATTATTATTTTCCGAACTGAGTAAACATAGCATTCCAACACAAATCTTTACAACAACCATATCATGATTCTCATACGCGTCCCTTGATAATTATGCTCATTTTTTAAAAAACCATCATGTTAATACATCTAATAGTAATTAATATTTTTATAATATTAGACTACAAAATATTTACAAATGAAGATCAATATTTTCCATAGGATACTTAACCAAATGTACATCGAGTGTTTTCCTCAAAAAATTTATTTGTTTTTAATTCCTATTAAAACTCTCATGTAAGAATCATGAATCAGTTTTAAATGAGTCTTTTAGTTTTATAGGTTATATTTATTGGTACAAAATTAATAATATAAATCTTTAGCATTCATGTTATCAACTATTCTTGCAACTTGACTGGTTGGGAAATTTGATCCAACAACAATATAGGAATCTGAGGTAACAATAAAGTTCCATTAAACATTGTTGTAGTTCTTATAAAGACTCAACATTGGAAAAAAAATACACAACATCTCATTATTTAGACTCAACATTTCAAATAAAGACACATCATCTCATTATTTAGACTTAGTGTTTCAAATAAATACACAACATCACATTATTTAGACTCAGTGTAATCATATAAAATGCAAAAATTGGTAACTTGAGCATGGATAATGACACCCAACCAATAGGTCCCTCTTTCTTGCTCTCATGACCCTCATAGACTTGTTTTCACTGATTCTCAATCATCTATAGCCTTTTAAACCTAATCCCAACTGAGACAAGACCCTCTTTTCATGACCAATCCATCCCCCTAGGTCTCATCTACCTAGGATAATAGCACCAATACCACTCATGTCTGCTTTTGACACTATTGTCTAAGCTTATTTCTAGCCCCAATGGTCATTTTTTTTGATTCCCCATCCTTCTCCTTATTGGCCTAACATGAGAAAATTCAATACATAACCAATAGATCCCTATAAAATCCCATTCAAAGATTATTTGGAAAGGATTGGCAAATATTATCAAGCAAGTAAGAATACAAGTGAAACCACTCAGGTAATCTTCCCTATTCTCTACATACAACCATCTAGTATAGTCCTAAGCACATCTAAATCTCTGCATCAGTCCCTAGCCATCCTCAAGCACATCTAATCTAGCATTTCTTGCATTCTCATATCAAAATTGCATGAAGAACTTTCAAAGGGATAACCACATATGGATTTATCCCTCTTCAAAGTATTGGTATGTAGGCAGTGTATCCACACACGAGGTGTGAAACACGTCTAGTGCATCTTACACACACTAACTTTTTTTCTTTATTTTCTAAGGTTTTGTTCAAGTACATTGTGTTAGGTTGTGAAACTAAAAGCTTCACTGATGTAGACATGGAGAAGGCCATTGGAGGAGTTGCTGGAGTGTCACAGACACCGGCGTCGATCAGGCCAATCGACGTCGGCAGGATAGGGCAGGAGAGAAACTGACGTCGGTCAGAGATCGACCGGCGTCGGTGACCCCCAGGCGAACAGGGACCAACGTCGGTCGCCTGTGTGGTTCGACTGCGAGTATATTACGGGCAGTTGGTTGACGAACCATGTGTTTGCATGTTTAGAGCTAATTATAGACTGAGAGCTGCAGATCTAATTATTGTATTAGGTGTCTAATTATTGTGTGGATGAGATCTATATAATAGACTCATGGTTGTATTGTAAACTTGTGCTAGAAAGCCATTGGGCTTGTAGAGAGAGCTAGTGTAGTTCCTCCTAGTTACCAAATAGGGGTACTGAGAGTGTATGATCAGAGAGAGTTGCAGGTTGTGCAAGTTATTGGAGAAGATCCACCGGGGTACTGGTTGAAGAATCATAAGGACTTGGTGAGGCAAGGACAAGGGTTCTTCAGGGGTGTAGAAAGACATCTACATGGTGAGTATGATCTAGTTATTTACAGGTAGCAGCAGAGAGCAAGGGATCTACTTGAAGTACAGTTGTGTACTTGGTGAACTGGCAGCGTGTTACTGACTGGTTGGAGAGGTGAACATCAATTCTATATTGGAATTGATTGTTGTGACCAAGAGAGAGAGGGAAGAAGGTCTTGAGGTGTGGCAAACCTTTGAGGTGGAAGAAGAAGTGGCATCTTCTTTATTGTATATTCTTCTGAGTGATTATTAATACAATTGTGTATTGTCTCTCAATTCCTGTGTTGTTTCATATTTCTAGTTACTTATTGATTCTGGTTAAATTCTGTGTTTAGTTGCTAATACAAAAAGTAATCATATGTGCTCTAATTGGTAGAGCAAGATCCTGACAAGTGGTATCAGAGCTTTTGGTTGGGTTGACTAATAGGTAGTTTCAGATCTGGTAGTGTTTGTTGATTACAGGTCACTCACAGGGGTTTTAGATTGAGTGGGAGTATAGCAATGGTAGAAGAAAGTAAGCTACGAATGGAGAAACTAAATAGCACGAATGGTCTGATTGATGGAAAGAAAGAGCAGGTAAAAAGAGATCATTGGTTGGTAGCAGATCAGCTTGTGGAAGCATATGTTGCAGGTAATATTGCACAGGATGTTCTGGATAAAGTGGAATCTTTGTTTACAGATTCTTTTGCCTCTTTCCATGCAGCCCGAAATAGAGCATCTTTTCATAGGTATGTCTTTAGAGACTTTGGAGAGATTTATTTAGGGGTTGGAGAGCCTTGTCAGATGATTGATGAAGGGGAAGTGAAGCTGAAATTGCAGACGGATGACACACATTGGTTGAAAGAAGTCATGCAGGTACCAGTCTTGGAGATTAGTCTAATTTCTTCAAGAAATTTGGGTGATAAGAGATGCATTGTAACTCTCACAGCGGATACACTTGAATTAGATGGTGGTAAGAAAGTAGGTATCCTTTATCTATCTACTTATATTGTTGATTCACCTTCTGTTGCAGAGATGTGGCTTCATAGGCTTAGTCACATATGTAGGAGGAGAATGCAGGTTTTGAAGCGGAGGTCAGATGTCTTTGACAAGCTAAAGAACTGGAAAGCCTTTGTGTTCATGGAGGAGATGACAGACAGAGATTAGGGGAGGGAACTAAATTATTCTAAGTAGAGCAGGGTTGATTTGATTAGGATTTTGATCCATGGAGAGCTCGCGGATAAAAATTTATCACTCACAGACGAACATAGGTACCGGTGTCGGTCAGATAGTAATCGACGTCGGCAATAGGAAGACTGACGTCGGTCATGAAGGAATCGACATCGGCAGGAGGGACACCGCCGTCAGCCAGGGAAATGACGTCGGCAGTCAGGTTCAGTACAGGGAGCTGACATCGATCAGAAACAGACTGGGAGATGGCTGAGATCGGTCACTGGTACGGATGGTGGGTGGACAACAAGCTATCAATAAGTCTCAAACGCTCATGATGAGGTTAGAAAGGGTAAGTGAACCTCATATTTGTTGTTCACCTTCTTTATATTGCTTATTGATGGTCAAGAACCAGGAAGATGGAAGAAGCAACGTAGGTAGAATCCAGATACAGTGGGAGCTTGGCGTGGATGAGGAGTGTGAGTCCTTGGAGAAGAACCAAACAGGTATTTATTGGTAGAGTTGTCAGCTAGAAGTAAGCACTGAGAGATGGAATGGATTCCCAAGTTAAAGAAGAGAGTGGATGGATACAAGAGACAGAAGGCCAAGGCATATGGTCTTGAAGAAGCTGTAGGACAGTGGTTCAGGTTTGACAGGTGGATGACTAAGCATGGCTTCAGTCAATGTCAGTGTAACTATTGTGGTTTTATCTTACCAGGTGGATGATGGTCGCAACATCATCTTGTTATTGTATGTGGGTGATTTACTAGTAGGTTTGTACATACAGGTATTTACTGAGCTAAGGGTAAGGTTAGTTCAGAGGTGTGTCATGAAGAATTTGAAGCAGTGAAATTCTTTGGCATAAGAGACATGGAGATTTGATCTCCAGTGGGAGCTGATGTGAAGACGGTGTTGGTGGGGTTCATGATGCAGGATGCAGAATCAGAAAGCACACCAAGGGCTGGATAGTTTAAGCTTAGCTTGAAACAGGGTTGAAAATCACATAGTTGTTTTCCCAAGTAGTGGGGGTTGTCAAAAAGTATGGAGCCAATTCGGGGAAGGAGTACTGGAGGGCAGTTCAGTGGGACTAGCAGCAGGGATTCTTGTTATGCAGGGTCAAGTTCTTCACTACATGGATATGTAGGTTCGGATGTGGCAGGTTACTTGAATGACAGGTATAACATCACAGGTTGTGTGGTGGGTGGTCTTCAGGATTGAGCTTGAAGAGGAATACAAACTAGGAAATAGATTAAATGGGGTACAGGTACAGGTACAGTGCAACTATTTATCTCCAAGTGGGAGATTGTTAGGTTGTGGAGCTAAAAGCTTCACTGATGCAGACATGGAGAAGGCCATTGGAGGAGTTGCTGGAGTGTCACAAACACCGGCGTCGGTCAAGCCAACCGACGTCGACAGGATAAGGTAGGAGAGAAACCAACCTCGGTCAGAGATCGGCCGGTGTTGGCGACCCCCAGGCAGATAGGGACCAACGTCGGTCGCCTGTGTGGTTCGACTGCGAGTATATTACGGGCAGTTGGTTGACGAACCATGTGTTTGCATGTTTAGAGGTAACTATAGACTGAGAGCTGCGGATCTAATTATTGTATTAGGTGTCTAATTATTGTTTGGATGAGATCTATATAATAGACTCATGGTTGTATTGTAAATTTGTGCTAGAAAGCCATTGGGCTTGTAGAGAGAGCAAGTGTAGTTCCTCCTAGTTACCAAATAGGCGTACTGAGAGTGTATGATCAGAGAGAGTTGCAGGTTGTGCAAGTTCTTGGAGAAGATCCACCAGGGTACTAGTTGAAGAATCATAAGGACTTGGTGAGGTAAGGACAAGGGTTCTTCAGGGGTGTAGAAAGACATCTACATGGTGAGTATGATCTAGTTATTTGCAGGTAGCAGTAGAGAGCAGGGGATCTACTTGAAGTATAGTTGTGTACTTGGTGAACTGGTAGCGTGTTACTGACTGGTTGGAGAGGTGAACATCAATTTTGTATTGGAATTGATTGTTGTGACCAAGAGAGAGAGGGAAGAAGGTCTTGAGGTGTGGCAAACCTTTGAGGTGGAAGAAGAAGTGGCATCTTCTTTATTGTATATTCTTCTGAGTGATTATTAATACAATTGTGTATTGTCTCTCAATTCCTGTGTTGTTTCATATTTCTAGTTACTTATTGATTCTGGTTAAATTTCGTGTTTAGTTGCTAATACAAGAAGTAATCATATGTGATCTAATTGGTAGAGCAAGATCCTAATAAGTGGTATCTAAATCTCTGCATCAGTCCCTAGCCATCCTCAAGCACATCTAATCTAGCATTTCTTGCATTCTCATATCAAAATTGCATGAAGAACTTTCAAAGGGATAACCAAATATGGATTTATCCCTCTTCAAAGTATTGGTATGTAGGCAGTGTATCCACACACGAGGTGTGAAACACGTCTAGTGCATCTTACACACACTAACTTTTTTTTCTTATTTTCTAAAGTTTTGTTCAAGTACTTTGAAAGCATATAATTGAATAAAATTAGTTCTAAAAGGAGCATTTCTAACATTGGGGCTTCACAAATTCACAGATAGAGTCACATAGACCTATCGAGCAAAACCTAGAAAGCTCAAATCATCAGGATAACAATGCTGAATAAAGACTATAATGATTGTGCCACTCTTGTCCACCTTTGGTGCTCCTATCCAATCAAAAAACAAAAGTCAGAATCTTATTTGTGATAGTGTCCTAGGCATGCATAGTAAATATCACACCCTATCGTAACCAGATCAACATAATTTATGCTAAGTCTTATTTTCTCCCTTTTATTACTATTTTTAGAAAGCTCTAATTATAGATAAATTTCACCAATCAGTAGCTTATTTATTGCATATTATTCATTGATTTATCAATCTATACCTTTTAACTAAATTAAGAATAAAAACTCAATATTACCAAAATTGTTAAATCATTTGATAAACCTAACTTACTTTGTTTGCACATAAAAACCCTAGGATAAAATTTCTATTGATTTTTCCTATAAATTTTTGAGTTTTTACTTGAATATTTAAATAAAAAATTCATAAATTTTTTAAAATTTAGAATTAAATTCTAAATTAATTTTCTTTCAACCCTAGTTGCCCATACTAGGTCCCAATATTTTTTCAGTAATTTTCCAATCATTTTTCAGATTTTTAATAGCATATTTAAAAAAAAATCCATTAAAATTTCAAATTTTCATAGTAAATTGCTCAAATAATCATTTTTCAAAACCCTAGTTGCATATACTAAGTCCCAAAAAATCACAAATTTTCTAATAAAATTCTGATTTTTTACTTGCATATTTCACTCAGAAATCAACTCTAAATTTCAAAAGTTCATAGTAATTTGTGAAAATATTTATCTTTCAAACCCTATTTGCCTATACTAGGTCCTATTGCTTTTGAGATATCACCTTACATTCTAAAAATTAAATTTCAAAAATGGATCTCACTTATTTACAAATTTTTCTTACATTTTTTGCAAAAAATAAGGAGACCATCATTGGTCCTATCATGTGCATGAATAATGAAGTTTACCATATGTTAGTGTACAGCTTCATTCTTTGAGTTTCATGCTTAATTTTTATAATAAGGGATGATATTACATAATTCATTGCTAAACATGCACAAAATTTCAATATTCCTTTTGCATGCTCTTTATCACTCATGTGGAAAACTTTTCAAGTTTATCATGCTAAACATGTTAGAAATGTTATGATTCATGTCAATATGTTCTTTACATTCATGCACAATTTCATGCTTTCTACCCTTCATTCTATATCTCTCTTATGATTTTTTTTTCAAGTTTATGTGGCTACACATATTAGACATATCATAACACATGTCAAAGTTCTTTATGCATCAATGCATAGTTCCATACTCTCTATCACTTGTTTGCTATCTCTCATGTGGAATTTTCTCTATAATCATATTATTATACAACTTATAACTCCACATACATAAATCTTAGCCCATATACATGGTTTTCACCTAGATGTATAAGCCTCCTTGGCTTCTCTTGTTTCAATGTCATATTTCATACAGAGGAAAGAAATCCCTTTGGCTCCTCTCCCTCAAGAGGGTGATAGTTACTTTCCCTCAAACCAGGTCCATGTTATCACCCCTCCAAAAGGTGAGGCAACCCATACTATTTTTCTTAATGCATACATTCAACCTATAGCTTCCTCAAATCCTCTTCAACATAAGTGCCTACATGTTCAATTGAAATCTACTAGGGTTTGCACTTGTGAGACTCTAAGGGATCAAATCACCAATATGAACAAGTTAATTTTAGATTTATGAATTTAGAATTAGTTATTACGTGATAAGATCACAACATTGAAAAATTAGATTATAATACAAAAGCCTCAAAGGCATCCTAGTGCCAATCATGTATATGCACTTTCATCGAGCCAACTGGTTGTAAGAAATATTACATATCACAATAAAAAATCACAACAAAGTAAATCTACAATTAGTGATTCAAAAATCATTCAAAGATCAAGTAAGAGTTCAAGTGAGGTATTGAGATAAATGATTAAATCTAAGTTGATCAAACTACCTCCTCTACATCCAGTGAGAAGATCCAGATATTATTTTGCATATCATAGAATGCATGGGCATCACATAAATTCATGTTTGGCATTGAAAACACATATACAATATATAATTTATAATGAGGACCCTATACAAGGAAAATCAGTCAAAAAATCCATAGTGACACAAGAACACATTCACAAAGAGTCAAATTCAAAAATAATACAAAAATGGTTACCAAAGCATAACTCAAAACAACAAAACGATCAAAAAGAAAAATCATAGAAACAAAGAGTAATACCATCATAGGTAAAATAAGAAAAAGATGCAAATATACCTTTCCAAAATGAGGCTCAACTTTCAAAGTAGTATGGGGTTGATCAAAAATATCTACAATAGTTTGATTTTCAAGGTCAAGGGTTGGGCAAGCATGCTCAAGACATCACTACTCCTATTCTAGCAGTTGATAATTTTTGTCACCAAGGTTTGAGATTTATTGAACATCCTAAGGCAAGTCATTCACAAACACAATTTATCAAAGGAAAAGATCCAGATACAACAAAATTCAACACTAGCATTCCATTGGTTTAAAATCAAGATGATAATAATAGGTGGACCAATACATATTATTATTTCTAAGATATCAACAATGAATCCAAATATTTAGATTCATATTCATCGCCATTCCCTCATGTTTCACAATCATGTATGATTCCTTTATTTCATATAGGACATCATGATAAGGAGTCTTCCATGAGACTCATTGGTTAGTATCATTTCTTCTTAGTATTCCTTGTACATAGCTTATATAAAAAATATCCAAAAACAATACAAAATTTCAAAATACCAAAACATTCAAATATGTCAAAAACATCAAAAATATTTCAACTGTATGCATGATCCATGATTTGCATTTATACTACTATGCTAGACTTACATTTGTTATTCTATGCTTATTGTTTATCGATTTATCTATATTACTAATGTTCACTTGATCTTCTTTGAGTGTTTGCAGTGACATCCAGCTCCTTGAGTGCTTCACTCTACCCATTGAGGGGGCATCCTACTACATTTGAGACACACATCAATATACATACCCATTGGGGGCATCCTCTACATGACTACACCATCCAGGTTATGTCATTCCTACAACACACTCTAGTTATTATGACTGATGTACATTATTTACTAGATTACATATATTATTCTATCGACACTAACTAGTATATAACACTTGTGTATTGCTTAGAATATACCTAATCTTGTACTAACATGTCTTTCATACATTCAATTCTTACTTTGGTTAGTTAGATGCATTTGTAATTCCAATTTCTTACATGCTTTCTTTTCTTGCTTAACATTAGCTTGATGTAATTACATTTCTCAATTTCTATTTGTCTCCTATATGTGCCTTAGCACATTTTCCAATGTCCTTTGCTTCTATTCATGTGTGTACCTTAGGACATTTTCCAATGTCCTTTGTATGTACTTTTCCATGTGATTGTGGCTTTCATGCCAACCTTGCTTATTTTAATTGTATATGTATGTGGCATTTGAACATGCCTTTTATGCTTGTTTTCTTGTTTGAGTGATATATGTCTATGTCCCTTAATTGCTTGGATGCTTATCCACTTTTGTACACTCCTTGATTCTTGCCTTGTGTGCTTGTTGCTTGATTGCTTTCGATTGTTTATAATGCCATGATCCAAATCATGCATTATCTTACTTCTTAGATTCTATGATGGACATCATGCTCCATCCCTCCAACTAAAAACTAACAAATAACTAGACTTTAAATTCTAGTTCAGTACATTCCACATGTTATTACATTATTACATCTATCTAGGCATACCCCTATTGATCTAACAATCTCTCAATACAAATCATGCTATATCTTGAGATATCTTGTTGATTATCATTGCTATATCATGTATCTTTGTAGCTTAACACACTTGTAGAGCTATTTATTTTAAGGGAAGTCATTGTAGGGTGTTGATTCTTACCCTCAAAAGAGGGGGCAATAAACATGGGTTTTGTCATAGAGATCAGATCTCTTAATAGTCGAAACAACATTTAGAACACCCAAAACAACAACCAGACAATAAATTAGTCAGAACAGACCAGACAAATAGTCACGAATTTATAAAAGTCATCAAATTTGGCCTAAGAAAACAACACTGAGATTGGAATATAACATCATTGGTACTACTATCCATTTCTAGTGCTTGTATCCATATAGCAAAAAAAACTAGATTTTCCAAAAATACACAGAAAGGTAAGTTCATTTACAATTTTGTCAGCTACAGTTCAGACCAAATTCAATAGTTTCAGTATAGTTTTGCTCAAAGAATCAAGATATAGAGGGCATCATACACAACATGATGGCTCTTGCTTCCAATTTTAGATAGGGTAGTTGGTACAACTTCTAGATCACAATCGATGTTTTAGACACTAGTGATTTGGGGCAATGTGCAAGGCACATTTATTTTCTTTCTTTCCAAGTTCAACATTACCCAGGCATTCTCAATAGTTACATGCCTTACTCCATCTATAAATGGTTGGCATCATTTTGGTTTGGCTTTCATACAAGCTTAACTTTTGAGTTCTTGAGTTCTCAAGTGGCTTCCACATAGGCTAGATTCTTAGTTTTGAAATGGCTTTCATATAATCCTAATCTCCATTTTTTGAAGTGGCCAAGAGTGGCCTAGTTTTAAACATACATTCATATATCCATGACAACATTGTTAGATCACAGTACATTCATGGGTATTAGGTGCCATCTCATATGACATACATTCTAGATTGGTATCAGTTTATAGCTTCACTTCATAGGGCAATGATAGAGCTAAAGGACTAGCTAGCCTTTGTGTTCTTGAGCCACCTATTTAGAGGGATTGGGGAAACAATCCAAATATCGATCAACATACGTATGACCACCTAGATTCACTTAGTGGGTGACAATGGAATAAAAGGGCCAGCCTTTACATTCTTGAGCCACTTTTTGGGGAATTGAGCACTCAACTCCACTCATGATATTACTCTTGGTACATCACCATCCAACATTACTCAACTTTGCTTAGCATCACAACAAGTTTTGTATTATTTCACATACCTGATGAGGTGTATTCATTCCTCTCTCTCTCTCTCTCTCTCTCTCTCTCTCTCTCTCTCTCTCTCTCTCTCTCTCTCTCTCTCTCCCAACTTTATACATTCTTATTTTAGATATAGTGTATCTAGTAAAAACTAATCTATTTTTTATTTTTACTTGCAAATTTACACTTCATAGTATGCTCTCTCTATGCACACCTAACATCACATAACTTCATGAGCTTCACCCTTATAGGTAAGTTTAGGTATGCTTTCTATTTTTCATTTATCCTAGTATTTTGCTTTATTGCATCACTAGAATAAAGGAAGGTAAATGTAGTCATATAAAAT
Source organism: Torreya grandis (assembly GCA_037957365.1). NCBI lineage: Eukaryota > Viridiplantae > Streptophyta > Pinopsida > Cupressales > Taxaceae > Torreya > Torreya grandis. Next base: position 2,061,365 of record JARHVA010000051.1, on the reverse strand, counting down.
GCAAAAATTGGTAACTTGAGCATGGATAATAATACCCAACTCATAGGTCCCTCTTTCTTTCTCTCATGACCTTCATAGGTTTTTTTACTGATTCTCATTTATCCATAGCCTTTTGAACCTAATCTTAGCTAAGCCAGGACCCTCATTTCATGACCAATCCATCCCCATAGGTCCCATCTACCTAGGACAATAACACCATACTAGGATAATAGCATTAATGCCACTCCTATCCACTTTTGGCTCTATTGTTCAATCTCATTTTTGGCCCCAAAGGTCAATTTATTTTGGTTCCCCATCCTTCTCTTTGTCAGCCTAATGTGAGCAAATTCAATCCATGACCAATAGATACCTATAAAATCCTATTCGAAGATCATTTGGAAAGGGTTGGAAAATATTATCAAGCAATCAAGAATACAAGTGAAATTACTCAGACAATCTTCCCTATTCTCTGCATACAACCATCCAGTATAGTCCTAAACGCATCTAAATCTCCACATCAATCCCTAGCCATCCTCAAGTACATCTAGTCTATCATTTCTTGCATTCTTGTATCAAAATTGAATGAATCACTTTCAAAGGGAGAACTACATATGGATTGATCCCTTTTTGAAGTATTGGTATGTAGGCAACATGGCCACACACAGGGTGTGAAGCACATCCAGTGCATATTACTTACATTAACCCCTTTTCTCTATTTTCCAAAGTTTTGTTCAAGTATATTAAAGGCATAAAAATGAATAAAATTATCTCTATAGGGAGAATTGATAATATTTGGGCTTCACAAATTCATAGATAGGGTCACACAGACCTACTGAGCAAAACCCAGAAAGCTCAGATCCTCAGGACAATAGTGCTAGACAAAGACTACAACATGGATGCCACTCCTATCCACCTTCAGCACTCCTATCCAATCAAAAAATGAAATTCAAAATCCTATTTATGATAGTGTCCCAGGATTGCATAGTGAATATCAAACCTTGTCTCAGTTCAACATTATTTAAGTCTTATTTTCTCCCTCTTATTACTATTTTTAGAAAAGCTCTAATTATAAATAAATTTCATAAATCAATAGCTTATTTGTTGTATATTATTCACTAATTTATAAATCTAGACCCTTTAAATAAATCAAGAATAAAACCCCAATATTCCCAAAACTGTTAAATCACTCAACATTTCAATATTATGATCTAGCATTTTAATTAAATGACTTAACATTTCACATAGAATGCCAATTGTAGTTACTAATGTTGTCATTTATGAATAGGATGCATACCAATTAGAGTGAAATGCATTCCATTATAGTATAAATATAAGATGCAACCTATAATAATATAAGATGTAACCAAACAATTTTATGATTTGCTCATTATGAAGGACGTTGGCCAAAGTTTTTTTTGAAATGTAAATTTTAGATGCTTCTTGATAATATGTAAACTCAATCTATAATTTCAAATGTTGTCCAAAAGAAGTTTTATGCAATCTATAAAAGTGAAACACATGTTTATAAAAATAATACGTAGACCTATTAAATAAAACACAGGTCCATATAGGTAAGGCACAACCAATACCAAAGGATGCCACCTGTTTATTAAGATGCATGAAATATATACTATCAAATTTACTCAATTTCTATATCTAATTTGATTTCTAATAAAAATCTAGGTTGTGTATGCATTGATTTTAAGAAATATTAAAATCATAACCATATTACACATAATAATGTAATTTGTAGTACCAACCTTATAAAAAAATTACTTTTCTGATAACCATGCCTTTATTTTTGCTTTTCCCAAAACTTTCTCTGAAAAATACTCAACTTATTCTCTTTTTTCCTCCTACCTCTTCAATCTTGCCAATTCACCTCCTTTTCTTCCTTTTTCATGTATCTCTTGTCTAGTTTTAATCTTTCTTTATTTATAAAACTCTTTTCCCTTTATTATGCTACATCATTCACTTTGCATGCTCCATTTATTAGTTTTCTCCATGTGTAACATTTTTTTACTCTCTTTAATTTTCACTAACTGAAGATATCTCTTCTCTTAGGTAATCATTTAACTTACCTTCCATATTTTTAATTAACATTAAAAACATATAATTTGCTTACTAAGGATCATTATGGCATAGGTCTCTAAGTCATCTTAAACTTAAGTTAAGTTGACTAATAAGATGATAATAATATCTATTTTCTAACTTCTATGTAATTTCATGCATGATTTAAAAAGACTAAGTTTAGTTTGTTTTTACTCACGGTTAGTACATTAAGATAACTGAAGCTCTTGAAAGTAAATAAATAAATGTAATTGCTTATTTATCTTTAATATATACAAGTCTATAATTATTTTCAATAATAAGATAATAGTTGTATGATTGATTAGTATTTATATTAAATATCTATTTTTCTAATTTATTTTCAAAAATATAGACAATTATAAGTAAAGGAATCTTATGTACTCAATAATTAAATCCACATACAACTATAATCACAAACAATATTTCCTTAACTATGCACTAACATTTTATGCATATAATATTTAAAATCTAATGTGCGTGTGTGTAGGGTCACTGGAAATTTCTTTGTCATCCCTTAATCGTCCCATCTATTCCATCCTCTTTGATGATGCTATCTCTCATCATGCTCTGAGGGTAGGATCAATTTGGATCCATATCACAACAAGTAGGTAGGTAGTCTGAATTATCATATATATCAACCAATGATGCAAAACTAACAAATATACATCCTCAAGGTACATATTAATAAAATACAACTGCCACATCATGTATACCAATCAATAATATCATTGTTCTATAACAATATATGTCATAAAGCTCAAATCAAAGCAACAATAATTAGATAAGAACCATATTAATAATTGGATTTAAAGGTTATAAATGATAGGGTAAAATCGGGATGTGATAATCATTAGGTCCATGTTTGAGTTTTATTATTGGAGCACAAGAAAATTTCTCACTAATATTGATATAAAAGTGAGCTAAGAATTAATTTACCAAAGGATTTAAAGTATATGCAGATCAGAATGGAACATCATAAAACCATTACAAAACATAATCCTTAAGACTCTCAATTTTTTTTTATTAATAACTTATCATTAGGAGAATGATATAGGCATACGACATGGGAATTTATAAAATGCTATTCTAAATTACCTTTGCCATCATAATGTGTAAGTTTGGGTGCAAAAGATCTTATATGTAAAGGATAATAAAAAATCTATCTGGATAATGGGTTCTATAAAAATGTTTGAGAATTAGTCAAATGACTAGTTCCATAAGAACCTTGTTCTAATTGGGAAACCTTATCTTGAAGCTCAAGAATATAGAGTATAATCTCTTGATATATATATATATATATATATATATATATATATATATATATATATTAGTAATAGATGTTGTCATGTGATTAGAAAGCCTAGGAGGCACATAAATATATAATGTAGGAACAACCATATAAATTCGAGGATGAACTTGTGTTACCATCACACCATGGGTGGGAACCAGTTCTGTATCCATAGATGTATAAATATGATTAGTAATAATAATGGTTTGAACACCTAGTTTAAGATCTATGCCTCTAATATTTTAATTGGTATCTTTTTTTTTTTTGCATTTTGTTCCTCAATGTAAGTTCCTTAGCAATCAATTTCTTTTCATTTTTAGTTACATGCAACAATTCATCGATCATGCATGGATTCATTTTAAGATATTCTATAAATTCACTTTAATCTATATCATCAAATCTATCATGAAAATTAGTCTAATCATTTCCATTATGAACATCCACATTAGTTATATTTTCCATTATGATTATGTAAACTAAAGGAAAATAAGAAATGAGATCCAAGATCCAAACCCTAATGTAAGAGAAATCTAAAACCCGAAGAAGAAAAAATGAAACACTATTGCAGAAATACCTAGGGCTTCCATGTTCAAAATAAATATCAGGTTCACCATAATGTTTTAACTATTATAAAATTATTTTAGAAAACAAATATGAATGCAAACAAGAGATTGACATTGATTTTATTATTTTTAAAATTGATAAAAAAGAGAGAAAATATTGGACTTAGCTAATTTATATTTTATATTTCTCATTATTTGCATCACTAATCTCAAAAATGCTTTGTATTATATCAGTAACTACTTAGATTGGGAAACATTGTCTTTAAACTTTCCTAGACACTTCCAACAAAGCTCAAACATGTGGCAACTGGTACTATCCTCTATCTATCAATACTATCCAAGTTGAGTGTATAGGTTTGTTTCACTTTAGATCAATGTGTATGTGTCTCTAGATGATTTTTGTGTATTTTATTTCCTTCAATCATGTGCACAAATATTTGATTTGCTTTTCCTTGCCTTGAAAACATAACTTCACTTTTGACATGAGATTGGTTTGAAAAAATGGGTTAGATAGTCTAAACCACTCCTTGATCGATGATTAAGTGTTGTAAACATTCCAATACTCCAAAAAGTGCTCAAATTGCACATATTTATCCCACCTATGTATGCACATGTTGAATCTTGATCCAATAGAATGCAATACAATGCTTTGGATTTTAAAACTTGACAAATTACAACTTTAACTTGTATTTTGTATCAAAATTGGCTCTTCAGGCTGATCCTTATATGGATTTTTTATGGTTATAGTATTTGGATAATGTTTCAAGGGCGTGCAAATAAATTTCTTAATGTGAATGCCAAATAGTGTCCAAGTTAGCCCTTGAGTTTGACCTTAGGATTGATTTGTACTTGTAGATGACTCTTTGATATTTCACTTAATAACTGACATGTAAAACATGTGTAGGACAACCTAAGGGATATATTTGAATTTGAAAATGTACGTGTTGGAGGATCCTAGATGTTACTAGTAGAGGTGTACACCAACAATAAAATGTAGTTGTCCATATATTTCCAACAATGTCTTGAGAGAGAAAATTAGTGATATGGAATATGAAAAAAATCTACTTAGGGTTATGGAGTGTTATTTAATCGATTAGGGTGATCTTGAATATGTATATTAAGAAATGGGGTTAAAAAAGACAATAAGTGAGTAAATGGATAGAATAAAGTGTGCACAAGATTCAAATGTGTATGCACAAGTCCAAGTATGTCAATAAATGTCAAAACCAATGTTATCAAATGTATAATACCATATTTATGTGTCTATACTACCACACTATAGTAGTTAAATTACATAATTAATGGAGACCACCAATGATCTCTTATAACATCAAAAATAATGTTTCTAAGTCTTTGTGGCCTTTTACAAGGAGCTCATACTACGTTGTTGAGGCCTTCTTCTTATGGGTCCCTATGGCCCTCTCATCCATTTACTTGGTCTTTGTGTTTCATTTCTACAGTCTTCTCCCCCTTCATGTGTTAACTTGTGGACAAATAAGGTCTTGATGTGAATTGTAGAAGTCTATATATTCACAAGCACAATAATGCATGTAGGAAAAGGATTAGAGAAGAATTTGAAGGATAAAATAGTAATAAGAGTTGACAAAAATTTATAGAGTGATAATGAAAATTAGAGCTCAAATATTGTAGTAGATTTATATTCATTTTTTCATATTACATCATTTCCTTTGATCATGTAACACAAATCCATATAAGGATTAGGATCTTGCAACACCATAATATATTTATAAATGCATTTAGTGATGGTTTCCAACTTTCTTAAGGACAAGTTATAAATGAGTAAAGCCTCTCAATGGCTCTATAATGTATCGAGGTTTTACAAGGTATGTTGAGTTGATTAGGATATTAGAGAAGGAGAAGGATTTCATAGTGATCCACAATAGATTATGATAAGTAAGTGAAGTTTTTAGAACACAATAATATATTAATGCATTCATCAAAATTATATTATAAAAGGACATTGTACCATGATCTTACACTTTGATCCTAGTCATTCCAAGATAGCAAGTTTGATCTTGGTCAAAATTTTAAAGTTTTCAGTTTCTTCCAAATTTTATAGGGTGTTTTCATATTGATTCTTAGACACCTTATTTTATCCTCAAATAGTCTACATATTTTCCAAAATATAATATTATTCTTATAACCCTCTCTTTTTCAATTTTGATTATTTTTTAATCTTCAATTATTCTAATTAGGCATGTTTTTACTATTTATTTGGATTAAACCTATTCCAATATGAATTGCATCATTATTAGGCTCAGTTCATGAATTTTTCATGTAAACCACTTTACCTATATTTTTCCTAATTTTTTGCGACCAAATAAAATTCAAACTCTATTTTATTTGGTTCCTACTACTAGATCATGCAATACTTTTCTTGGTTAACCATGGATACATAAAATTCAAGAAATACCTTATATTGTACATTAATGCTTAAAATTTGGACATCAAATTCAATTAGTTATGATTCAAATAGATACTATTCTTTGAAAGGAACATCTTAAGGATGAAGTAGTATATATAGAAGCATAGAAAGATTCATTATAAAATTTACATAGATTAAGGGTCCATAAAATACAGATTCATAATTCAATTCTAATCAAGGTGTAATCATCACATACTATGTCTACAAGACAAATAAAGAACAATAAAGAACATCAATGTATGTGTGATTTGACCTTTTTGGGTTTTACAAGTGTAATAAGCTATGTTTGGTTAAGGGGTTGAGATGCCTAAATCAGTTAAATAAACATGCATTAATTAAGTATTGATTTGTTATGAATTTTGACTTTATTTGAATTTCTAATAATAGAAATAGATAGGCTTAAATAAATACTTATCTAAAATCTTACTATTGCAGATGATTTGAGTTTTGAAAGTTAAAATTTGGGTAGTTCTAAGTATCACCAATGGGATTATGGTGTTCGTCTACTCACTGGATAGTAGTGTCTAATATAGATAGTAGTGCCATCTATTTGTAGTGTCCTCAATGTCGTGCTAATGTCCCCTTTATAGGATTGTTCTTATTTTTTTGGAGCACCTATGCTTGTGTCCATAGGTGTTGATCTTGCATGACTGAAACCTATAGTTCTATATTATACCTAGAAAACTTGATTTGATGTACAAACCCTAATCTCCTTGCAAGTATGGCATACACAATAATTTTGTGTGTTAGTAGGATAGACTAAACATCCTCAACACCCAACTATGTAGAGAGTTGTCTACATACCAAAACTCTGAAGAGGGATCAAGTTCGATGTAATTTTCCCACCTAGTGCTTGATGTATGTGCAAGTGAATGCTAGAATGAGAGTGGAGTTGGATGTATTGAATGTGCTTAAGCTTTGAAATGCTTGAAAACTAGACTAAGGGCTGTTGTAAATGGTAGTATGTATAAATTAGGGTAGAATAGGGATTAATACCTTGATTTACACAACTTTGCCTTTGGTTTAAATAACTTTTGCATATATTTTCTGTCTAGTGAATAGAGGTGGATAAGACTTGTATTTCTATGTTTATGTTCCTTGTGTGGATAAGACAATGAGCTTAGGCTAACCTTAGGAGGGGCATGCATTTAAAAATATATATGTTGGGAAGAGTTGTGGCTAAGGATAATAGCACCCAATTGGGGACACTAGCACCATGTGGTTGTAGTGTCCCAAATATGGCACTAATGTCCTTTTGGTAGACTCTTGAGAAAGTTTGATTAGGGTTAGAGATGATAGTTTAGGGACTATGTATTGATTGGTTATAGGTGATTTCATTCTGCTAAATTACTAAAAATCTAAGTCTAAGGATATATAATAGGTCTATGGATAGCCTAGGGATAGGGTAACTCAAGAGACACTCTTACCATCCAATTACCACTTTTAGGTGATTACATTTGCCCCCCATTTATGCTAGTAATACAACAAAGTGAAATGACTAGTATAGATGAAAAAGAAGCATACCTAGACTTACCTTGGAAGTGAATCCCATGTAGCTAAGTTTTAATATGTGAATTTGGGTATGTGTATGTGAAACATGATCCAAAGCAATGTCCTACAATGAAACATGCAAAAATCAATCCTTATTTAAGAGAAAATCAAAAGTAAAAGACTATGCTGAAATAAAATATCTGAGTAAAGAGAGAGGAAAGGTAAAAATACACCTCATTAGGTATGTGAACCTATGCATGAACCTGGTGGCAACATATGTGCATGAGTATGAAAACTGATCATATCATTGAATAGCTTGGACTGAGCTAATAGCTTGCTTAATTCTCATATGGGTGGCTCAAGAACTCAATCCAATTTTGACTCCATCATTGCTCACCCCTACTTGGTGGATCTTGATCTCTATGAATAGCTTGGATAAGATTGTAAGTGTGTCTAAACCTCTTATGTATGTGGCTCAATAATTTAAGTAGGCCATTACTCCATCATTTACCCATGTGTGAGTTATATGCATCTATAACTATACTACACAAAGTACTAAAAGTATCTAAGTGTGTATTTGGCTCCATAGCCACTCAGGTATATTAGGCAACTCTAGGCCACTTAAGAATGCCAACCACTGCAAATGGAGTAAGGCATGAATCTAGTGATAACCTGTAATGTGATAGAAAGTGTATATAATGTAGAGAATGACATGGATTTTTCCATTCCATCTAGTCAAGTTGTCTGAAGCTAAGTATATGGAAACTATGTGCTGTGCACATGCCCCCAATCTGGTATTTGAGTATACTGAATTTGAATCAAGTATGTAATATTTAAATCCATGTAATTGATTTGAATGTATGAGTGATCATACTACACATGATGCCCCCAAATATAAGCAATTGGTATGAACTTAAACTAAAATGAATGAATTTGAGCTAAATATGAACATAACTACCAAACCTATGACTATATCTGTGCAACTTTGTATTGTACCTAATGTACTGGTCTAAATGATTCAGACTATTCTAAAGCTAGGGTTATTAGACAATAGCATCCTATAGTGGATAATAACACCTTATTGTGCTAGTGTCCCAATCTGGGTGCTAATGACTACCTGGTTTGATTTTTGTGTGCTCTGAAATGACTGTTGAGTCTCTATTTTGTTTTATGTCTACCCTGAGTCTGATATTTGAAATTGAGCTTGTGTGCTAAAATATATCTATGAAAAGCAATGTAGGAGCCTAATCTCTATGATAACCCCTATAAATTCCCCCTATTTTGAGGGTAGTTGTGAAATCTGTTGAAGAATTGGCCTCTAAAGAAGTAGCTCTACAAAATGTGTTAGCCAGAGCATGTGCATGATATTCCAATATGATGTACAAACATAACATTAGAATGTAAATATATTTGAGCATAAGTAGGAAATTTAAGATGTATGTTGTAATCTACATTACATAAGGGTGTCAAGATAGATGTAAGCAATGTATATAGTAGCAAAATATAAGTAACTAACTAGGGGGACGGGGCATGATGTCCATCATGGATCCAAAGTAGGAAGGGTAGATGCATGAGGTCTCTCATGGCATCAAAAACTGGTGTGTGTGTGTGTAACAAGAAAACACAAGTGTTATGGTGTAGAATCATACAAGAATAAAAACATACAAGCACATGAGGCATGTAAAAAGTAGGCCAAGGGGCCACAATATAAGGGACATGGGAAAATCTCACAAAAGTTGAGAATGAAGACATATAAGGACATATTTAAATGTCCACATATGCAAACAACAATAAATTTGGTGTAGAGCCACATAGAAGGACATATTCAAATTTATGCATATAGAAGTAAGAAAGCACACACAAGGGACATGGGCATATGTCCAAGGCATAAAAATAAAGAAGTGGCATAGAAGCCAAAGAATAATGGCATATTCAAATGCCCTCAAAGATGGAATAAATATAGGAAGTATAATCAAGTCTAATCTAGGAATTAGAAATGAAAGCATGTATAACTATGTAATACAAATCTATGTAGATGCTAGGATGCATATATACTGAGTCTAACTAGTGATAGTCAACAAAAAATCTGATTAATGATCAATATCAAGAAAAAATCAATGCTTAATTAGAATGTATAGTATGTGAAGATAAAACCTAGTTATAACAACTTTTTAGGAGATGCTCCTAAGTGGGTGGATGTATCAAATGTATAAACTTAGATTGGTGTAAGTGCCCCCAATAGATAGATAATAGTTAGTTTGGATCAATGTATTGGATTAGATTAATGTTTGGAATTTGTAAGCACTTGATAAGAACAAGTGAATCATATTTGTATGATAAAATTGACTATACTAGGATAGCTAGCAATATTCAATATCTAGCAAGTAGTAGAAATGTAAACATAACAATGCATACAATCTATAAAATTTTGTTTTTTTGAAATATTTGAATGTTTTTTGTATTTTGACATGTTATATTGTTTTTGTGTTTTCTAAGTATAATCTATGTACAAACAAACAAAAATATACCATGTACAAGGATCAAGAGAGAGAAGGAAGTATGTACAAGATTAGGAACCATACTAACTAATGAGTCTCATGGGAAATTCACTACCAATGTGGCCTATGTCAAAAATAGTAATGAAAATCTCTCATGTAGTGTGATTGCTGTGTTACAGTTGAATGTTGTTGCAATAGGAATTTGAGTATTGGTCATCATCAAAATCATAATATTATTCAACATCAGAATCATAATAACTTGGTGTGCTAGAGGGAATTACCTCATACTGTGAAGTTGACATTTCTAAATTATGATTTGGAAGATTGATTTCAATTTTGCTTTTTGAAACTGTGTTGATTGTAGACATATGGTGTTGTGGAGTCTCTTTTGATAGAAACTTGTTTTGAAAATGTTTGTTTGCTGAGCATGATTTTGACTATGCAACTTAGGATCTTGCTCTTTATGTAACATGTTTTGTGTATCTATATGTTTTACCTTGATACACTGTATCTATGACTAATGTGCCTTAGGATGTTCATTAAATCTGAAACCTTGTTGACCAATAATATCAATTTCTAGAATAGGATAAGTGATGCCTTGGGCCTATTTGCCCAAAACTTAACCATGATAATCATACTGTTGTAGATATTTGTGACCAAAATTATACCATATTTAATGTTGAGCCTCCCTTTGGAGAGGTAGATTTACTTACTATATCTGTGCTTGTTGTATTATTTTTTGATCTGATTGTGTTTTTTGAACCTTTTATTGTTTTAAGTTATGATTTGGTAGCCATTTTTTATTGTGTCTGAATTTGACCCTTTTTGAATTGGTATGTGTGCTAGTGTATGTTGTTTAGATAACATATCACTTCTTGGGTAATGTGTATCCATGATATGTTGTATCTTCTTATTTGATTCTAAACATGAATTGGTGTTGTGCCCATGCATTCTATGATATGCACAAATATATCTGGATCTCCTCATTGAGTGTAGAGGAGGTAGGTTGATCAACTTAGCTTTAATCATTTCCATTAGTATCTCACTTGAACTCTTATTTGACCTTTGAATGCTTTTTAATCAGTAGTTGTAAATATACTTTATTATGATTTCATGTTCTAATATGTAACATTATTTTCCACAAATTGACTAGTTGAAGATGTATAAACATGATTTAAACTATTCTGCCCTAGAGGCCATTGTATTGTAAATTAATTTTCCAAGGTGGTAATCTTGTCATGTAATCTTATTTCTATTTGAACATGTAGGCACATACCCTGTAGGGAAGAGGTGTGAATAAGCTGAATATGGGGATTAATGGTAGTGTTATAGGTTGTTTCATCATATGGAGTAATGATAGCATGGACCTGGTTAGAGGGAAAGTAACTATCACCCTCATGGAGATGAGGAAGAAAAGGAGATTCTTTCCTATACATAAGATATGGAATTGAATCTTGAAACATAGTGGTTATTTTATGTGATAAATCCTCTATGTGTGTATGGGTTTGCTTGTTAATGGAATTCCATATAGGATAAAGATAACATGTGAAAGAAGAATGCAACATGAAATATATTTTGGTTGATTTCAAATATCATGTATGCATATGTCTACGTGATTAAATAATAATGTCTTAATTATTTTGCACATAGAAGAAAGATAACATGCTATGGAATATTATGAATGTTGCATTTGATAGTAAGCATCATATATACATGTGTTGATGTCTTTTCTTAGTTTATTTCAAATTAAAGGGAATAAGCATGCAAATGCAAGTATGAAACTTTGAAATGAAAAGTAATTTATTTCTTCTTTTATTATAATCATGATTGTATAAATTAGAAGATATGTGAATCTAAATCTAAGTTTTAGAAATAAAATCTGAGTATAAATAGAAAAGGATACAAACCCTAAGTGTGTTTAGGGTTAGGGTTTTTGAATCTAGGGTTTTTTTCAAAAATTTAAATTAGATGTAAAATAAATAAAAACCCTAATGTAAAATTTGATTTAATTTAGTTAAGTTGTCTAAATAAAATAAAAAAATTAGAAGTGTTCAACCCTAAATTTATTGCACAAAATTTGGATGAATGCAAGCTAGGATTTGATGTGATATTTGAAGTAAGATGAGTTCACTAAATGATTTAACCTTTTTGGGTTTTACAAGTGTAATAACCTATGTTTGGCTAAGGGGTTGAGATGTCTAAATCAGTTAAATAAATATGTAATAATTAAGTACTGATTTGTTATGACTATTAAACTTGTTTGTGTTTTTAATAATAACAATAAATAAGCTTAAATAAACACTTATTTGAAAATGAACTATCACAAATAATTTGGATTCTAAAAGTTGAGATCTGGGTAGTTATGAGTATCGCCAATAGGATTTTGGTGTTTGTCTACTCATTAGACTATAATGACATCCATGTGTAGTATCCTCAATGTGGAACTAATGTCCAATTTATAGGACCATTCCTATTTTTGGGGTACACCTGCACCTATGTTTGTAGGTTCTATTCTTGCATGACTGAAACATGCAGTTTTGTATTATACTTAGAAAACTTGATTTGATGTGCAAACCCTAATCTCCTTATAAGTATGGCATAAGAAATAATTTTGTGTGTATTAGTAGGATGGACTAGACATCCTCAACACCCTATTTTTTAGATATTTTACTACATACCTATACTTCAAGGAGGGATCAAGTTCGATGTAGTTCTCCCACCTAGTGCTTGATGTATGTGCAAGTGAATGCTAGAATGAGAGTGGCCTTGGATGCCTTGAATGTGCTTGAGCTTTGAAATGCTTTAGAATTGGACTCAAGTATATTGTAGATGGTAGTATATAAAAAGTAAGGTAGAATGGGGATCAAATACCTTGATTTTGTATAACTTTGTCATTGGTTTGATTAACTTTTGCATCTATTTTCCATCTAGTGAATAATTATGGATTAGACTTATATTTATAAGGTTTTATTGCTTGTGTGGATTATAAAATGACCTTAGGTATACCTTAAGAGGGGTACACATTTGAAAAACTATCCATTGGGAAGAGGTAGGGCTAAGGACAATAGTGCCCAATTGGGGACACTAGCACCATGTGGCTGTAGTATCCCAAATGTGGTGCTAATGTCCTTTTGGCAGACTACTGAGAAAGTTGGATTGGGGTTAGAGATGATAGTTTAGGGATTGTGTCTTGACTAGATGTAGGTGATTGTGATCTACTGAATGGATGGAAATGTAAGTCTAAGGCTCTAGAATAGGTCTATGGCTATCCTAGGGATAGGGCAACTCAAGTGACAATCTTAACATCTAATTACCACTTTTAGGTGATTACAATGTGAGATATCCATGACTCAGTGGATAATATGATAAGTGATTATGATGAGTATAATTCATAGGCTATACCATGCCCCATACATGTTGCAACTGGTCTCATCAATTTAATTTGAATATCTTGGTGAATTTATCATAGAATTCTTAGTATTATTTGTTAGCTTTGATAAAATACCTCTCATCATGGAACCTGAATACTCATTATTTATATGATGCATTAATGTTTTGGTAATTTTACAATATATATATATATATATATATATATATATATATATATATATATATATATATATATATATATATATATAATAATGTAAATTATGCACTAATTTAGATATAAAAATATGGCAATAAATATACTAATATGAATTAAAATAGACATATAGATATTGCTTTGTTTCAATTTAGAATTGATAAGACAAAGGGGAGAATAATGCAATTTTATAATTCTAACTAGATTTCATTCATAAGATGTTTCAATATATTTAAAAATGTTTCAAATGTGCTTCTCTAACTTCTTAGACTTGAAACAAAGGATAAAGACTTCTTTGGACATTACCAATGGAGTCAGACTATTGATGTAGCCAACATTGTCTAGAGTTTAATGGTAATGTCCCTATGCATTATGTGGGTATGTAAATCATAATACCTCTACACCTACACCTATGATTGGTTCTTTTATGTGCACACACCTTTAATCCCATGGGATAATATCTTTCTTTATCTTCTATCCAAACCCTAATCATATTTGATTAAACACAAGATGCTATGAAAAAGGGGTTATCTTTTTGGGTTAGACAACACTAACCACACCACACTAAATGGATAAGCATTTCCTACATTAAAAACTCTAAATATGTCTCAAACCACACATAGTTATCCCCCTTATTGTGTGTGTGTGCAAAATCATGAACAATCTAGAATGTCATGTTATCTTTTGATCTTTGACACTTAGCACCATACAACTTTGACTTTGTGTATTTAGACTTGGATCTGTGGATTGATCTAGGGATGATATTTAAAGGTTTTGAGATGTATACACAATTTTAATAATGTCTTGATAGAATTATAATTTATTCTTGAAGATTCCAAGTGATTGACATGATGTGACTAAGTGTGACCAATATTAAGAATGATTTACATTTATAGACAATTCTTCATTAATTCCAACAATAATTGACCTATGAAACATGTATAGGCTGAACTAATGGAGACTTTCTAATATAAAACATATTTATTGAGTGCACTTAGGCACTGCTGGTAGAGGAAAAACCTTGTGGTAGTTTCCACTATCCAAGATTACTAGTAGTGTTCAGGAAGTGTAAAATGGTAGTCTGAGATATGGATAAGGCATATCTAGGATTTTAAGATGATCCTATATGGATGAAATATATCCATTGTATATGATTAATAGAGGTGGATAAAATATTAGATGGGTAGAATAATATAAGGAAAGTGTGCTCAAGATTCAAATGTATGTGCATTATCCAATTATTTCAAAGTGTGTCAAAGGTGATGTTGACAAAGTGTCTAATACCAATTTTAAGTGTCTATAGATGCCCCACTTTTAAGCTAGTATTTCCAATGATAAATTAAAAGAATAACAGATGAAATTTGGTACCTGTGATAATTGTGCTTAGTGTTGATAGGTATTAAAAAAATGTACCATTTTCTCCATGTGAAACCTACAAGAAAACATGCACATATCAATGCCTTCTCATGATAAGAAATTTGAAATGATCTAAATCATTGAATCACTTAAAATTTAAAAGTAAAGGATTGAATATACCTAATGATATATGAACCAAGCTACCACTTGTTGAATTTTTTTTGATAATATCATGGGGTAATCATGTGCCAAGGATATGCAACCATATAAATTTTGAATTAAAAAATGTAAATGCCTCAACTACCATAATAGGAGTGATAGAAGTTGAGAAACATAGTAACCTCAAACACACTACGTAAACATCATAGTAACTCTTCTATGGAACCCTAAAATCAAGTTCATATGTCAAAGTGGAACATTGAAATAAATTCAAATCTTAAAGTGAAATTCCACTTCAAGTTTGTATATAAAAGTGAAACCCCAAAATGGTTACTTATGTAAAAGCGGAACCAAAAATAGGATATAGAACAATCAACTAATGCATATGGATATAGACTTGATATGATTATTTAATACCATCATTCCCACTTATCCTTATTATATAACATAAAACAATGTTTGTATGAAAAAATTACATGCCCCAATATGATTCAGTTATCCCTCAAAGTGATATAGATGTCAACACCTATCTATAAAAATGTCATATAATGTCCAAATTTTTATTTTCAATCACATATAATTATCCAATTATGTCTCAGTATGCTCAATTTGAACCATATAAATCATCTACTCTGTCCCATAGTGTGAAAACTATATCTATCATGGCTTGAATATCTAAAACAAGCCCATTGTATGTGCCCCTTTTGATATGAGGGATGAAACTTGTGAATCCCTCATCTCAAAAGAAATATTTATGTGTATCATGCATCATATATAAAAGTATAATCATGTAAATTATATATAGAAACATGATAAGATATGTCCTCATGGAATAATTTTTATCATTCAATCACATATGAAACATGTAATCTAAGACATTGATACAAGTGTCAATATCAAGTAGATTTTTATCAATTAAATGCACAATGTTAATATTTGCATAAATGCATCATATAAATCATGATAATGTCAATATATATCACATAATATGAATATGCATAATATAAATCATGGAAATAAACTCATACTAACAATTATTTTTTTCCATATATAATATATGTAACCATGCACAAACACACAATATCATGATTATTAACCAAATGAGCATACACGATATGACATGAAAAAAATAGACATGGTCTTGACATGGACTTAAGTATCCTTGGACATAAATGATGCATAGTGAGATAGCATAAAATCAATGTACACATAGAATGATAAATATAGCTCACATGAATGATCAAGCAATGTTACAATCATTAATATCAAGCACACATGGAATAAGCAATGCTAATCTACATAATTAACCAATGTCATCATATACTATAACAAAGCACAATATGAATTTCAAATTGCACTATGTAAAGTATGAAGAAAATAAAGTAATGTAAAACACTCTTATATGATCAATGGATCGATATATAAATATTTAACCTAAAATTTTTATGAATATGCCCTTAGTATGGGCATTCCCTTAATGTAAAAAGGTTTCCCATGGGTGTTATAAATCTCACACATTTGTATATCCATGTATCATATCTAAGTTCAATGTCCTACATCCAACTCATGTATACCATGAAAATCATATGCGTATAAAGTGGATATGTTATCACCAAGTATATGATAAGTGACATAAAAAAACTGTGTACCAATAAAATAAGTGATGCATAGGTCTTGGTTTTGTATTTTTTAATATTTATTTTTCATCATTTTTTAATAGTTTTAATGAATTATGTTCTAACCTCTGATCCCATCAATCAAATGATTAAGTGTATAATCTAGGTCAATCGGTGTAATCACATGTCATGGGCAAGGAGTAACACATTTATCATTGTCTGAATGAAATAAATTCTCATAAATTATAAAATATTTAACATGATCAGTATAATAGATATGATTGTGTGCATGTTGCATAGTTATAATAGTCATAGTAACCCATGAATTTCTTTTTATGTTAGGAAAATGCATCGATGCTATTTTTGGAACATGCTCACAAAGTTTCTATGAAACTATCATAGGATGTGACAGACTAGGTAAACTCTATTGAACTTGAATATATATCTGATGTAAAGGATGTTGGAGAAACATTCATCAATAAAAATGAATCACTTGTGTCTAATTTATTTTTGGAGGTTGAACCTTTTCAACTTGTATAATAGGCTAATGTGGAAGAGCATGAATAAATGTCTCAAGGTGGATGGGATTTTCATATGGAACACCCAAAAATGTAACCATTTTATTTATATAGACATGCTTCAAGAATCGATGTACTAGATATGGTATTGATGTATTTAATGCAATCTATTGTCACCCTAATAGCATATCAAATGAAAAAGTGTTGGGAAAAACTAAGAAATAATTAGTGATAGGCCCTACCATACATGGTGACACAATGCCCCTAAGAAAGTTTTAAAAATTTCCATCAAATTTTTATTGTATTTGTTGTAACAGTTAAGTCTCTATGTGTACACAAGGTTAGTAAGTAATGTCATAATGCATATGTTTTCACTTGACCCATTATCCACCATAATAATTTTTATAATATTTTAGTCAACAAAAGCATGTATGAACAAAGACATGTTATTGAATCATCTTCAATAAATTCATGGTTATCAAATGTGATTGTAGGTCATTATATTAGTGCTTTTTAAAGTGTACTAATAATTCCATTAATACGATGAGCATCCTCAACTTTAGGATGAAAGGAATTCAAGGTTAGATGCACATTCCAAGTCATATGTACCTTAGGATTAGTCAATATTTATTTTGCCACATATTTTGGAAATGGATTAGTAAAAATATTAAGCTTCACATTAGCTTGCACAGTTGAATCATTAATAGGTTTGATAACACCATTAAACTCAATAGTTTTGTTCTCAATTAAGTCTTGATTTTATGTCTAAAAATAAAACATATATCAGTCAAATTACTTGTGCATCTATGACAATCAAAATATTCATTGATATCAAAACCTTTAGGTTGTGGATTTTCCATATTAATCTCCATAGGTAGAGGGACAGATATGAGATTGCACTTGAGTAAGTTTTCTAACACCTTATGAGGAGGTTTTGGTAATCACGTAAATTGAATTTCTCAATGTTTAGAAATGACAAGCTTATTATTAGATTATCAAACCACATTGATTTTATTTTAACCTCATTTATAATATCATTATATTTGGCCAGGAAAGTTGGTTTGCTTGAAAACTTAGTGTCAGAGGATGTGGGGGGTCCCATGATTTAACTTGATCATGATGTTAACTTAATCTCATGGTATTTAAATATATGACACATTTCATAAAATTATTGAAAACACTCAAACATAAAAATCATGGATAATCAAAAGTGGGATTTGCTTGAATATATGTTGTAATTTTTGTCAGCCACATGAGTTGTCAATTTTAAGAACATAGTCTTATAATGAAGCACATAGTCATTAATGGGTTCAATATGTCCTTGTTTAAGTTGTGTAATTTTAGAATAAGAGACCTTATCATTAATGTTAATACAAAAATGAGATAATAATTAGTCACCCAAAGGATAGAAATTATGTATCGATTGAAGATGAAGGTCATAAAACCATCATAAGGCATAATCATTAAGACTCCTAGGAAAAAAGTTTTGTTAGTAACTTATCATTAGATGCATATTATAAACATGCAACATGGAAGGTTTTAAGATGTTGTTCTAGATCACCTTTACCATCAAATGGTGTAAGATTAGGTGCAAGGAATCCTATAGGCAAAGGATATGTGGAAATATCTAAGGCAAAATGGTTATTTAATAATTATTGAGAGTTTTTTGAATGACCCACTCTATGAGAACATTGTTCCATTTGAAAAACCTTGGCTTGAAGATCTAAGAGTTGTTGTATAAATGCTGGGTTGATATGATTGGTAACCATATGAGATAGACTATAAATAGATAGTGCAATCTGATGTGTAGTCCTAAAGGAAACAAAATTATATTGTGTTGGGATAACAATAGTTATCTAAGGAATAAACTAGGTTACCACCATAACTTGTATACTAAGTGTAGGCATCACTTGTGTAGCCATAGGTGTAGACACATGAATGGAAGTAGTAAGAATAATGGCATAAACACTTATTATATGTGGTGAGCCTCTATAAGGTAGTTTAGATACTAATATTTGGTATTAGAAACTTGAAAATGTGTTATTTGACCAAACCTAAACCTAATTGACTTGTACTCACACACATGAATCTTATTCGTTATTCCTCACAACCTTATTAATTTATGGGATCGACCTTACAAAATATAATTATTGTTAAATATGATGTTCCTAGTATTTACCAAAATGGTTTAATATCATTCGTAGACTGTCTCCTAGCCTCAAGTCAATGTCATTTTTTTTCTAGATAGGTTCACACCTCTCAAACAAGTTTGTCACCTTAGACTTGTCCACTTAGGTTGAAACTATCCCCACACCTTTTAACCGTTAGTTTTGAAAATTCAAACTGTTTAAATGGGTTAGCCTATATGTTTCACATGTCGGTTTGGAGGAAATGAATCAAAGTTAGATATATAAACATATCAATATAAATATATTGAGAATAAAAATTTACATATTTAACACCTATTTGGCTTGTATTTAACGGTTACTAAAAATCACTCTTCACATTGAGAAGAACTATCCAAAAGCTCCTAATATAAAATCAATTAGAGGATAACTCCATGAGCTAAGTCAGAATACCATTTTCAAGTTCAATTCATAAGTTGTCAAGTATTGAAATCTATATACAAGATTGCATTGCATACTAACATTACACAATTTTTTACATACTCAACTAGGTGCGAGAACTACGTTTGGTTTGACTTCCTTATTAGTAGTATTGGATATGAAGGAAAAACTTAGTCATAGAGGGTGGATAAACTTAGATCAATCCTTCTCTTTCATCTTTTTTTTGGGTTTTACATTTATATTACAGTGCACAACTAGGGTTTGAAGTTAGGAAAAGGAAAACATAGATATTCATGCATACTTTTTAGACATCAAAGCACATAAGAATCCTCATTAGACATAGGTATGATAGGAAAAAAATAAAAAATAAAAAATAATATATAAGATAGATCTGTACTCTAACAAACTATGCCATGATAACAAAACCATCTAAGGAGTGTGTTCTTATCCAAGCATATGTAAACTCTCTATTTTATAGATCTGAACACTTATAGACCCTTTTTATGATTTTTTTCGATGATTTTATCCTACCACATGCCTACATAGATTCAAAACAAGTTAAGTTATTCAACATACTAGTGTTTTCAATAAATATCAAGTTACTATATTTAGCTAGTTACACTCATATTTGTTTGGTAATTGTCCATCTTAAACAATATGAATTTTTCATATTTTTATCTTATTAGGGTTCCAATTAATCTTAAAATAGATAAAATATATTAATGAACCCACTACATTATTCTAAGCATAAAAAACTATCATTTTTGTTAGGTTTTCCTTATATTTTCCTAAGGTTTATGATTTTAAGATTTTAATTTTGATTTTTAGATTTGAACTCCAATTTCACCATCTAGTGCAGTAATTTATTCTTAATGATTTTCATGTTCATATTATATGTTGTTTAAGAGCATTAATTCTCATGTCCCTCTAAGGAGAAGTGCTAGATTAAGTGGTAATCATATTTTTTTAGACCAATCACATGGTCTAAAATGTTTACAATCTATGAAATTAAAATTCCTCCTTATTCTGTTGAGGCAAATGTTACTAACAAACACACAAAAGTACAAAATGTTGTTAATGATGGTATTTTACATCTTAAATCTATTTACAATAAGGAATATGAATAAGCTAATGAATATAATGATTGAATACATCTTGATGACCTTGATGGTGTTGATCATAAATAAGTTGCATCCATTTATAAATTTTGAGAAAGAATCCATTTGTAACTTATTGATTTACATAAGATATGACATACAATCCTAGAAGTAAAAAATGCAAATAATTATATGGTTATCACTTCTAAGGAAAAAAAACAATATATTTTTATTTATTATAATACACCTTTTAAAGGTATTGATTCTATAGTAGGCACTGAGACTACTAGTAATGCTATTATCCCCATGCCTACACCTTTAATTACACGTGTGATGTCCACCCATAGTGTAGGGGTAACAAAAATTTCTCATCAAATTACTATGACTATCCTTATATAGCATACTTTCATACCTTCTAAGGTTACTACTTATGTCACATCATCTAATACTACACAATTTTCTATCCCTAAAGCTCAAACACTTATGCAAACACTTATTGATCTACATAATATGGTTACATAGTTACAATAAAGTTCTTATAGAATGGAATATATTACTAATTATCATGCGTTATTGCATAATCCATTTGATATTGAAATTTTAACCTATCCTTTATCAATAGGTTTTGTGCCACCTAAGCTTACATTTTATGATGCTAAGGGTGATCCAAACCAACATCTTCAAGCCTTTCATGTAGTATGTTTAGACTTTGCATCCTATGATAAGTTATTAACTAAGTTGTTTCCATGGAGTCTTAAGGACTATGCCTTGCATTGTTTTTATAATATCCCTTTCCAATCAATTCACGTGTTTAATCCTTTTTCTGATCAATTTATATCACATTTTTCAATCACATTAGTGAAAAAATGTCTTATGTTCAGATTACAAAAATTAACCAAGGGTCCAATGAATTATAAATGATTATGTGATCCATTAAAAGACTATGCTCTCTAAGATTAAAAGTAAAATGGTAGATAAAGAATTATAAGATATATTTTTGAAAAGTTTTCTTGCCTCACTACATGGGTCTATTGTGTTTAATAAATTCTAATGATTTGACGACATATGCCACATAATCAAGGATAGATAATTTAAACTTATTTAAATTAATATGATAAAGTATGGGTCCAACCCTCCACCAAATTTTGGTGCAAAATTTCAAAATAAACCAACTTTCAAATCAAAAGAAAATGATAATAAGAATGATCTAAAAATAATAGTTAATGCAGTTTCATATCCAACAACTTCAAATTTTCTCTCAACTCCACTAGGGAGGCAATTTACACACTTACTTTAACCTCCTCACGTAGAATTACAAAAGTTACTTGAGTTTAATCTTATATTTATCCCTCCCTGAGAAGAGGTCATTACATGTAATACTCAAGTTAAGGGATTCAAAAGTAATGCATATTGTGACTATCATCAAGGCAAGGGACACTCGACTAATAGATGCATTAGTTTGTGACATAAGATACAAGATTTGATAAATGATAATGTCATTGATCATAATACATCCATAGATGAGTCATGGACATATCCTAATATAAATGCTAATTTGAAGATATTTAATGACCCTTTTCACAAACATGTGGCATAACAAACTACTTCTAAACCTCATATGCATATGAATTTCAGTGCACATCCTCTTCCAACTTTTTATACTTTTAGAATTGAGGAAGAAAATCCTTTGGAAAGTATTATTGGAACACTTTAGACTATATAGATACAT
The DNA here is from genome assembly GCA_037957365.1 of Torreya grandis. Taxonomy (NCBI): domain Eukaryota; kingdom Viridiplantae; phylum Streptophyta; class Pinopsida; order Cupressales; family Taxaceae; genus Torreya; species Torreya grandis. The sequence continues at coordinate 2,038,384 of JARHVA010000051.1, read as the reverse complement.
AGAACTATTATTACATTTCATGATCTTGAGATTTTTGATGACAAGAATTTTGACGAGGCATTATTTATAATCACATATATAGATTCACGACTTATGCATAGTATCAAGGTAGATAACAATACAAGTGAAAATATTTGCACCATGAGACTCCTTGCTAGGCTAGGATATACACAAGTATATTTAATGGTTACAATAAATATGATCAGAGGATTTTTTGGACACAAATAAAATCCTATTGAAAGGATTATATTTCCACTCAAAGTGGATCCAACTATATTTTCTACTTTATTATTAGTCCTACAGAGTATAAAGGTCTTTAACATGTTGTTAGGACATCCTTCAATATGTAAAACATGTGTAGTAACATCTAAAATCTACAAATGTGTGAAGTATCCACATGGTATTAGGATGGTCACATTTATAGGTATTCTATTTGAATACCCCCTTTCAGTAGGATATTATTCCTCTTCCACCCCCCACCATAGTCAGTTCTACAACTTATTAATTTTTAATCGTACTCAAATAGTTTAGAGAAAAGTAATGGATTTTCCTTAATGACTAGTAGTATAATATCCATCACATTAGATAATTATTTAGGACTTATGGGAGCCAATATCTATTCCATCACATCCTTGACTAGTAATACACTTCTTTGCATGTTACATAGTGAAAAAAGTTATAATATATTATTATGCATTAGATTTCATGCAGTACTAAGATACATAGAGTTATGCAACATGTACAAGACCATATAACTGATGATGACCATGATGGATATGTCAAAACACAAGATTATGTTTCAAATTATGATGCAAATACACATGTTACTACTTAATCACGATGGGTAACATTAGCCATGCTTGACACATGATCTACATGTGATCATCCCATTGATAGGATACTTGGTTACCATTACATAACATTCTAAAAAACTTAGAAAATACTAAAATACATTAAAATATTGAAAAAATCAATAAAAAAGACCTACACATGACATATATTAATTTTTTTGCATTATTTTTTCATGATTTATCATATATAATGCATTATATATCTATTTTTTATATGCACGTGCATTTCATGGTATACTTGAATGAAATGTAAGACATACAGGTTTCATATGACATGGACATATATATGTAGGACATTCCTACACACAAAAACTATCTTTCTATATTGGGGCATGTTATTACTAGGGGAATTTTGATACTTTACACATGTTTTATCATCACATGGTTACTTATATTGATCATATCGAGTTACTTTACACTGATTATACATGACTTAATCTAATTCATACTACTTAGATTGTTATTCACTAGATATTGTATGTTTCTACATGCGATGTTGATATACATTGATTGTGTAAATTTGCCTTGCTTGTCCTATGCATGATTGATGATGATACTCATGCTATGTTTGAATCATTTTATTGTTTGACATTTTATTTTCCACTATGTGTGTGACTTATGATTTTCCATTCTATGTGTTGTTATTTATTATGTGACATTTATTTATTTATTGTGTGTGTCCCTTGGCCTTGTGTGACATTGAGTGATATTACATGTGATTTATTGTGTGCATCATGGATGTGATATCATGTGTTATTATTTGATTATGTTAGTTATGTGTGGACACATCTAGGATTGTCTACTGAGCTTGTTTTTTCCATGATCCATATTCGGCACTCCTCTTCTTGTTTGTGGTGCCATGATTTATATCATGCACCTTCCACATAGTTACTACCCAATTTGTGGATGCTCACTTATTTCTCATTCATATATCTATCTTGACAAGAAAATTGTATGCTTTAAGATACAATGTTTCATATATAGTTAGATGATCTATTATAACTATGATGCCATTTCTCCAAATATTAGTACATGTTTTACACTAATTTTATATTTTTTATATATAACATGATATGTATAACTTCTTCTATTGAGATGATTTATTCATGGTATACATCCCTAACCTCAAAAGGGGGGAACATACAGTGGCTTGACTTAGAGACTAAGCCTTCACAGTCACAAAAATTCATATTTTGAGCACCTGTTACTTTAGAATCGTATATGTTTATGTATATAATTACAAGTATTACCTAGATTATGACATATTTGAAATAGATCGAGGGCATATGTATGACACAAGTCATAGATCTCACAAAATCATAAGAGATTTCATATATTTCATGAGATTGTCACATAAATTTACATGATTTAGATTACACAAGTTATTAGAATGGAGGCATATGCATGACATATGTTCAAAATTTCGTAGGTATCATGATATATTGACACATGCTATAAGACTCAGATTACTCAATTTACCAAATGAAATGAAAAAACATGTCATTATCTGCTCAATATTACTTATATTTATTTAAAATAATGAATTATACTCATGCATTACTTATATTGAATCAAATAATACTATGTAGCAAATGACTCAAAAAAATTACACAAACTCTTAAGTATTACTTAGGCATTTATCAAATTTATTGGAACCCTTAGTGGATTCCATTTTTATCAAATATAATGAGTTGTGTGGTGTTGAATTCATGTTTGACTTAAATTATAGTCACTTATTTGTTTTAAATGAGAGTCGAGGCATATTCAAATCAACCCATGTTACTATAAAGGTATCTCCAAGGGGAATGATCACCCCATTTTCCATTCTCTCTAAAATACATGTCTCTATAAGACATTCGGTCTACATGCACACAGGTGTATTCATTCCTTTATGTTTCATTTCACATATGTTTAAAGTTGTTTCTTTTTGATTTTATATTATAAGTAAAAAACTGATTCCTACATGTTTCATCACATATTTGCATGGATCAAATCACAACACATAGTTCATATTTGAGCACACCCATCATGGAATTCCTCAAGTATCACCTTCTATCCTTTTACTGTACCAATTCTAATACTAGAATGAAAGGGGGAGAAATGGAGACACTCATATTTGGTGTTAGATGCTTGAAAATATGTAATTTGACCAAATATTAACCTACTTATCTTATGTTTACATACATGACTCTTATTTTATATTTATCATATCCATTTATCCATATATGGGGTTTACCTTCAAAATTTCCATTACTATTACACATGATATTTCTACTCTTTGCAAAAATAGTTTATATCTATCTCATTTTATCTCCTAGCCTCAAATCATTTTTCTTGTTTTTTGGACAGGCCCCGACCTCTCAGATAGGTTCATCACTATGAAATTGTCCACTTACACTGACTTATCCCCACACCCTTTAACCAATAGTTTTCAAAAATTAAATTGTTCAAAAGGGTTAGCCCATACATTTCACATGTAATTTCAAAGGAAGTTACCTAAATATTTAGCTATAAACACATATTAATCCTAAACATTTACCTATCTATCACTTATATGGCATTTATCTAGCTATCACTAGAAATCACTATGCACATTAAGATGGACTATCTAAAATCTCCCAAATCTTAAATATTTCAAAGGATAAATCCCTGAGATAAGTCTGAATACCATTTTCAAGGTCCAGTCACAAGTTGTCAAATTTTAAAATTTATATTGAGGATTGCCCTGTATACTAACATTACACAAGATTTGAAATCACTCAACAAAGTGAAAGACATATGTTTGGTTTGAATTCCCTCTTTAGAGTATTAGATACATAGGTGACACTTAAGTCATAGTTGGTGGTTAAGGTTAATTTAACCTTTCCCTTTCACCATTTGTCCTAATTTTACAATTCTCTTATAGTGCACAACTAGGGTTTGAAGAAAGGAGAAAGAAAATAGAGATATTCATGCATATTTTTAAAATCACAACACACATAAATACTCATCAAACATGTGTAGTGGGTGACACTATCACAAATAAAAAAATACATAAGTTATATTTGTACTCTAGTAGATAATGCCATGGTAGTGAAACCTTCCAGAAGCATGGAATTGTCTGAAGAAGTAAACTCTTTATTTCTAGATATGAGCACTCATATGACCTTTTATTAGTATTGTTGATGAATTTATCCCACTACAAACCTATGTAGACATGAAACAAGCTAATTTATTCATTCCCATAGTGTCTCCTATAAATAACAAGTTACTATATTTAGCTAGTTACACTAAGATTTGTTTAGTAATTGGACATCTTAAGCAAATCTAAATTTTATGTAGTTTTATACATTAGGGTCCTCATTAATCTTGAATTAGATAAAATAGGTAGATTAGTATCATTTAAAAATTCATCATGTGGTTCCTTAGATGTGGTTTCCTTAACAAGTTGTTTCTTTTCATTTCTAATTACATGCAATAATGACTCAATCATATGGGGATTTAGCTCAAGATATTATCTAAGTTCACGTCAATCTATATCATCAAAGCAATTGTCAAAATCATTACTATTTTCTCTATTTATATCAAATGAAATAGCATTCACATCATTTGTATCTTCTATTATAATTAAGTTAGGGTTTGTTAATGGTTAAATTTTCCTTATGATAGCACCCACCATGGATCAATAGATTTAGGGAAATCCTATAACATGGGACCTATTTGAAAAATATCCTTTGTCATTAGAAGGATGACTCCTTATCTAATGAAACTACAACTATTAATCACATGAGAAAATGGATAAGGATAATGTAAATAAAATATAGGGAAGAAAATATAGAAATACACCAAAAGTGTGTGGATTAAAATCTATTTAACAACTAAATTATAACACAAAATGACTCCTATAGTCTCCTAGAAATCTCAAGACACACAATATTATATTATCTGCAAGTGGTAATGTTCTAGACAAGTAAATTAATACAAAAAGAAGATAGAGATAATATACACAATGTGTTAATATAGATACTTAAATAAATCTCACACTTGCATTAATATTTCAAAAGTGTTATAGAGAAATCTGAAAATAAATAGAGGCTCTATGGCTCTCCTAATTCTTCACAATTAACAAGGGAAGGATAATAGATAATAAAGGAAAATTTCCAATCCCTTGCTCAAGATGAGATCATTACATTTATAGTAGAATATTTACAAAAAATGGATTTAAAAACAAGTGGTAATGCCTAAATTCATTCTATGTGCAATCTAGAGGTAGCAAATGTCATGGATTGATAGTTCATTGACTAAGTAGATCTCCATGAATTTTTGTGCAACCTAGGGAATATTTTCCACCTATATTTTAATACTATAATTGAGTAATGATTCATCAATGGAGACATTATAATTTTGGATGCATGAAATAACTACTCTTCTTGGCCTACATATAGATGTTACCTTGATGGCTCTATTGAGACAAGAGCTTACTATCCTTTATGGAAGATTGACGCGGTCTTTTCAAAGTACACCAATCAAATTTTATAACATGGTAGAGCCTATCACTTATTCATAGTGGCCATGTTAGTGGGTCAAATTGGTTGAATTAAATAATGCTATGGTGTTGGGGGATACTATGTTATTAGTTAATTAGTGGGTCCCAATATATACCCTACCTTTTATCCCATTCCTTTAAGAAATAAAATGATCTGCATCATCTGATCAAGGTGATTGATGGTGTGGGTGATTTGAGTTTATTTTACATAGTTAGAGTATCCATCAATGCATGATTGGGTGTAACTTTATAGTAGTGTTTCCCTCCAATAACTAGTGATTAAATCCAAGGTGATAAGATTGAATTATGAGTTATACATGCTCACAAGGAAAGAGTAGTGTTTTTAGCACAACATTTATAAAAATTTGAAAGGGGTCATTTAATAGAAGGATCATTGAGGTATTTATAATTTATTTATTGGGAAAATTATTTTGGTGTCCCCTTCTATAGGTAATAACAAAATGATGCTTGTCTCTTATATTTGGAGATAGAGAAAAGGTGCCATGTTTTTTAGGGATTATAGACAATGAAGATGGCGAGAATAGAGAATATGGAGGGGGGATCTCTCAAAGATTACCATTCCATGGCAGTGAACCTGTGTTCTTCTACCTTAGGTGATTTCCTTTAGATGTAAAGTGGCCTTAAGTGGCCATTCCTAGTACCCTATCCCTATAAATTGTCAAGGCACTTGATCTACAAATATAAAGTCGATAGCTTATAAAGTGGTGACCTTTCCTAGGCCATAAGAATAGAAATGGTGGACCATTTTTAATGGAGGGAATCAAAGAGATGAACTAGGCCCAATCAAGGTCCATCAATTGACTTGCTAAAGATTAAAAATTGTCAAGGATTTTACTTAAAGGGTTTTTGAGTTGTCCCTCTAGTTGGTTTGCATCATGGAAACTATATTGATCCAACTAGGGTTCTAAAGTAATACCCCCACATGTTTAGTATGATTTATGGAATCTATTATGGGCCAAAATCCCTCAGTCCAAGGCTTGTGGTAGGGGTTAGGTACTCATAAGAAGTAGCTTTTTCAGTTAGTTATGAGAGGCAACATTCTCGATGGTCACCTGGTGATTTTTACAATACATCCCATTTTATTTTAATAAAAAAGGATTATATTCCTTCTACCTAGCCATAATATGAGATGGAATAAATTTTCATTCTATTAAACCTCAAAGTTATTCATTTCCATTTTAAGGCATTACTTGGTTTGGAAAGGACTGATGCAACTCCTTTGAATATGCAATTTTGGTCATAAATGTCACTTTTAAGTCATTTTAGGTTGGTCAGACTATTTATTACAATAGATCTATTAGAAATTAGCCTAGGAAACCAAATCCACTACTTATGGAAGGGAGATAATCAATTATATACCTAAAACATGTCCCTCTACAAATTTATTATTTCAAAAATAGTTATTTGATCTACTTTGTTTGCATATACTTTAGTTTGTAACTTTTCCTCTTTACCATAAACACTATAAGGTGTCATTCTATACTAACAATTGAAGAGATTGAGGTAGTTCTCATCCATAGATTATGGGGTGATGGCATGACCTATAGATAGGAGGTCTAATTTCCTTAACAACTTGATAAATCTCATTTGGATTCTTAAATCCTTAGAGGAAGGGTGTCATAAATTATCCTTTAGGCAAGGTATGATGGGAATTTTCTAGTTTTAATTTGATTGGGTGTTGTTCCACTACAAGGACCAAAATATTATGGTAACCTAGATTAGTGCTAATAGTGGGGAATAATAAATTCATGCCAAGGATTTCTTAATTAGTTCCCACTCTTGTTTTATTGGTAGCATAATTATTTGTAGAAGGCATTGACATGTTGTCAATTCAAGGACCGGTGATGCGAAAACACCTTAGTTTCCTCAACTACTTGGTGAATTTGAATCTCTAGTTTGATTAATGGCTTGAGTATATTTAAATAATTATCTAAAGTAGGATTATTGGGCCACTTCATAATATATATTCATCATTTATTTTATCTTCCATGGTATATTTAAAAACCAACTCTAGAAGTATCCTTTTATCATTACCCCAAAGGGATGGGAGACCAAACTACTCAAGTTAACTAAGTTGGGTTTACACTCCAATGATGATCTAAGATAACATGACTATTTATCAAAAACATTGGCTCACCATGTCTATTTCATCAAGGACAAATATAAACTTTTGAGCTACCTCAAATCTATCTAATATTCCCTTTTGGATTATTTCATCATCCATAAGGATATTGAATAATTTATTACACGTAGGAGCTTGGTCTAATTTAGCTCCCATATCTTTGAGAGATTTTAGCACCTCTACCAACACTTTATATTTTTTTAAAATAATTGAATTAATGAATTTTAGACTCAATTAAAAAATAGTGGCTAAGATTATGTTTGTCTAAGTTAGGTTGCTCACACCTTATACAAGCTATATTAGATCATCCACTTTCTCTAATTCCCTATGATACTTTTATAGATCCTTTAACTTTTGGATGAAATCTTTACTCACTTCTTCCATCCCTTGAGCTTTCCTTATAATTTTTTTACTTTTAAAGTTTACTTTCTAGAATGTATGAAGACACTCTCTAAGCCGAGATAGTTTGTAGTTCTATAATTCTTATTTCATAGGAATTACTTATGATTTATTGATCTTTTTAATTATTACCGTATACTTTTATCTATTTGATTTATTTAATCAGTGTTTAATTTCCATCAAGTATCATGTGGATACATCTGGCGTATAATCTTTCAAGTGTTGTACCCTATTTAGTGGATTGCTACCCTAGTGAGGCACAGTGACCAAGGTAATATCATAATTTGATGCTTGCATGTCTCCTTCATTTTTATCAACTTGGGGAACCATGTGATTAAAATATGTGGTATCCACAATGGGCTCTTACTCAATCTGTATTTGGCCTTTCTACATAAAATATTTTCCTTCCCTTTACAAATTATTATTCTCTACCTTGGAGCTCTTGTATATGATGACTAAAACCAACCCTTGGCCCCCTTAGGGGTTGTGAGGGGTTTGAAAATGGCCTTTGAGGTATGAAGTTGTATATGAATGAGGGGAAATGGGTGGTAGTAGTGAAAGTACGATTTCCATATTATTGGGGGTGTTGAAATGAAGGCATGAGGTGTGCTTCACTATGAACCTGATGCATTGATGTTGAAGAGGGGCACACCTGAAAAAAATAAAAAATTAGGGGAAAAAAATAAGAACCTCCCAACTGAGGAGATACAAAAATTAACCCTAATGAAAGGGAATAATTAATATCTACAGGAAGAAGGAAAGAGAAACAAGGAGAGTAATTACAATAAAATAGGAAGAGGGAGAATGTATTGTGTGATACAAAAATGAAAAAGAAGTAATACTTAGACTAGGGAAATACTTAAAATGGCATTATAAAAACTAGGGGAACACATATAATAGTATAAATTATTTTTGGGTGCCCTGGTAGGGGTGGTCTCAAAGGAATATTTATGCTCCTTTTCCTCTTTGTTTCATTTAGAACTAAAATATTAGTGGCTCCCATTCTTTATCTTTTTATTATTTTACCTCTTCCTTTCATTTTTATTTTGGGGAACATCTCCTAAATTTGTCCTTTCCATCTCGTCTTGGGAAGACTTTTGAGAAGGACTAGAGGTTTTAGGATCATCAAGTTTCTATTAAGAAACAAACCCCTGCTTTTGAAGAAAATAGGCTTTTCATTCAAGTATTTCATGAAAACATAACCTTTTTCCTATATGCATCCAAGCCATGATTTATCCCATGGTCAACTTGGTCAAGTTTCATTCAAGGGGAGAGGTATTCCTAAAACTTCAGAGCCAAGACCACCTATTTTAGAATATTCATGTTTCCCCATAATTAACTCTCTCAAGGTCCTTTTCTTTAAGGACTAATAGAGCATCTATTTTAGGATCAGGAGGAGGTTTTTAGCCTAAAAGGTTGAGATTTAATGTATTATCCCCATCTAATTTATCTTCTGTGTCCTAATCAAAATGATTATAATAAGAAATATTCTTGAATGTATCATCCTCTGGTAGGGAATCATATGTTATGATCCTTATACCAATTTATACTTGAAATTTCTACCATGCCTAGATTTTACTTTCAAACCATCACATGCACTAAAAAATTTTCTTAGCATTGGTGCTTATCTTAGGGGTGAAAACATACATTATTTTTGTAAATTTTTTATTAAGGTTTGACTCTATTAGTTTTATTTTTTGTGACTTTATGTAATTTCCTAGCCATTAGGTTAGAAGGGTAGTTACGATATTACTCTATCATATTATTTCATTCCTCAAATTTAGATCATGACTCACAAGAGATCCTTTCATTGGAGTAAAAACACCTTATCTAAGTTACAAACAAGTTGTATTTATCATATTCCCATTTTTCCTCTTTAGTGATCAATCTGAGCTGCTTGAGATTTTTATCCAAGTGTTGGTGGGATTTCCTCATTTTGATAGTTATATCATGGCTACTTTGAGAAATTTTGAAATAATTAGTTTTATTTTTTATTGATCCATATACCTGGCCATATTTTATTGCAGAGACTCTTCTAGATATGCATTTGGGAGGCTTAAAGGATTTATGGACATAGTTGTGAAGTTAGTATCACCGTGAAGTTTGAGGTAAAATACTACTTTTCTCTAATAGAATCATTAGCCAAGGTTTTCTCTATACCCAATGATAGCCTATACAATCCTATTTTTTATATTGAAACCATTATTGGTGAAAAAATAGGGACACAAAGGCATAATAGGGTGTATAAGTGAACATAATTATCCTATTCCACTACTAATCTAGGCTATCCATCTAGGTCAACCAATGCTAGCTCAAAGTGTTTTTAATTATTCATGTAGAAAAAGAGAACCAAGAATTCAAGATATGAATGATATCTGAAGAGTCTGTGAGTGGATAATTGGGATAGTTGGAGATGCATATTGCCATCTACCAAGGTGTAGAAGTCATAAGTAACCTCATAGTAGTTGTGGGCATATAAAACACTATGCAATATGGATAATTATTCAGATAAGGCTTCTTTACCACTATCCAACCTAAAGACTATTGAAACCATTATGAAGAGATAGTGGTTGTCATCTTTAAAATCCATAAGGATGATGGTAGTGCTCAACATCTTCTTTGTCTAGAACTTCATCATCAAATTCAAAGCCACTACTTGATTATGGTAGGTAGCCTAGTATCTTATCTATGACTGGATTGCTACTACATATATACTATGGGGAAGATTGATCACCAAATATTAACTTATAGCCTTAGCATACATCTTAGCTATAGCCATTCCCATTGCTATTTTGATACATTTAAACACTTCATCATAATAATTGGCATAGACAACTACTAGCTCATAATAAGGGTGGATAGTGGGAATCACCATGTGTCCTAGGGTACATACCAAAGTCTGATGCCCAAAAGTGCCATAGGGATGATATGTAAAATGTGCCAGTAAGGCAACCCTTAGCGTTTTAGTAAAACATTTGCCTAATTTGGTATTGAAAACATTATTAACCAAATTAATGTTGGGATTCTCATTTTGAACAATAATTATGTGAGCACCTAATGCTAGATTAGGGTTTGGAGATGAAATTTCCATAGGACAATTCACTTAGGAAACCTTCATGACCAAAACCTACTCAATGGGTTGGGCCAAAGATAAAATGGGAGCTATATGTGATGGTCTCTCAGATATTTGGCTCTGAGCTATGAAGTTTGGTTGGGTATTTTGAACACACGTTTATGCCCTAGTCCTTATTCGTGATTTTTAAAAAAATTTCTTAGTCACTTATTGATTCAATATTTCCCCCTTTTTAAATAAATATACTTATCCAACCTTGACTATTGGTCAAATATATAATATGATTTGGAACTAAAATTGCCTATTATAAATTTTGTTTTATCTGTAAAAAAAACACTACTCAATGATGCTCCACTTACAAGTAGATAATATGGAAAAAGTGTGGCTTTATCCTTTTAAAACAATTGGGTTGTGTTTATTCCCATAGGACCACCAACTAGGCTTATTTTCATGCTTTTGGTGGGGGGGGGGGGTTGGGTTATAGACCCCACTTAATATGCAATGTGGTAGGTGATTGGGTGGTTGGGTTTTGTGAATGTCATAAGGTGCCACATGGTATTGGATTCATGTAAAGGGATTTTGAATTTTTAAGGTCCACTGCTTAGAAATGCATCAATGGGGATGATGCCTTATAGACTCATCCTTGGTGGCATAATGGTTATGTGTTGTTATAAAACTTTAACCCAAACTATTATTCTAGAGCAATATACGAAGCATACATGAGGGGTTCCTTTCCTTAATATTTTTTGTTGTAAGCTTAGTCCAAAAATATAGAGCTATGAAAATACAATTATAACATCTAAAAACCTTGTGTTTCCATTTCCAAAATAAGTGATCAAAAAGAGGAGGGAGGGAAACATTATTGAGACACATACACGTACAATGAAAAAATAATAGACATAGAATAGGGTAAATAAAAAATAAATGAAAAACACTATACATACATACATATTATATGGGGAAGGTTGTATTGCCTTCTAGGAATAATGCATGAGATACATCCCATAACTAGGATGTATACGAGTTCCTCAGAAAGCTTTGACAACTCAAAAGCATTGTATCATCTATAAAAGATGATGTGATGGGGCCTGCTCCAAAGGGTGTCATATTTAGAATTTTTTCTAGGCTTGGCGCGATCTTCATCCCATTTAAGGAATAAATCCATTTTGGTGAACTCCTGTGGAGTGGCCTTTTTATGGAACCATACTTTTACTAGCTGTTGGTGCTGATGAAAATAATTAATAGTGGCCTATATTTTCTCTTTCAAGTTTAGGAGTTTAACAAACCTGATTGTTTAGATATCATGGTGTTGCATCTCTACCTAATGAGTGATTTGTAGGGTTGGTGATTCAAAAGATAGTGGCAATTCAACCTCCTTCCCATAGACTAATATGTAGGGATAATTACCCAAGGCTTGTTTTGGGGTAATCTAATCAACTCAAAAGGCATCATTTAATTTCGTATACCACTACAAGGATTTATATTCTATAATTCTTTACATAATCATAATCAAGTTCTTGTTTGATGAATTGGTGAGACCATTCTCCCACAGGTAATAGTTTGTGGAGGGTTTCAAATATATGCCCATTCGATAAACATACTTTGTTATCTCGACATCACAAAATCTCTTGCATTATTTGTAATAATAGTCTGACACTCTGAATGTGGTTATAATATTATCCAAAAAATTAAAAATCACTCTCTTTGTAGCTTTTTTTGAAGTAACCACCTCTGTCCACATAGTGAAGTAGTTAATGGTAGTAAAAATGAATTTATGATTGATACTAGAGGGGGGATTCATCAAAGTAATGAATTTAAGTCCTCATTGAGTTAAAGGTTCATATACTACCATTAGGTTTAGGGGTAAATAAGAATTACTTGTCCTACCCACATGAAATCGACACTTTTTACACTTATTCACCCATATGAAAGCATCTAAAAACATAATAGGCTAGTAATAGGTTACCCTCATTATCTTTGTCAAAGTGATTTAAGCATAGTAACAGCCACCCAAAAGTCTTTAATGAAATTATTCTAGTAGGTCCTCTATCTTCATGATCTCAATACATCACAACAAGATTTCATCATGATTTTTCCTAAATAATATGTCATTGATTAACCTATAGGACGTAATGTAGAGCCTAAAACATTTTATTTGGGTAGAACTTAGGCCATTTCAACATCTTCTAGCCTCTCAAAAGCTTGGTGGGCTTAATTTTAATATCATTATTCACAATATTGGTGATCCAACCTGCTCTTTTTTCACTAAATTCTCCTCCAAATATTTAATCCCTTACTCATAGGTGGTTAAAAAATGTAGGGATACAGTTGTTTGAGGGACCTGCCTAATGATTTTCAAAAATATCATTAATAAAAATGTTTATTTTTCAATAAACTTATAGTTAAGCTCACCTTTCATTAAGAGATTGACTCATGAAAGTGATGGGATGATCATCACCATTATCATCTTCGTCAGTAAGCACTAAGGCAAGGATGTGTTCCCCTTTGACTACATATATAATGAAGTCCTCATCAAAGTTATGATTCACCAAGATTTGAGCCTTAATGATGGTTTTCTTTATCATTTCAAATGATTCCCTAGCCTTTACGTTCCATTTGAACACTTGGTCCTTTTTTAACATAAGGGTGATTGGCCTTACCATTATGAAAATGTTAGATATAAATTCCCTTACAAAATTAATCTTTCCCAAAAAATACTTTAAGGTGTTTTTATGCAAAGGGAAAGTTGTAAGATGGTAAAGACTCTTTTTGGATCAATAGATAGACTCATTTTTTTACACAATGTGCCCTAAAAGTTAACTTCATGTATGACAAAGATGTTTTTTTTTTATTGAAGGAGATGCTAAACTCCCTACATCTTCAAAAACATTCTCCATGTGATCAAATTGTGCTGCCTATATTTTTGATAAATTTTTTATGTAATCTAGAAAAACTAGGATCATATTATCATTAATCCCCTTAAAATCAATATCTATTTCCCTTTGGAATGTTTCTTTTGCTTTGTATAATAAAAATACCATAATTTGGTAGGCTTATGTCCCTCATTTAGTGGTGAATGTCATTTTGTGATGGTCTTCAAGTTTTACCTAAATTCAATTTTAACCAAAAAAATCATCAAATAAGAAGAATATTTCCAACACTCCTATTGTATGTAAAATTTAATCCATGGAAGGTGGGGGATAATGATCTTTCTGGGAAGCTCTATTAAGGTCTCTAAAATATACATAGATGTGAATATCACCATTCATTTTCCTCAATAGGAATAAGTTATCCAACCATGTAAAATGTTTGATAAGGTAGATGATATGGGCCTCAACCAACTTTGATAGCTCCTTTTTCATGAGAGGTTCAATTTTAAGATTCACTAGCTCTAATTTTACCTAATAGGCTTTATCCTTAGGAGAAACTCTACTATGTGTTGGATGATATATTTATTTTATTTCAATTCATCATAATCCTAAGTGACAATGTCCCAAATTATATTGCATACCTATATTAAATTTTTCTCCCAAGCATGCTATAAAAAATATTTTTGATTGTTGAAATTGGCTTGTGATTGCACCCATCATGGATCAACGTAATTAAGGAAATCCTATAATAAAAACTAGATACTTACAAAAAATACAAAAATTAATGAATATTTCAAAGATGTTATAGATAAATAAAAAACCAGATAGATCTATTAAGGAATTCCTAGTTCTACACAGTCTAAAAGAGGCAAAAGAATATCTACTAATGTAAAATTATCGATGCCTTGATAAAGCTGAGACTTTTAATTTTATAGCAGAATATTTAGATTAAGGGATTTAAAAATGAGCAGGAATACCTGACCTCGGTGTGTGTAATCGACAGGCTTTGTATGTTGTGGATATGTATTTTTTGAGTAGATCACCATGAATGTTTTGGGCAACCACCTATCCTTTGTGAGAACTTGGACCCACTAACATGTCCATTGTGAATAAGTTGATTGGTACAGCCTAAAATAGGTCAATCAATATGCTAATATATATTGATATGGAAAAATAGATATTATACTATTTAAATTTAGAATTTACTAGACAAAAGGGAGAATAATGTATTTAGGTGATTTTGACTATCTGTCACTCACAACTAGTGTCATTATATCTAAAAAAGCTCTAGATGTGTTTCCTCAACTGCTCAAAACTTAAATAGAGGATAAAGGCCTCTATAGATGTTGTCATTAGAGTTTTACCCCTCTATTAGCTAGAAATTTTTGAAGTTTATTAAAAGTTCCCATGTGTATTGTGTGGGTCTATAACTCTTAAGACCCTTATTCCTAATCTTGTAATTGGTTCTTGTTTGTGTTCATGACTTTGTCCCCTTGCGATAATGTCTAATTTCCTTCTCTTCCTTCCAACCCCTAATCATGTTTGATTGACTACAAGTTGATCTAAAAAACTTGTTATCTATTTGGGTTGGAAATCCACAACCACACCCTACTAAATAGCTATGTGTTACCTATGTTCTAATAATTCGAATAGGGCTCAAAGCACACATAGTTTTCCTGATTATGTGTTCATTTGTGAAACATTGTGAACATTCTAGAATGCAATGCTATTTTTTTATCTTTAACACTTGGTACCATGCAAATTTGACTTTGTGTATTTAGACTTGACTCTATGGACTTATCCAAGGATGCTCCTTGAAGGTTTTTAGATATGTATGCCTTTTTTATAATGTCTCAAGAGAATTCTAATCGATTTTTAAAGTTTCTAAGTGATTCCTAATATGTAACCAAATTAGTTTAACCTTAGGAATGCTTTATATTTATAGATGACTCTTCATTAATGTAGACAATATTTTTTTATTATACAAAACCTTAGATTTGTATATGTAGCAAACTCAGGCCTTAACTATTCATCTTAGGTCTCTACCTATTCCACTTTTGTAAGTCTCACATCTACTCTATATTTGTGCCCCTTGGCCCATATCTCTTAGTCCAACTAATCTTATATTGATGACCCAAGTCTTCTATCTTAACTAAAATGCTTAAAATGTAGTTATCTTTTATTTAGATAAGTTCTAAACTTTACCTATTCTCTTGCTCCTTGGATAGTAACATTCGAGTCAGATAATAGTGTCAATATTACTATCCTACCTTGACACAAGTGTCTAATGCTCTAAAGTGATCCAATTTGAAAATGAAACATATCCTAATGGTTGTCCTAAGTGATCTAATGTGAGTTATTAATTCAAAGGGATTGATATAAATACAAGATCAACCCTCATTCATTCCTCATCTATAAATACTTAGAAAAAGACCAAAGAACATTCAATTAATCAAAAGCTTTCCTATTTATTCTTATTTCCATACCAGTCATAGGGATTGCACATCTACAAGTCTGAAGTACTAAATGAGTAGCCCAAGAGCCTGATTTGCCAAGTTAAAAGCTAGGTCAATATTGTACTTGATTTACACACATTGTATGATTCACACACAAGACAACACATAAAGGAGAACTACATTAGTCTAAGGCCCTCTTCAAAGAGGCTATGTAGGAAGCATCCTTTGACAACAAGGTCATTGGGGTCAACTTGATATTATGTGTTCACTAACCTATTTTACCCCAAGGTCACATTGAATATGAAAAGCTAGGGTTTTGCCATTTCACAAACAATGACTATCCATGACCTAGATTTGAAGGTGAAGTAGAACCCATAAGTATCTAGGTGGTCACATATTGTTTCAATAGATATTCTATATAGGACACTAGTGTTAAACCTAGATAATATCATCGACACAACTATCCCAGACTGATGTTATTATCTAGAGAGCCAAAGGCATTAGATATAGAATTTAACAACTATTCTAGAATCTACTTCCCACCTAATTTCAACCTATTTTAGATATAGAATTACATTAACATTAGAACAAAATAAGTACATTACTTCTTTAGTTGTACTTTCCATATTTAGACTATCTTAACATAATAAATTTGATGTATGCTTATATCTAAGTTTATCAACTAATTGGCCTACTATAGATATGATTATCACCCTTGTGCCATTTCATTTCTATATACCCCTTTAATCCAAATCTAAGGCTAACTCCAAGTACTTAGATTTCATTTTAGGGTTAAACATTTGATGAAACCAATATTTAAACATCAAACCCTAGGTCACTTAAGGATTTTAATTTACTATACTTTGTTGAAAATCTTAAATTTCTCATTTATGAGACAGTGGAAAATGTTAGTGAAAAATCTGATTTCAAATGGAAGATAAAGAGGCATTGATTACTCATATCTATAATAACAAGGGATTAATAAAGGAATTTTATATGTTACTAGAGATGAAATAAGTAAACAAGATAAAACTAAGGCTACCTCACCTAATAATGGCGAATCCTTAAAAGGTACAATAACTTAGCCCAAACTTATCAATCCACCTACATCGAGTGGGGGCAAAAATTATGTGTTTAAATATTTGTTCCATGAAACTACTATTAATGCATAAATCATAGAATTACCCCTTGTTTCAACAAAAATACTAGTTTCAATGCCTAATACTACTCAAAACATGTTTTGCATCCCCTTTGGTGACTACTCAAATTGATAATCCCACTAGGCCTACAGTTCAATCATTCCTTCAAGTTATAAATACCTTCAAAGAAAAGATTACAAATATTGAAAAAAATGCTTTAAAATCCCCTCATGCCATAGATTCATAATATGTGTTGCATAACCATCTTATACTTGAAATATATTTACACCCTTTGCCAACTAGATTTATTGCACCTAAGTTCACATTATATTATGGTAAGGGTGATCCGGAATAACACATTTAAACATTTTATGCAACATGCCTTGACTATGCTTCCAATGATAAACTTTTGGCCAAATTATTTCCAAGAAGCCTGAAGAACTATTCTTTGAGGGTGGTTTTATGATTTACCTCTCCAATTCGTCAAAGCATTCAAACCTCTTACAGACAAGTTCTTAGCACAGTTTTACATAAAATAAGGAACCAATGAACCTATCAATGAATATGTCTTGAGATATAAGACAATGCTAGCCAAAATGACCAATCTTATGGCAGACAAAGAGTTAAAAAGATATAATCAAGTAAAGTTTGCTTGCTCCTTTACATGAGTCCATTGCTTTTAAGAAGTTCAAATATTTTGATGACTTATGCCATGTGGAATGGGACCATGAAATGAAGATTATGTCATTGAATAAGCTCAAGTATGTTGTAAACACACCAACTACATCTATATTTAGTGCCAAGTTCACAATTAAACCAGGTTATAAGGTAAAGCCTCCTAAGCCTAAAAAGGAAACAACCACAGTGGTTAACATAGTTTCATAGTAACTTAATTGGCTTATCCTATCTAATGCACTAAGGAGATAATTTAAATGTTTACCTGAGTCCCCAACTTCATTACTCCCACAATTACTAGAGTGCCAATTTATATCTCTCCCTCATCCTATCAAGGTTGATATGAGTCGAACTATAATCAAAGGATATGATGTGAACGATTATTATGATTATCATCAAGGACCAAGACATTCTAAAAGAAGATGATTTACCTTGAAACATAAGATCCAAGATCTTATTGATGACCAAAAACTTACATTTAAAGATCCTTTAAAGGAATCAGGCTCATAACTTAGTGATCACCAGAAACATAAAATATTTAACAATCCTTTACAAGACCATTCTAAGAAGAAACCAAAAGTCCAAATAACATATAATGTACATCCTCCTCCACCACATTATGGACACCCACTAGATGGGGTTATTGGTACTAACACATGGCATATACCTCCCATGGTTCAAAGACCTTTTATTTATTTATTTTGATGACAATAAAATTAAATATTATGACTTTGATCTTCATTTTTTAATCATTTGACCATACCTTGACAAACACACCATATGCAATGTTATGATTGATAATGGTGCAAGTAAAAATGTTTGCACCATGAGATTACTTACGCACTTGGGTTATACTCATAATAATTTACACTTGTATATAAGATCAATTAGAGCATTCAATGGGATTTTCTAGAAGGTTCTTGGTGAAACTGACTTGCCTTTATAGGTTGATCCTGCACATGTGATTATGACCTTTTAAATTATCCCTTCGACATGCATATTTGATATGCTATTGAGAAGACCTTAGATACACACCTTCGAGCAATACCTTCTATAATGCATGGGTGTGTTAAATACATTTATGCCAATCAGGTAATTATAGTTTTTAAAATTCTATATGAGAATCTACTTGAACAAAAGAAACTTATACCTAGACAACTAGACATCAAGCCTACTAAGGATAAATCATCATAAAAGGGTAAAAACCAAGTAATCCCCTTTACTAGGTAACCAATACTTGAGAGACCATTACATCAGAGACATACAATGGATTATATGGAATCCCAGTCTTTTACTACACACCATGTTCAGATATATAGATCACCTCAAAATGCACATATTAACATTATACCAAAGTAACAAATAAGTAATCAATGATGGGTTCCAAAAACCCCTACTCTTACTATGACTATTATTGCTTCACGAGCATAGAGTCCTATTTTACATATGCAAAATACCATTGATACGATAATGATAGATATGACACCTATACATACTCCTATGCAATGTAACTCAATTATTACACCAAATTCATAGTGGGGAGATAACTATGGCCATACATTGGATGACATCATATGATGATCTTTCCTCTTCACAAATTTCCAAAAAATAGAAAAAAATCCAAAAAATTCAAAATTACAAAAACAATTTCAACACTTACATGTTATATTGGCTCCTTGGCATCCATGTGTTACTTACATAGTGATGGATGACATACTCAGTTACTCCTACATACACACATGTGTCACACTTCTACTTGAATGTGATATAGGCATACATAGATACACGATACATTTCTATTTCAGATGTTGGGATTTACCTTTACTTATGTCATATGGACATTGGGGGTATCCACTTCTTTGATCTTGATACACATAGGTTATATGATTTGGTGATCACTCTACTTTATCATGTTTGATATTACATATGTACCTACACATGCCTATTATCCATGATTATATCTTACATATGGTACTTGATATGCTATACATGTGACATGCTTTCCTAACACATTGGATCCATGGGCTACTATGACATGTTTATGCTGGTTGCTTATGCTTTACTTTATGCACTTCTTTGAATGTCTTGTATTCCTTTTTTTGATCATTTGAATAAGCTCATTTACTTGTGGCCCTTGTGCCTATGTATGTTTTCATTGACATTTTTATATATCATTGTTTATTGTATGAACATTTGAATATGTAATTTTTAATTTTATGGAAACTTAACTAAGTCATGTCCCTTTGATTGTGTGGCATTTAAACATGCCCCTTATTTGTGGTTTCCTTGGACCATTGTATTTTAAATTACTTTTGAGTGATTTTATGTGTGTTCTTATCTACTTGTTGAGCTTGTATTGTTACTATCTAGACATTGCCATGATCTTTATCTTAGACCTACATGTGATTACATTGGTTCTGTTGACATTGTGGATTGCACCCTTGATAAGAGGCTGAGCTCCTATCTTCCATGCGGCATAATGGAGACTCCTCTCTTGCCTGTGGGTCTAGAAAAACTAAGGGGATAATCTCTAGATAAGGGCTAGCTCCCTTTGATGCATCTCTGAGTTATTTCACTAATACTGCTAATATATAAAAGGGGGGGTTGAAAAGAGAGAAGGATATTGAAAATAGAAACTAACCTAAGATGGTGATGCACCAAACAAGTTTGATATACTCATTTACTCACACTTCATACTAGAAGAAGACATACATACACTTTATCTAATAAAAATACTAGACTGCAGGGAGCTTTAATAGGGAGGCTTAATGAAGACACGTAGAAAATGAACTTACCACAGGTGTTGTAGAAACACACTGTCTGATAATCTTCTTTTGTCTCTATGCTCAAGATACGAAACTTCTTGTTACCTAAAGAAATGGTGCTTTGTCTATACCAGGTAAGTTGGTATCAAACTTGTGAAAGAATCAAGCTACAATGACTGAACACAAGGTTAGTACTCAGACACACTCAGAGATATATCCAACTAGATAGAGGTAAAATGCATTCTATTGATTCAAGGGGAAAATTTTGGTAAAGCTT
Organism: Torreya grandis; assembly: GCA_037957365.1. Classification (NCBI taxonomy): domain Eukaryota; kingdom Viridiplantae; phylum Streptophyta; class Pinopsida; order Cupressales; family Taxaceae; genus Torreya; species Torreya grandis. The sequence goes on along the minus strand of JARHVA010000051.1, from coordinate 2,017,211 downwards.
GCCCTAGAAAATGAGAGATAGATCCTCTCAAATAAGAGTTTAAAATATATATAAGAGAGAAATACTTCTGGCACCCTTTTTTACAAGTAGCCCATGCTACATTGAATGCCTTGGGAAGAGGAAGTCATTGAAAGAACATGCTATGTTAGCTACTAGCCTTGAATTTGGCATTCAAAGTAAAATCAAACATTATGTGAAATCATAGGTCATGCCCCTTTTGTCTACAAACAAGACCACTCTTTAAAGACACTCACGTGGTTGTTTGCTCATCAATGCAAAATGAGGAAAAAGGCTGTGCCATTCACTGTTTACACTCCTTGATGACCATTTCATATGGGTTATTCCAACCACTGTAATAACTCTTCCACTGATGGTTCCCTTTTGCCACCTGGGCTATTTTGTCCATATCTACTCTTGGCTCTTCGAGCTCATTTCTCAGTGGGTCACTGAGTTCATTCTTGGCCTTTGTCTTTTCCCATCTTTTGTCTTATTCCTGGCTCCTTCAACCTTTGGGGCTATTTTCTGTCAATCCTTGGCTCTTTGGGCCCCTTTCTTAGTGGGTCTCCTTTTGGCCTTAATCCCTTTGAAATCCTTTGGATTCACACTCAATCATTTAAAGATCAATGGTTATTTCATTGCCATGAATTTGACATCCGTGGGGACATCGCTGGACATTTGAATTCCAATGGCTATTTTGTGATGCTGAATTCAACATCTGTGGGCCCATCACCCCTTTGATAATTCCTTCAATTTTATTTCCTTTAGCTTTCTTTTCTTTAGATTCACTTTCCTTCGGACTTTCTTTTCAAAATGTTATCTCTCCTTTTTTTTTAACCTTTGTTCGGGCCTTTGTCATTGAACCCTTTTTCGAAGGGAAGGTGTCCCTTTGGGGCTTGGAGAAAGGTCCCTTTTGGTAGCTAAGAGTCCCCCTGCAAGGGCAATTGCCCTTCAGGCTGCCTTGGCTCCTTAATTCCTTCAAACAAATTATTTGAAGGAAATGTCCCCTTCATGTTTGAGCACTTGTTTCTTTCTATCGAGATTTTCCTTAGACAAATTCCTTTGGACAAAATGTCTGAAGGAATTCCTTTGGACATTTTGTCTGAAGGAATTTGCCTTTGCAATTTTGTCATGGATTTCCTTTCAAAGGATAGTATTTTATTTGGTTCCATGCCCAATTGCCCTCCATAAGGGCTAATCAAGTCCAAAGATACCCTTCAAACTTTTTCAATGGTCCACTTTGCTCATCACCTGCCCCTCATAAGGGTTGCTTGGTCTCCAAAATTGCCTTTTGGAAAAGTTACAAAGGTCCCTTTTATCGCTTGAGTGCCCCTTGCAAGGGCTGCTTAACCTTTGAGCTTTTGGAAATGATCCTTTGGCCTTGTGAATTTATTCAGACAAAATGTTTGAAAGAATTCCTTCAGGCATTTTTCCAAAGGAATTCGGACTTGGTCTTCCTTGGGTTTGTTCCTTTGGAAGGATTCTTTAGACAAAAGTCTGAAGGAAATCCTTCCTTTTGCCTTAGCCTTTTTCAAAGGAAAACCTTCCCTTTCGGCCTTATTCACTTTGGTCCATTGTGAAGTGTTTTTTTCCCTCTGCAAGGGCACTTGGGTTTGGAATACCCCTTTGAACCTTTCGATTGAACCTAAACCTGAACCCTTTTTCGGAGTTCAATGGTTCAATGGTTCAACATTGTGTTCTATAAGGAGTCACGTTCATTCAATTCACCATTTGAACTGACCATTTGAACCAAACACTTGAACCAACTAATTGAACCAAATGATTGAACCGAACACTTGAACCAACCTTTAAGGAAAGTGTCTTGAAAATTTTGGTCTCTTTCCTTGTGAATTTATTTGGACAAAATGCCTGAAGAAGCTTTGTAAAATCCTTGCATTCTTTGAACTGGTTCATCTTTTTACCGAAGACTTGTGAAACCCAAATTTATGACTGATGGCTCAGAACAGTAGGGGAAGAAGGAGACCAATTTTGGCCTATAGGACTAAAAATGGTCAACAATTTTGGCGATTCCTAGGGGAAGCATGCATGCAATGCTTGGAAACTAGTAGCCTCAAAGTCCATTGGGCATGAAGTCAGAATGTAGGTTGGAAAAAGGTAGCAACAACCTTGAGATATACATGAATCAATCACAAATATTTTACCCCAAACACAAAGGAAAACACACACAACAAAGGCTAAAAAACACTACCTATGCAAACAACACTTAGGGAAAATAGGGAAAGAAAAATTGAAAGCAAACTACTATGTACAACTAACTAGGTATATTTGCCTCCCTCCTGGATCAAAGGGAAAACTTATTAAGTCTCCTTCATGGCAAGAAAACTTATGGTGCTAGACAAGTGGATGAATGGAATGGAGACTTGGTGACATGCTCTTCTTGCCTGACACCTTGATTGGCTTGCATCCGAGTGGATCAGAGTCAAACATGCTTCCAAAAAATATATATATATATATATATATATATATATATATATATATATATATATATTCATCTTGCTCTTGGAAGCTTGTTGAATGCTAGTCCTTCATGTTGGTGTGTTTTATCAAGAAAATGATGGATGCTAGCTCATCACCATAAGCCCCTTGATATGCATAGCCCCTTTGACATGCATCATGGTTTGACTCATTCCCTTCTGCTTCATTGAAGACCCTGTCAAACTCATCTTCTACTTCATCATGGATTTCTTGAAGAAGGGTGACTATTGTGATATATAAAATGAGATCACAAACTACTTGCTCATTCCATAGAACATCACCTTCTTGCTCAAGGCTCTCTTCTTCAAAGCTTTCCTCAAGATGAACATGACTCTCCTTTTCTTGCTCAAAGACTAGAGTCTAGCTATTCAAAGACATCCTTCTAATCCTCTTCCAACTTGGGTTCCATGGCATGGCCATCCTCCTCATCAAAGCAACAAGGAAGTTCATCAAACAAGGGAGGAGAGAGCTCACCATGCTTACTTTCCTCTTCATATTGCTGGAACATCCACATGTATGCATGACTTGTGTCTTCTCCATTGCTGATGATGTCTTTAAAAGGAGCATCCATGATTATTTCATCTTCATTGTCACTCATGATAGCCTCTTGGGTAACTATAAATTGGATCCTCTCTTTTAAAAAAGGTTCCTCCTTGAGAAGGGATGAAGTGGAAGGCTGATGGTTAAACACATGTGGAAGAGGAGGCAATCCTTGAGCTAGAATTGAATGATTCTCCTCCTTCCATTTGGACAACACTTCATCTATATCATATGTGGCTTGATAGCTCTCTTGGAGGGGTGTAGATGGGGTGCATTCAAATGTAGGATCTTCTACTTGATCTGAATCATCCATCACACTTTGGCTGAGGAACCTCATTTCGGACTCTAATTCTGCAATTCGCCTAGCTAGATTCTCTTGAAAGAGCCTTTCTTGGAGGTCACAAGCATCATCATGATGAGAAGGAGTAGCTTTACCTTCTTCAAGGTTCTAATCTGGTTCATGGTATTCCCTCCTCCAACTTGGAATCTTGACATCATGTTGAGAGACCTGAGGAGGTTGAGGAAGACTAAGAAGAGACTGTTGGTGCACAAGAAGAATTGCTTCAAGAGAGATGTGTTACTTTCCAAAAGATATAGGGTGATTCTCATCAAAAGAGAATTCAAAATATAAGGAATTGAGAAGGTCCATTTCCATGAGAGGTTGTTCTAATGCTTTTTGATGTTTGAAAGATTGATGCAAGGGATTAAGAGCATGAGTGATTACTGTATCAGATGAGCTAGAGTGAGCAAGTGCTAACTGGTAGAAAGGATTTGGTGCACAAGAGGGGGATTTATTTAGAATAGGAGGGGGAACACAAAGATGACTACCTTGAATGAATAGACTCTTCCATTTTGATACCTCCTCCTCCATGGATTGCAAAGCCTGAGCTTGCCTGAACAAACACTCCTCTTTGTACATAAGATCTTGCTGATATCTATACTGCTCATCCAATCTATCTATCTCCATCACCTGCTTCTCAAATTTTAGTGTTACTTCCCTTACTATTGAAGGGTAACTAGGAGAGTTGCTTGAGGTGATTCCATGAACAACTTGAGCTTGATCAAAGTTATATGAAGGAACACAAGGCCTATGATGCTGAGCAATGGAATTATACATACAAAAATGTGATTTCTTGATGGCATCAGGACTGCTTAACCAGTTGATTAAACTCAAAGTCACCATTAGTTTTGATGAAAAGCCTCCAAAGGTTGGTTGGTTGAAGAACACACCAAAATTATTCAACTCTTTGGATAAAAAATTGGTCCCACTGGGCGTGCCAATTTTTTTTGACATTGTAGATTGCACCCTTGACAGGAGGCTGAGCTCCTATCTTCCATTTGGCACAATGGAGATTCCTCTCTTGCCTATGGGTCTGGAAAAACTAAGGGGAGAATCTCTAGATAAGGGCTAGCTCCCTTTGATGCATCTCTAATTTATTTCAGTAATACTGCTAATATATAAAAGTGGGGGGTTAAAAAGAGAGAAGGATACTAAAAATAGAAACTAACCTAAGACAGTAATGCACCAAACAAGTTTGATCTACTCATTTACTCACACTTCAGACCAGAAGAAGACATACATACACTTATAAAAAGACCAGACTGCAGGGAGCTTTAATAGGGAGGCTTAATGGAGACACATAGAAAATGAACTTACCACAGGCGCTGTAGAAACACACTGTCTGATAACCTTATTCTATCTCTGTGCTCAAGATACATCACTTCTTGTTACCTGTAAAAATGGTGCTTTCTCTATACTAGGTATGTTGGTATCAAACTTGTGAAAGCATCAAGCTACAATGACTGAACACAAGGTTAATACTCAGACACACTTAGAGATATATCTAACCAGATAGAGGTAAAATGCATTCTATTGATTCAAGGTGAAAATTTTGGTAGAGCTTGCCTTAAAAAATGAGAGTAGATCCTCTCAAATGAGATTTTATAATATATATAAGAGAGAAAGACTTCTGGCACCCTTTTTTACAATTGGCCCATGATGCGTTGAATGCCTTGGGAAGAGGAAGTCACTGAAAGAACATGCTGTGTCAACTGTTAGCCTTGACTTTGGCATTCGAAGTTATATAAAATGTTATGTGAAAGCATGGGCCATGCCCCTTTTGTATGCAAACAAGACCACTCTTTAAAGACACTCACGTGGTTGTCTGCTCATCAATGCAAAATGAGGAAAAAGGCCATGCCATTCATTGTTTGCACTCCTTGATGACCATTTCATAGGGGCTATTCCAACCACTATAATAACTCTTTTGCTGATGCTTCCCTTTTACCACTTAGGCTATTTTGTCCATATCTTCTCTTGGCTCTTCAAGCTCATTTCTTAGTGGGTCGCTGAGTTCATTCTTGGCCTTTATCTTTTCCTAGCTTTTGTCTTTTTCCTAGCTCCTTCAGCCCTTGGGGTTATCTTCTATCAATCCTTGGCTCTTTGGGCCCCTTTCTTAGTGGGTCTCCTTTTGGCCTTAAGCCCTTTGAAATCCTTCAGATTCATGCTCAATCATTTAAAGATCAATGATTATTTCATTGTCATGAATTTGACGTCCGTGGGGACGTTGATGGACATTTGAATTCCAATGGCTATTTCATGATGCTGAATTCGATGTCTGTGGGCCTGTCACCCCTTTGATAATTCCTTCAGCTTTCTTTCCTTCAGTTTTCTTTTCTTTAGCTTCACTTTCCTTCAGACTTTCTTTCCTTTGGAATTTCTTTCCGAAGTGTTATCTCTCCTTTTTTTTTACCTTTGTCCAGGCCTTTGTCATTGAACCCTTTTTCAAAGGGAAGGTGTCCCTTCAGGGCTTAGAGAAAGGTCCCTTTTGGTAACTGAGAGTCCCCCCGCAAGGGCAATTGCCCTTTAGGCTCCTTCAGGCTACCTTGGCTCCTTAAATCCTTCAGACAAATTGTTTGAAGGAAATGTCCCTTTCATGTTTGAGCACTTGTTTCTTTCTGTCGAGATTTTCCTTAGACAAATTCCTTCGGACAAAATGTCTAAAGGAATTCCTTCAGACATTTTGTTTGAAGGAATTTTCCTTTGTGATTTTGCCATGGATTTTCTTCCAAAGGATAGTCTTTTGTTTTGTTCCATGCCTAGCTACCCTCTACAAGGGCTAATCAAGTCCAAAGATACCCTTTGGAATTTTGCAATAGTCCTCTTTGCTCATCACTTGCCCCTCGCAAGGGCTACTTGGTCTCCAAAATTGCAATTCAAAAAAGTTACAAAGGTCCCTTTTGTCACTTGAGTGCCCCTCGCAAGGGCTGCTTAACCTTCGAGCTTTTGGAAATGATCCTTTGGCCTTGTGATTTTCTTCAAATAAAATGTCCACAGGAATTCCTTTGGCATTTTGTCCGAAGGAATTCCTTTGGGCATTTTGTCCGAAGGAATTCACACTTGGTCTTCCTTGGGTTTTTTCCTTTGGAAGGATTCTTTGGATAAAAGTCTGAAGGAAATCCTTCCTTTTGCCTTACCCTTTTCTGAAGGAAAACCTTCCCTTTTGGCCTTGTTCACTTTGGTTTGTTGTTAAGTGTTTTCTGCCCTCCGCAAGGGCACTTGGGTTTGGAATGCCCCTTTGAACCTTTCGATTGAACTTGAACCTGAACCCTTTTTAAGATTTCAATGGTTCAATGGTTTAGTGGTTCAACACTATGTTCTATAAGGAGTCACGTTCATTCAATTCACCATTTGAGCTGACTGATTGAACCAAACACTTGAACCAACCGATTGAACCGAACACTTGAACTAACCTTTAAGGAAAGTGTCTTGAAAAGTTTGTTCTCTTTCCTTGTGAATTTCTTTAGATAAAATGTCTGAAGAAGCTTTGTAAAAGCCTTGCACTCTTTGAACTAGTTCATTTTTTTGCTGAAAGACTTGTGTAACCTGAATTTATGACTAATGGCTCAGAACAACAGAGGAAGAAGGAGACCGATTTTGGCCTACAGGACCAAAAATGGTCAATAGGTTCTATGTGCTTCAATGATACATTTAATTAGTTATGTTTCCTTCTATATGTTAAATGGTTACATTCATATATTATACAATTGTCTTATCCTTTTGATGTGAGGTAACTACTAGTTCCTATATGTCCCTCACCTCAAATGAAGGCATGTTAGTGGGGGCATGTCATAAAGACATGTTCTCTACACATTCATAGCTTCCATATTATGTCCCTCATTTAATGGTGAACATCATTATGTGCTAGTCTTCTCTTTTTAATGAAATTTGATTTTAACTAAAAAAATAATTAAGCAAGAAGAATATTTCCAACCCTGCTACTATATGTAAAATTTAGTCTATGAAAGGTAGAGGATAATGATCTTTCTAGGAAGTTCCATTGAGGTATTTGAAATTTACATAGATGCAAATATTGTCATATTCTTCCTCACTAGGAATAGGTTAGCCAACTATGTATAATTTTTGATAGGGTAGATAATATGGGACTCATGTTAGGAATAAAACCAGAAATCGATGCAGAATAGTTTCACAGAATTGTAATAATAATAGATATAAATAGAGATGTAAAAAGAATAAAAATAAACATGCAAAATAATAAGACTAGATTTAACGTGTTTCACTCAATGTGGGATACATCCACCAAGAAACACTTACTCAGATTTTATTGCAAGCCACAAAAGTACAAACCACTCTTAGATAAGTCTTCTCACAATTACAATGTACAAATATTGTTTTGGAGCTATGCTCAACAAACCCTCTTGAATTCACACCTAAACTCACAGACTTTGTTCTTCCTTCTCAAATCCTAGTTCTCATGATGTATTACCTACGAAATATCTATCTATACATAATACATTAACAAAGTGGTATTACAAAATAATGGGTACCAAAACCATGGGCAAAGTCAACCCAAAAATGGTTAGAATACATATAAAGTGTACAGTGCATTTAAAATGTACAATATTTAAAAATACATTTTAATTTAGAAATAGTCTCCACAAGACAACAACTCAACAAACTTTGATAGCTCTTTTTTCATGAGAGGTTCAATTTTAAGATTCACTAGCTTTGATTTTACTTAATAGGCTTTGTCCTCAGGAAAAATTCTATTGTGTGTTGGATAACATCTTTATTTTATTTCAATTCATCATAGTCCTAATTATGATGTCCTAAATTATATTATAAACCTATATTAAAGTTTTCTCCCATCAAGAATGCTATAAAAAATATTTTTGATTGTTAAAATTTCCTTGTGATTGCACTCACTATGGACCAACATAATTAGGGGAATCTTGTAATATGGGACCTGTTTGCAACATATCCTATGGGATTAGAAGGTTGACTCCTTATCTAATGAAACTAAAACTACTATTCATAGGAGAAAATGGAGAAGGATAAAATAAATAAATTATAGGGAATGAAATGCTATGATTTACCAAAATAATGAAGATTGGATTATTTTTAATAGATAGATTATGTCTTAGAATGGATCCTACAGTTTCCTAGAAAGCTTAAGACACAATATTATATTTTATTCAAGAGATAACATTTAAAAAAACTAATTCAAGATAAAGGGAAGGTGGATATATTATCCATAATGTATTAATTTATATACTTATAAACATCACATAAATTAATGGATATTTCAAAGATGTTACAGAGAAATCAAAAAACCAAATACAGTTGCTAAGACATTCCTGCATAGTCTAAGAGAGGCAAAAAAATAAATACTAAAATAAAATTATCGATGACTTTCTAAAGATGAGATTATTACATTTATAGTATAATATTTAGAATAAGGGATTTAAAAATGAGTTGGAAAACCTGACCTCCATGTATGTGCAATCAACAGGCTACATATGCCACAAATATATATTTTTTTCCACCTGAGTAGATCTCCATGAATGTTCTGGGCAACGACCTAGATTTGAATGTTTTTTTTTAGTGTTGATTGATAAGGGAAAGCAATGTGATTTATGATGCATGGAAAAACTACACTTCCTAGTCAACATCTAGACATTACCTTAATGGTTGTATGAAAATTGGAGCCTACTATCCTTCGTGAGAACTTAGACCGACTGACATGGCCATTGTGAATAAGTAACAGGGTCTACCACATTGCACAAGTTGATTGGTGTAGCCTAAAATAGGGAACTAAATATTATAATATGTATTGATATGGAAATATAGATATTGTATTATTTTGATTTAGAATTTACCAGACAAAGGGGAGAATAATGTACTTTGGTGATTTTGATTATCTCACTCACAAGTGGTGTTAGTATATCTAAAAATGCTTTGGATGTGTTTTCTCAATTGCTCAAACCTTAAATAGAGTATGAAGACCTCTTTGGATGTTGTCATCGTACTTTTACCCATATCATAGCCAAAAATGTCTAAAGTTTATTTAAAGTGCCCATGTGTATTATGTGGGTCTATAAAACCTAAGACCCTTATTCTTGCACTTGAAATTGGTTCATGTTTATGTTCATGATTTCATCAGCTTGTGATAATATATATTTTCATTCTCTTCCATCCAATCCCTAATCATATTTTATTGACCACAAGTTGACCTAAAAAAATGGTTAGCTATTTGGGTTGGAAATCCCCAACATACCCTACTAGTGTGTTGCTTATTTTCTAATACTTTGAAGAGGGATCAAAGCACACATAGTTCTCCCATTTAGGCATTCATGTGTGAACATTAGGAAAATTTTAGAATGTAATGGTATATTTCACTTGGTACTATGCAACTTTGACTTTGTGTATTTAGACTTGGCTTTATGGACTTCTCTAATGATGCTTCTTGAAGGTTTTCAAATATGTATGTCTTTTTTATAATGTCTCAAGAGACTAATAATTGATTCCTCGAGTTTCTAAGTGATTCTAAAGATGTAACCAAGTGAGTTTAACCTTATTAATGATTTTTATTTATAGATGACTCTTCATTAATTATTTCTAAAATTGACCCATGAAATGTGTCTTGGTCGACCTAATGGAGATTTCCCAATTTAAAAAATTATGGTTGAGTGTGCCTGGTTATTTCTTGCAGAGGCAAACCCTTGAAATAACTTTCATTGTCCATTATTATTGGTAGTGTAAAAAAATGATTGAGATATGGGAAATGTTTATTTACAATTCTGAGATGTTCTTGTATAAACCATGCTAATTATGAATAGGTGTATCTAAAAGATAAAGGTGGTTAATATAATAGATAGGTAAAGAGAAAGTGTGTTTAAGAGTCAAATATATGTGCATTGTCCAAGTATGTCAAATTTTATGTTGCTAAAGTGTCTAATACCAAATTTGGGTTTATATAATTAAATTACATTGTTCATTTATAGTGTTATATGTTGTTTACTCTTGCACATGTATCAATTGTTTCCATCTCCCATGATTTTCATGTCTACTAAAATATCTTTGCTTGCATATTGTTGAGTTTTTAACACATAGTTGGCATATTATGACTATGATACACATTATATGATTCATGATTATTCGCCTATTGATAGAGGTTATATTGTACCAATTGTTTATGCACATGCTACTGATGATATTTTCAAGATTGATATAGGGTTTATATGTAACAGGTACATAAACATAGTTATGGATTCAAAGTTCGCTTAGACCACCTTCCAAACTCACTCTATGGGATGTGTGTGAGGCATATCATAACAACACTTTTAGATATATCTTTCATGAACTTATTTTTCATATTTATTTCTCAAGTGATCTTAAATATTTTGGTTTATCTTGCCTCTTGCATGCACCTTTATGTGCTTAGTGCTTTCATATATGTAGGTATTATTAATCTATGATTTATATGGGTACTTTTCTTTTTCTGTATTGCTATGATTCTAGTATACTTGATGTGTTTTCTCTATGTACTTATTGTTTGGTATGCTTTCCATGTTTGCTCCATGTTTGATATGCTATCCTTGTTTGTCTTTGTATACTTTGTGTGTTCCTTGTATTTGTTGTTTGTCTTTGCTTACTATATATAATTTCATTGCTTCAATTGTTTACTTTGTGTGAGATGATTGTTATGTTTTTTATGTGTACATTAAGTGTGATATTGTTTAATCTATGCTTAGAATGTATTCCTTGTGAAATTTTGTATACTCTTAACGTGACATTGTTTTTAATATGATTAATATGCATTCCCTATGTGATTTTGTATAATCTACGTGTGACATTGCTTAATATGTGTGTTATTATATTTAATTTGTATGTGCCTTTATTTATCCATTTAATCTGAGTGTGATATGATTACTTTTCTTTCCTTGCTTTCCATGTTACTATATGATTAGTGTCATGGTATATATCAAGCACATTCCTATAGTTTTTCATGATTAATATCATCCATATATCTTATTATTACATTGTTTCATTACCATGATCCCTATCATGTATATATTATAGGAAAGGCTCCATGTGTGTGTTTTAATTGATAAATATGCCACTATACTACTTGTGTTAGGCCCTATTACTACCTTAGTGCTTCATTGATTACATATTTCCCATATGGGGCAAATATGATTCCATAGATTATACCTTACCCATAAGGGGTTTGGCATGTGTATGATTATATATATCTCATTTGTTTTTAACTTGGTGCATACTACATTTTGTGCTTTATTTATTACATGTAACCCATGAGGGACATATTATTATTGTGCTTACATGATGTAGAGCATCCCAAGATGACATAAGCTGCTAATGAGTTTAAGAGTTTAATTATGGTCATTAATAGTTTGATATGGATGTTATAGGTCTTTTAGGGACCCTTAGGATGTTTTAGAGTCATTATGAGTCATTGATTGTGTGTTGTTTTCTCTCTAGAGGTTTTCCCACCAAAAGAGGGAATTTAAAAACTTGAATTTCATAACTAGCCTTGAGAGGTGTTTTGAGGTCTTGTGTGTAATGTGAATGTTTGAAAAAGGTAAAAATTATCCTAAAATAGTGTTTTAGAGGTGTTCCTACGTGCATATCATGAAAATAACAATATAATCAAGAATCTTGGGTTTGTAACTGCCAGCTTACATGGGTTGGCCAAGAAAAGAGAGTTCTTCTTGCATGTTTGAGTGATATAAAGGATGGAAATGCATGTTAGGAGTTAATGTGTGTGTTTTAGGATAGTATAGAGTATGAGGAAGGATAGAGGCATAACATATATAGGTGGAGTGAATAAAACATCAATATTTGAATAACTCTGCTTAGATTTGTAAAAAAATTGTGTATGCCTATTTTATGTGCAAGGAAATCAATGAATAAAGAATGTTTTAGATGTATTTATGTGCTTCCAAGAGATTATTGGTATATGAAAACTATTATATTGTTTTTATATTTTCATATAGTGGTTTTACGTCAGCATTTTCCATCTAATAATGAATCCATCCATAACACAGTCCATTTATGAATAATTTTGCTTATGTACAGTCAAGAAGATCAAGTAGTGAGGTATGTTGATAGTTGTTTAAATAGTTATTGTATCATTTAGAGTAAAAAAATTAGTAGAGATTGTATTCATGATGATAAAATTCCATTTAGAGGCTCAATATCCAATTTAAAGGAGCAAGAGACAATCAAACCTCCACACACAGTCCTAAAGAGACTCAAAATTCTAAAATTTTCTTTTTGGGAGCATTTTATGACTGATAATGAGAAAATAACCATTATAGAAGGTAAATAGAGGGATATAATACCAAAAATAACCATTATTTTACTTTTAAAGTGCCAAAAAATCATTTTTTCCCCTTTTGTGAGCTCTTGGCCTAGTACAAGCCTGTGTATAACTAGCCCAAGGTTTCAAAATGAAAACTTGAATAAATTTTGTTCCATCTAGCCAAAAGTGTTCAAACTTTGGAATTTGATTTATTTTTATGTTATATAAAGGATTAAATAGGTTATAAGTTTGTACCTAACCTTTTAGTATGGTTTCTAGGAATATTGCATTGTATTAGGCATAAAGACACCTAATTAGAAAGAGGGATGTGAAATAAAGTGTACTTCCATTGAGAATTAAGTCTTAAATTTTTTTATGAAGTTGAATTGGTATAATGGGTATCCAAAAAATGTCTTATTTTGTCTCAAATATTTGTGTATTATTTACATTTTTTGGATTTGTCCTAATAGAGGGTTACAAGGAAAGAGGTCTTAAGAGGAAAGCGTGAGTTGTGTTGAGAGTTATTACTTTCATATTGTGTAATTTTATGGGATACATATGGGAGTTTAAATTGATAGGTGAAAGGACATATAAAACCATGAGAGAAGACAAGAATCTTAGAAACATGTTTTAGGATTTTGAGGCCTATGAACTTATACCTAGGATTGACAAGTTTGAACCAAACAAAAGAGAGTGAACCAATGAAAGTTATGAATGAGATGATGATGTTAATGATAAGGAGTGAGGGATGTAGAGGTAGAGGTAGATGAAGGGTGACATGACTTGAAGAGAGATAAGGTAATATATTATTGTAAATAAGCTTATGAGCCTTGTCCAAGATACAGATTGATCAAGGGGGTCAAGATACAAGCAAGGTATTTGTGACAAGAAGTTAAATCAGAGATGAATGAAGGGATTAAAAATAAGAATTATAGTCAGGTGTATGAAAATGGAGGTTGTAGGAATTATATTTACGTCAAATGGTATAAGAGTAGGTAGGATCTTGGAATAATTCATGATTTTAAATATGATAGGTTGCTATTTGAGGTTGTTAAAGGTTATTATTTGAGATTACATGAAGCTAAGTTGCATGAATGAGTTAGAGAGATAGAGAAAGGTAAGAGTTTTAAGTAGAGAATCCCTAAGAAGAGAGATATTAGAAGATCAAAAGAGAAAAGAGAGACTCCAAGAAGAGGAGTTATTCCAAGGTGAAAAAGACTTGGACAAGAGTGTAAATAGACTAGGTAAAGAGAACCTAGGTTGAGACATCAAATCAAGGTGAAAAAGGCTTGCTTGTGAGAAGATGAATATAGAGAAGGGAAAGGTTCGTAAGGGCTTGGTTGAGTTAGAATACCAAAATGAGAGAAATAAGAAGGAAGATCCAAAGAGAAAAAGGGTTAGTTGTTGAAGAGGAGATGAGTGAGATAGATTAAAGTATAGAGAGGATAAGGCTCTTGACAGAGCTCATGCAAGAAGAGGAAAGCTAATGGTATGGTTGGGTAATGAAGAAGAAGAGAGTTAAGTGGCATATAAGGCTACTCATGGAGAGAATAATAAAGATTGTCTTGAGAGACAATGAGAAGCAAAATAAGTTGTTATGTAAGCAACTCAAGGAGGAGATGAATAAGTTCATGAGGGATGAAAAAGTTGGTAGACAAGAGGGAGGAGAGCAACACCATATGAAGTGGAGAAAGTAATGGAGGAAAAGCAACCTAAGAAGGAAAATAAGGAGGAAATCAAACCTCAAGTTTTTAAATCTAATGATTTCTTGTCATGTATGCATGAAGGTACAAAAGTGAAGAAAGAAGAAGTCCACATTGAGGATATAAAATTAGAAAGAATGAAGGAAAGAAATCATGAAAAAAATTATTATGTTGAAGAAGAATTTGATTGGGTAGATGTATATATAGTTACAATGGTTTGTTACCGTGATAGAGGAGAGAAGCTTGGAGAAGGAGGTCTTAAAGAAGGATGCCTCATTAAAGGCATAAAAGAATCAAAGTGGAATTAAAAGGATGGAGATAAGAGGTATGAAACTCAAAAATATGAATTTACATTACTTGAAGTAATCAAAGAGAAAATTGAACATGAGTTTTTAGGTGATGGAAAATTGATAGATGAGCAACATGGCCAATCATTTGTCTATGAGAGCTGGGGTCAATTACAAGCAGAATTGATAGCTTTGGAGCATGTCATAAGTGATGGAAAAAGGACAAAATATATCCTAAAAAAGAAGATGAAGAGTTAAGCATTTGGCATGAGTCAATGGGGACTCAAGAGATAAATAGTGATCTAGAAGGCAACATATATCATGAAGCAGTAGGATATACAAGTTGATTTATAGAATGAGGGAGTGTCTAGCTTGACACAAGATGGAGATGAAGCACAAGTACAATTTATAGTAAAATCTATGCAAGAAAACCATGAAGAAGAGGATTAAATGTGGAAATGATTGATTCAATAGGTTGAAGATGATCTAATAGAGTTCCTTAGTCAAAGAGAAAAAAAGATTGGAGCTGTAACAAATGAGCTAGAGGTAAAATTGCAAGAGGAAGCAAAAAAGATGTCAAAGATAATGAACATGTTACCCATTGGAACATTTCAAGGAGATGAAGTTTTATGTCATAAAAGAGAAGAAAATAATAATTAAACCATAAGTTACATCCAAAAAGATGAATAATAATTGGTAAAAGGAGAATAAAATTAATTTACAGGCCAAGGTAAGTCTAAATCCAAGAACAAGCAAGACATAGAATCATATGTGTTGGTCAAATAAAAATTATTGGAAACCATTGATGCAAGTAAAGAGTAGAGTTTAATAGGAAAATATGAGGAACTTAAGAAGATGAGAGAAAATCCTAGAGAATCTTGGAAGAAGAATATCAAAGCAAAAGAGTATGGAAAGGACAATGAAGTTCTTGAATAGACTATCAAGTCTCATGAGTGTAATTTGACATGTGTTAAGCATGAGGGTATAGGTATGGAGATATAAGATATGGAGTCACTCCATGATCACATGGAGAAAAAGAGAAATGAGGTACAAGATCTCATGATAGAACCAAGGAAAGAGGAGGACAACCATGATCCTCACAAAAGAGTTGATTGGAGGAAGAATTTATGTTGGGAAGAGGACAAGATAAGTTCAAAGTTGATTCAAAGAATTGATGAAATCAAGTTATAAATGGAGAAAGCAAAGAGAGGTCAGTCTTATCCCAAGGACTAGTGCACATAACATGACAAGAGTTGAAGAATAAAGGCTCATGGAAAGAGAACCACGAGCAAGTGAACTAGAAAGAAAGTTCATGAAGGAAGAACAAGGTGAGAAGTTGATATAATCAATGGGTAATGTTAAAAATTAATTATTTATTGTTATTCATGATAATAGTAAGATAAGAATTTGTCAATAAATGTGGTGTTATGTTGAAGATGAATTGGTCAATGAGATGCCATTTCAAAAAGAGCAAGGCTATGGGAAGACACCATGAGAAGTTGGAATTTCATGAAGAGGAAGCCAAAGAATATATCAAGGGGAGTTGGATAAGGATGAAGGAAGAAAAATTTTATAGGCAACCATTAGAGCATGAGGATGAAGGAGAAAGCATGATCAAGAAGTAAAACCAACAAGGAGTGCATGAACCAAGCATAAAAAATGAATAAAGAAGCTATGGAGTGAGAGTAAGAGTGAAGAATGTTAACTAGCCATTTTGGTTAGAGTATGGTGAAGATAAATCTGAGATGGAGATAGAAGATGAGGAGGACAAAGATTTGCAATAGATCATGTACTTTATAGAGGTAGAAGATGAGTTGGTAAAGAGGCTAGACAAAGACAAAAGAACTAGATGAGGATAAATGAGAAATAAAAGAGGATCATTAGTAAGAGGATAGTATAACATAAGAGGAAAAATAATTGGAAAAAAAGGAAGAAGTTTGACAAAGTACATTTGAGCAGGAGCTCAAATTTTCTCACTTAGGGAATTTGATGCAGAGCATCCCAAGATGACATAAGGTATTAATGATTTTAAGAGTTTCATTATGGTAATTTATAGTTTGATATGGGTGTTATAGGTATTTTAGGTACCCTTATGATGTTTTAAAGTCATTAAGAGTCTTTGATTGTGTGTTTTTTTCTCTATAGAGGTTTTCTTGCCAAAAGAGGGAATTTAAAATTTTGATTTTCATAACTATCCTTGAGAGTTGTTTTGAAGTCTTGTGTGTAATGTAAATGTTTGTAAAAGGTCCAAACTTTACTAAGAGAGTGTTTTAGATGTGTTCCTACATACATATATTGAAAATATCAATATAAACAAGAATCTTGGGTTTATAACCGCCACCCTATGTGGGTTGGCCAAGAAAAAAGAGTTCTTCTTACACATTTGAGTGATATAAAGGATGAAAATGCATGTTCGGAGTTAATGTGTGTGTTTTATGAGTGTAGTATAGAGTAGGAGGAAGGATAAAGGTGTAGGAGACAAAGGTGGAGATCAATATTTGAAGAACTTTGCTTAGCTTTGTAAAAATTTTGTGTATGCTTATTTTGTGTGCAAGGAAATCATTGAAAAAAGAATGTTTTAGAGGTATTTATGTGATTCTAAGAGATTATTGGTATATGATAAATATCAAATTGTTTTTATATTTTAATAGAGTGGTTTTACATCAAAATTTTTTAGCTAATAAGGAATCCATCCATAACACAGTCCATTTATGAACAATTCTACTTATGTACAGTCAAGAAGATCAAGTGGTGAGGTACGCTGATGGTTATTTAAACACTTTTTTTATTGTTTGGATTCATAAAATTATTAAAGAGTGTATTTATGATGATAATAGTACATTTTAAGGCCCAAAAACCCATTTAGAGGAACAAGATACAATCAAACCTTCACACACAGTCCTAAAGATAACTCAAAATCATAAAGTTTGCTTGTTGGGGGTGTTTTATGATTGATCATGAGAAAATAAACATTGGAGAAGGTAAATAAATGTGGGGAAGAACCTAAAAACCATTAGTTTCCTTTTAAATCTCCAAAAACTCAAAATCTTCCCTTTTGTGAGCTCTCGGCCTAGTACAGGGATGTGTACAACTAGCTTAGGGTTTCAAAATGGAAACTTGAATAACTTTTGTTCCATTTAGCTAAAATTACTAAAAATTTGGAATATGATGTATTTTAATGTGATATAAAGGATTCAAGAGGTTATAATTTTTTACCTAACCATACAATATGGTTTCTAGGACTGTTGCATTGCATTAGGCCTAAAGAGACCTAATTAGAAAGAGGGGTGTGAAATAAAGTGTACTTCCATTGAGAGTTAAGTCTTAAAAATTTGTATGAAGTTGAATTGGGATAATGGGTATCCAAAAAATGTCTTATTTTGTATGGAATATTTGTGTATTGTTCACACCTTCTGGATTTTTTCTAAAAGAGGGCTACAAGGAAAGAGGTCTTAAAAGGAAAGAGTGAGTTGGGTTAAGAGTTCTTGATTTAAGATTGTGTGATTTGATGGGATGTGTATGGGAGTTGAAATTGATATGTGAAAGGACATATGATCCCATTATATAAGACAAAAAGCTTATAAACATGTTTTAGTCTTTTGAGGCCTATGAACTTATATGTGGGAATGACAAGTTTGAACCAAGCAAAAGAGAGTAGTCTTTTGAGGCCTATGAACTTATATGTGGGAATGACAAGTTTGAACCAAGCAAAAGAGAGTGAACCAAAGACATTTATGAATGAGAAGATGATGTTAATGCTAAGGAGTGAAGTGTGTAGAGGTAGATGAAGGGTGACATGCCTTGAAGAGAGAGAAGGGAACATATGATTACAAAGAGGCTTATGACCCTAGTTCAAGAGAGAGATTGATCAAGGGGTCAAGATACAAGCAAGGTAACTGTGACAAAAAGTCAAATCAGATATGAATGAAGGGATTGAAGATAAGAATCAGAGTCATGTGTATGAAAATAGAGGTTTTAGGCATCAAATATACATCATTACATCAGTTATACTTTGCTTATTTGAGGCTGCTTACATTTGTGCTTATATAGATTACACTAAAGATTCATGTGGGGTAATCCATCTATGTCATTCATGATTTCATGATGATATCTTACTATGATAGACATTGGTGATTTATTTTATATCTTGCATATGATGTGTTTAATCCCTCCTTTTGAAATATGTGCTTCACAAGTCAGCCCACATATTAAAATGGGGACAAAGATTATGCATTCTTATTTCTACATTCGAGGACTCAAGACATTTACAAACCATTTCTCCTTCATATGAGGATACTGACAAATTGATGTTTCAAGACGTACTCACCACATGATACTTGCTTTTGTCATGGGATATTTACAGGGCATTTTGTAAATGTACTCTTTGCTATTACATTGAATTTACTTAGCTTAGAATTTTTGTTGCAAAAAGTTGTACTTAGAATGCATGCATGATTTAGAATAGATTCTAAGTCTTGGATTTCTATAAGGGCACTCTCACATTTTCCAACCAAACTGGGTATATTATTTCCAATTTATCTTTTTTGGATTTCAACAAGCTATTATTATAACACTTATTCATGTATATGTTCTTTTCATATGACTCACATGACACTCACATAGATTTAGATTATTTTAACAAGTCATTGATTATTTAAACACTTAACCGCATACACATGTTCTTCGTATGATTATAGCGGCACCCATTTCTATATCCCAAGACATAAAAACATGATTTCAGTTCTAGGATCTTCACAATCCTCTATAGTATAAATTAGGAGATCTCTCTCTCCTTTTGACTTTCAGTGCACTATTATTTCTATATTAACTTTGAAAACTCTTACAAGGGATTAGGCAGCTTCTACCTACCCATATGTCAAATTTACTTTGAAGTGTAAGTTTTGGGATGGGCCTTATGAAAATTTTTGGGGCTCTATAGTGCCTTGTATCCCTGATTTTTTTGACCTTTCTTACTTGTAGTGTGTCAATGTGCACATCAATTTGGTCTTGATTTGAATTCAAGAAGTCTAAAAATACACGTGCATTAATGCTTTTTAGAAATGCTTTGATTGAGTAAGAAACAAATTCTATATTCTAGAGATCTATGGTGAAATTGTAAGAGAAATTAATTTAAGAATCTATAGAAGAATTGAATCAAAAGACTGAAACATTTATTTTATTTTCCCCACGTTCATTTTATCATTAAAAAATATACAGGATTAGGCCTTGCATTCACAGATTGTTTGTTGACTTACAATGAGTATTGATTTCTAAATTCGATCCACCTTGGGGCTTTGATAATGATGGAAGGATAACACGTGCCTCCTAATCAATCCCTCATTTTTGATTGGTCTATAATTAATTGTTAAGATTGTGGAGAAAGATATCAGTTTTTTGATGATTTGTGTAACATTTTAGAAAAGTGAGTGAGGTTTTTGGAGCCACAGATTAAGCGATCAAGATTTTTAAATCAATTTTTGCATATATGCACTTGGATAGAACTATACACGTTTTTTTGAAAATGTCTTCACTATTTTAATAAAGTGCATTGAAAAAAATAACCTCTATTTATTCTAATTTTTTTTTGGGTTTTGTTTGTCTAACCATCTTGACCTATTTTCTATTTTTTTTTAGAGATTGTCTTCAAATTCGAGACAAATCAAGATACTTCTCTAAACTTATTTTGTTATTTATTTCTAATTCTAAAATATTCTTCATCAAAAATTGAATTTGATTTTTTATCTTATCTAATTATATGTGTTTAAGACTAGTTTATAAATTATAAAACTATATGCATTGCATTTTGATGTAAAGCAACTATTCCATATTAAAGAGAAAGAAAAAAAAAAAGAAACTATCTATTACTATTTTAAAAATCAAATTAATATCTATTAACATGTTAAAGAGAAAGAAATTTATTTAAGATATTTGCTCTAGTTTTAAATTCCAAACTTTTTGGAATAATGCATCTCATAAAGTAGTGATACGGTTGGAATATTAAACTTGTATTCAAGTTTGGTGTGCACCATTACCTAATTCACCTAATATTTATAAAGTGGTTGAATAATATTATTTGATCGTTCCATTGTCCGAATATTGCTAAAGTAGTTGGGTATTATAAATTGTTATGTTGTGTGTAAATTAAATACATGGTACTGTCTGTATAAAAATATGTGCATTTAAGTATAGTATTATAAAAATTCAAACAAATATAATAAATAATGTGTAATTAATTATACAAAGAGAAAAATAGATTTTAGTTTATAAAAATATCATTATTTTAAGAACAATTATTTTTAAGTTGTTTTTGAAGTTATTGTTGTTGTAATTTAAAATTATCTATATAAATTTACAACTTCACAAATTAATTACTAATTGGGTTTAAGCCTAAAATAAGGTAGTGTCAGGATCATATGGATGGCTTCAATTAGACGGTTTTAGTCAAGGTATGAAATCAATGTAGTGAATCTTCAATCTTCTTTGCTTGTATCTAATTTATCGTTATCTATCTCAAATTTGCACGCTTTGCCTTCTAAATCTCTAAAATAAGTTTTTTTTTTAAAATTCAAATTAGAAAAGTTTGGTTTAAGGGTACGTGTGGATATGGTTAGTATTTGATCTTCAAAATTTTTAGGCCTCTTAAAATGTATAAAAAAATGCAAATTGTTAAGTAGAAAATGCATAATAATATCAATACCAATGAAGGTCTCCATGAGTGCTTTTGATGTGTGCTTGATAAGTACTTATGATCACACAAGCCTAATCATTTATTTATTTATAGATGAACAAATTCAAACTTTAATAAAATTGACGTACATCGCTGACCTCCAAAACTAGAAATGGAAAAGGCAAGAATGGCAAATGGCTCGACCTAATCTTAAAAGTGTCTAGACAATTGTGCCAAGACCATATGAAAGGCCCTAAGAGGTGTCATGACCATATAAATGGTCTTGGTCATGAACATGAAGAAAATCTAGGGGTAATGCGGATGCACAAAGGTGGTTTCAAGCCTCAAAAGGCATCATAATGTATCAATAACAATAAATTTGGAGCATTCAACCATACATAATCAAATGTGCATAACATGCATAAAATAATGTGAAATAAATACCAAAGGAATTTTTTTGAGTGTACATATTTTTTGCAATTTGAAATGTATGCTTAACCACAAATTAGGTGGTGTGGGAACACACTTTAAATTAGAACATATCAAAATAATATAAATATTGCCATAAATATGAGGCTCTAAGTACTGGGATGACAAGTCTTAGAACTTGTAAAACCACACATACCTTTCCTAAATAAGCATAAATGATTGAAAAAAGAAAATTCTAAATACAAACTTAGTTGTTAGTGGGATACCTCCTTTGTCCCCAGTATGCAATAAAAGTCCAATGGGTTTGTCATTATGTCTAAGGAAGAAAAAGGTGGAGATGAGTTGAAACCCATCTGTAGTTAGGTGATGGGTCCTTGCATTGGAGAATGAATTTGAGTCACTAAGTATGATAGGTCACATGCCATTTTATTCCTAGTATGCAATGGAAGTCCCTTGGGTCTGTCAC